>JARHVA010000056.1:0-485000 GCA_037957365.1 Torreya grandis
TGCCGGTTACTTTTAAACTATAATCCGACCACTATTTCCCCCCCCCCCCCGCGAACGTGAATTCTCTTGCTCCAGGCTTCAAGCTCTCTAACTCCTCGACTTCTTGCAGGTATCAGCTTTTCAACAGCACTCTCCAGGCTCAGAGGTTTTGCACCAACCATTTGACACTAGATTGAAGATTGCACAACATCTCCCACATCAGCTACAACGGAAACAGGCCTCCTGCACTTCTGCCTCTCCACCCACAGCTAAGTATTTGTGTTGGTTTTTATTTTATTGTCCTTTTGATTACATTAGCAATTAGTCTGTTGTCCATTTCCAAGCATTATGGACACAACCCAGTCTGTTCTTCCCAGAGAGGCTGAAAAGCCTTCTCTCACCCTTATCTCCCTTTTTGCCCTTGTCCTCCATATGATTTCTCATTTAGGCCACACCTTCTACCCTGTAAACCCAGCACAAGCCATCAAACTCCTGCAGACACCTCAAACCACTTTGCTGACCACAAAATAGTCCTGAGACTCGTCCAAAGCCCCATTGCCCCTACCGATGCCAGCCACCAGACCCATTGCCCCTACCGACATCGGCAGATAATCGATGCCGATGACCTTTACCAACCGACGTTGACAGACTAACGCCGGTGACTTTGGAAGACAGATTGCCACATAGAGGTACGCATTTATTTTTATTTCTTTGGTTCAGTCTTTTATCATTTCTTATTCCAGCAACATTCTACTTTTTATCAATCAGTAGATTGTCACCCCTTCAAGAAGTCTTTGCACTTCCGAGATCAAGCTTTACTTGGTAGTCTACCACCTATCTATCTAACAATTTTCCTGTTTAAGTCTCTTTCTTCTACAGGTGTCATCCTCCACAGCCAAAGAGGAGTCCCTACAACATCTGGATAACGGTGCAAAAAATTCATCTGAGTACGTATAAACCCCTGACCATTTCCTTTAGTTTCTTATTCCTTTTGAATGTGGAAAGCAAAAAATAGTTAGAAACATTCTGGCACGCCCGGTGGGACCCTAGGAATTCTCCTTGGGTTCATACTTTTTTTCTTCTAAAACAACCATTCATATAGGTGCATTAGGTCTCTTCTTGCATCTTTTCCTTTTATCTCTTCCAAAAGACACCATCAGCAAATTTAAAAATAATCCTTCTTTTTCTTTCTTTCCTGCATCTTAGACTAGTCAATTCATACTCTTCAACCTTTTCTCCAGTTGTCTGCATATGAACACACATTTCAATTTAGGCATAAAATACATTGCATTTCATTTCTTCCTGAATGCATACTTAGCTCTCACATCTAGTAATTGAAAATGCATCATGAATAAAGCGTAGTCCACTTATGTTACACATCCAAACCACTTACACAAAATCAAACATCTAAACATACCTGAGACAAGGCCCGACTAGGATTTCATCACCTAGTGGATACCTTACCCGTCCCGGCAATCCCACTTGGACTTCACTACCAAGGGGGAAAGCCCACTCTGTTCTCTGGCAGAGGATAAACTCTAGGGGAAGTATATACTAGCTAAGCGAGACCAACTTATCACTGGGCTCGTGAAGTGAGGGGAGCTTGCTCCTTAGCACCAGGCCACGTACAAAACCTAACACAGATCTTGAGCACTGAAACTAATCTAAAACCAACCTTAGACTGCTTCTTCTAGGACCCATTCTAAAAGCCAACTTCCCAAACACACTCTAAGGCATAAGCCAACATGATTCTAAAAGTTTATTCTTAGGATTTAACATTTAGGATCTGTCTGTCTTCATCTATTTTTTTGTTTCTATCTAGTTTTTTGAGCTAGTGAGGACGTTTTCTTCTTTTTTTCCAAAAACTTTCAAATTCTTTGAGTTTCTAAAAATCCACAGTAACCGACATCAGTTTTATCACTGACATCGACAACATTTTTTTTATCAACATCGGTTATTTGACCGACATCGTCCACTTTTTTTCACCGGCATCAGTTTTTATACCGACGTCGATCACTGTCAAGATCCTTCTTCCAAAATAACAAGCTTAAAACCTGACTTTCTTGCTGCTCAACACCCATTCTGGTTTTTTGAGACTAAAAAACATAGTTTTTAGAACCTGAACCTTTTTGCCTTGAATGGTTTTGACACGCAGTCAAACCAAGGCTCTTCTGGAACACGCAAGGCAACAACCACTTCCACCTTCGCCCTCCATAACAAGTCCCCTAATGGAGTATCATTCAGACAATGAACATACTCCTGTCCAACCAACCTCAACTTGGCCATCTATTGTTCCCAAAGGGGATCAAGACTTTGAGAGGTTCTTGGACCTCAATGTCAAGGCCCTTCAACACTATCTCACACGAAGTCAAACACGAGACTCCTTAGGCAACCCAATTTATGGGATGCCAACCTCCCTAGTCGAGATGACAACCATATCAATAGCGTCTGTGGTTCAACCCATAGACACCCAAGCTATCACCTCGACTAATAACCAGCCCATGAATAATCTTCTAAGCATGGCTTCTCCTTCTATCTCTGGGCCCACTTCCATTGGGGTTTCATCCCCCCATCAACCGCATACTATTCAACAAACCTCTACCCCTTTCAAAAATCTAGTTATCTCTATCCCACCTACTCTTGCCCCCATCAACACCAAGGTGGCTACTCATCCATTGGCTAGTGTTGCCACTATCCAACCACCTCTGGCAACATCAAGCCTAGTCATGCCTTCTACCTTCACGACACAACCACCCTTGGCCTCCACATCTGTCCCTATGACTAGTTATCAGTATGTTGCACCTATACAAGTGCAACAGACTATGTCATATGCCCCTTCTAGCACCTTCCAAGTGCCTTATAACCTAGGGGGCAACCCACCTGTGAATCTGTCAACTAATCTAATCAAAATGCTAATGGACAAAATGTCTAATCTTGAGACCTCAATTTTGGGTTCAAGAAATGTCCTTTCATACGACCAAATTTGTAATGAACCCATCCATCCCTCTATCCCAATCCGACCGTATCCCAGTCAGTGGGAGCTTCCTAAGTTTACTCACTTCCAAAGTAAGGAAGACCCACAGTAGCATCTGTGAGCATTCAAACATGCTTGTTACTTGATAGCACATGATGATGCGCTACTGCTATGCACATTCCCCATGTCACTTTCTAGTGCTGCCCTTGACTGGTATAGCTCTCTCACCAGTCACTCTCTTTTCACATTCACCCAGCTAGCCCAACTTTTCCTCAACCACTTTTTGATCAATATCACCAAAAAGGTTTCAATCACAGATCTATATTCTACAAACAGTTTGACGATGAATCCATAGTCGATTTTGTTGCCCATTGGAGAGGCTTAATCAACCAACTCTCCTTTTCATTGCCTCAACCCGAGCTCATTAATCTCTTCTCTCAGGCATGTGCCAAACATATTTCCTCTACCTTGTGGGTCCAAACATTCTGCACCTTTGACAAAGCTTTCACGATGGCTAGGAAGCTTGAACTACGTGCTGTCAAGGAAAACAAAGTCAAGTTGCAGAGTAAAAACCCCAACAACAAGTCAAATGACTCTTCCTCTACACCTTCTTGTTCTAATTCCAAATCTAAGGCATCAGCAAATGTTGTAGTCGTTAGACCATCATCTTCGACAACAACCAATCAACCCGAACCGTCCACATCCCAAAGTATCACATGATAATTCCAACAAAGATATGTGCAATGTCAGTATACTCCATTAAGAGAGTCATACGCGTATGTGTTAAACAAACTTGTCAAACAGGGAGTTCTCAATCTCCCCCAAATCTGACCACCCCCTCAATTTGATCCCTCACGCGCCATCCCTACGTGGTATAGGGAGAATGACTTCTACAATTATCACCATGTCAAAGGCCATCACACAGACAACTATAAGACTCTCAAGAAAATCATTCAAGACATGCTAGATAAAGGTGACCTCACCTTGGACAACCCAAATGCACTGCCCAATCAAAGCATATACATCTTCAAACAACCCTTTCCTAACCATCTTCTAGCCAAAACAATGTGCAGACCATGGCTGATGACTCCCAAGAACATAATATACGCATAGTCAACACGGTCTCACCTCTCATCCCTAACCAACCTTTCTCACAGTCCCAAGAGGTTAGTCAATCCATTAGTCCATCACATGTGGATGAACCCTATTCTCCTGTTAGTTCTCCATTGACTTCCCTTATATTGGAGGATGCCTTGACTATACCAGCACCACCAGCCTCACCTTCATCCCTCTTGCTACCAATGGAGGACCCTACCCTTCCTACTCCTTAGCCACAAGTAGAAGGCACAATCATCCCTGCCCTCTATCCTCTTGAGGAGCCACATTCTCTGATTCCTTCTCCACCAAGAGAAGAACCTGTCTCTCCACCTTCTCTGACCAAAGACGACTCAATTATGACTCCCCCACGCCTTGAGTTTGAGACCACTGCACCTAACACATTTTCGGCCCCATAATCATCCACATCTTTTAAAGGACCAAAGCCTCATCTGACATCATCCCAACCATTCTCTCGATTGGTAAAGAAACTAGGACTTCTCCAATTGAGAAAATTGGAACATCAGGCATTATGGGAGCAACTCAAAGCTCCTCATCCTGCCCATCCTATCTCATCTTATGTCACTGACCCTCTTGTGACAAAATCCCCTAACACGGACCAGACTTCTACTTCTAAACCTTCAAAACCTCAACCATCCACATCAAGACCTAAACCCTTGCAAACACCCACCACATCAAAACCAACCAAATCACTCGGTGTTCGCCTCGTCACTAGCCTCACTCACCCACAAGTGAAGGTAGACTTGAACCTTACCTCGCCCAATAGTAATCCTCAAACCAAACCAAAGAAGACTGCTAAACCACGGTGGCAAACTCCTCCTCCACCATCATCATTGCCCTCCATTTTGGGCCCTCATCCTTCTACTTTAATAGGAGTGCTCCCTACTCCAACTCCTAACCAAAACAAGTTGCCTCTGCTACTTCCTTTGCCTACCATAAGCCTACCACCTCTGAAAAATTTAGCACCTCTCGCAAAGAAAGTGTCATCTACACACATGGCCACACCACCAACCCAAAAGGTGGTACAGAAGCCTCCTTCAACACCTCCCAAGCAGAAGTCATCAACACCTCACGCATCAACAAGTGCAGACCCCTTAGTGGGTTCATATGCTTTGATATTGCACTGACTTTTGCAAACCTCTAGCATAACCCTTCCGCCTATCAAACCATTCCAACCTCTCAAGTCAAAACCTTCTTGGTTTGATGATGCTAAAATTTGTCTATATCATCACACACTGGGACATGATACCGAGAATTGTTGTGCCCTCAAGGTTGTCATTCACCAATACATAAAAAAAGACACCCTTCTCTTTGAGGACACTGTCGATAGACCTCCAACACCGTCCCATGCCTCCCAAGCCTCTTCACCTTCATTAGCATCTCATCAACAGACTATGGTCCCTTCATCTCCTTCTTCCCCTCTCTTTGAAATTAACACCATCAGTGTAGCCATTAGGTCACAAAAGGATAAAGCAAAGGAAAAAGCTGCTATTCCTTGGACCTATCCCTTTGTCAAGCCGCCTCAACCACCAAAACCCAAAATTTCTATCCTGGGTGCATCCCAACCCTCTTCTTCAGCAGCAATCCATGACTCTATGTTAAAACAGCTTCGCCAAACACCCGTGAAGATGACCTTATATGACCTCATCCAAAGCTCACCCCAACATCGTCAAGCTCTAATCAGAGCCTTATAGGTAGCGGAGGTCGAACCCGAAGACCCCCAACCACTCGCTGCCCTAGTCCATTCATTATCTCCCGTTGCCTCTATTACTTTCAGTGATTCTAAAATTCCTACCTCTAACTCAGAAGATCAGGATGTTGCTCTTTTCATCATGGCCTACATTGATCAAACCCACATTAAGTGAGTTATGATTAATGGGGGTGCCAACATTAATATCATTTCTACCCATGCCTTTGATCAATTAGCCCTCCCTAAGAATTGTGTATCAAAAACTGACGCAATCCTTCGATCTTTTAATGACACCACTGTTACCACCATTGGCACCATCATCCTCCATATTCATGTTGGCTCGTGCACAGTCTTGGAGCTCTTCTACATCATCGAAGGAGAGTTCTAATACAACATGCTACTAGGATGACCTTGGATCCACGCCATGGCTTGTGTTCCTTCTACATTACACCATTGTGTCAAATTGAACATGATGGGCAAGTCCATGTCATTCCCACTGACCCATCTCCTTTTAAGACATGTAACACGACCTATCGACCAAACGATGTTCTCATTCCTCTCAAGACACCAGCCCAAACACCGCCTCCATCCATGGAAGCTTCAACTAGTTTGCAAACGGTGGTCGCCCTCGCACCACCTCCTTAAGCGACAACCAAGGACCCCATGGAAGATATCTTCCAATGACTTTCACTTGGGAAATATAGCTTACTTACATTAGACATGCTCCAGACTCTGCAAGAGTATGGACAGCTTCATCACAGTCCAAGCTATGACCATCGGATCAGAATGGTCATCCCTTATGGTCCTCCTAACCTCCAAACAAATCTCATTTATGGGGGGCTAGATCGAGCTCCTACTGATGGAAATCTTCTCTCCTCACCTTAACCATTCACATCCAACTTCTCCTTTTTTGGAAACCCCAACTTTGCTCACACCTACCTTTACAAGTGTACATGGAAGGGTTTTGGCTTCAAGCGCTACGAGCAAGGCTCCCATCAGCCCATCAAACTATCAAATAACGACAATGCCTAGAAACAACATGGCCTAGGTTTCCAAGAACCTATTGAAGCTTCTAAAAACCCTTCACCCGAACCCACCATAAACCAATCTCCTCCAAGCTCGCCTATTCTTCCCTCTTCACCTATGGAGTTGGTGGTTTCCATCCCTCCTAGTTTTTTTTTTTCATAAATACCATCCGCTTGGAACCCCTAACCTATCAACTGAATGGGGTATCTAAGTCTCTCCTCGTTTATCCCAACATGATAGACGATGAGTCGGCAACCATCAACACTATCCACTACGTAGACAATGATGCCATTCTCACCTACATGGGCACCGATGACTCTTTCATTCAATGTTCCCTCCCTTCTAAAATGTAGGTTATGTTAAATGAATTGACCATTGACATTAACCTTCCATCTTCTGATGTTCCTCACGTCATAAAGATTGATCAATCTTTGGATGCCCAAGAGCAGCTCGACTACACCCAGTTTATTTCAGACCATAACAAGGCCTTTGCTTGGAACTACAGTGACATGCCTGGCATTGACCCTAACATTGCCAATCATAACATCATCACAAACCCAGAGGCTAAGCCTGTTAGGCAAAAGCTTTGAAAGATTCATCCTCGAGTTGCGCTCCTTATCAAAGAGGAGCTTCAGCATCTTCTCTCTATCTCTTTCATCTAGCCCATTGATTATCTGTAGTGGGTGTCTAACATCGTCCCTATCACCAAAGTAATTGGGGGGATCTGAATCTGCACTGACTATCGCGACCTCAACTTGGCCTGCCCCAAAGACGATTTCCTCTTCCCAACATTGACCAACTTGTTGATCTCACGGCCGGTCATGAGATGCTATCACTCATGGACAGGTTTTCAAGATATAATCAAATCTTGATTACATCAGAAGATCAGCACAAGACTACCTTCATCACCCCATGGTGGACTTTCTGTTATAGGGTCATGCCCTTTGGCCTAAAAAATGCAGGCGCCACATATCAACGTGCCATGACCTACATTTTTCATGATCTCCTCCACAAAATCATGGAGGACTATGTGGATGACCTACTGGGCAAGTCCAAGCTTCGTCGTAACCATTTAACCATCCTCAAGATCATCTTCACTCACCTTCTTCAATACAATGTCTGCCTTAACCCCAAGAAATGCATCTTTGGGGTCCTCTCAGGCAAGCTCCTGGGTTTCATCGTCTCTCTCCATGGCATTGAGATAGATCCCACTAAAATCTGGGCTATACTCAAGATGCCACCTCCAACCAATCTCAAGCAACTTCACAGTCTGGAAGGGAAGCTCTAGTCCATATGTTGCTTCATCTCGTAGCTATCTGACCGATGTCAACCCTTTCATCATCTCCTTAAGAAGGACGTCTCCTTTAAGTGGGATAAGAACTGTCAAGAGGCTTTTGAAGTGCTCAAATTCTATTTGGTCTCTCCACCAGTCCTCATTCCACCTAAAGATGACCAACCCTTCTACCTCTATATCTCAGTAACCAACCATTCGTTAGGTGCCATGATCAAGCACCGAGACAAGCAGCACCGTGAGTAAGCAGTTTACTATATAATCTAAACACTTGTCAACTATGAAACTTGGTATACTCATACCAAGAAAATCTATTTGGCGTTAGTCTTTACCGCTACCAAGCTCCACCATTATCTTCTCAATCACAAAACCTTTGTCATCACTCACACTGACCCCCTCAAATATATGCATTCCAAGCCATACCAAAACCAGCATATGGCTCATTGGCTCATGCTTCTGGCTGAGTTCAACTTGGAATTCATCCATCAAAAATACATAAAGGGGCAGACAATCACGAACCAACTGGTAGATGCCCCTCTACCTAACAATCAACCTTCTCAGTGCGAGTTCCCCAATGAATCCATCACCGCACTTTCGACTGATGACATTATCTATCAAATGATGATGTTCTTCGATGTCTCTGAATGTCAACTCGGTGGGGGTGTGGGGGTCATCCTCATCCCACATGAGGGTGAGCCCATGCCCCTATCTTTCAAACTCGACTTTGAATGTACCAACAATATGGCTGAATACGAAGCCTTAATTTTGGGACTTCAAACCGCCCTCTCTTTAAGCATCAAGACCATCAACATTTTTGGTGACTCACAACTTGTTGTCAATCAAATCAATGGTTCATATCTTTTTAAAAACAAAATTTTTCAAAGATACAAACTCCGTGTTGACACCCTTCTAGCTTCTTTCGACCATTACCTCTTGCAGACTGTTCCTCGATCTATGAATAAGTTTGCTAACACCATGGCTTCTCTCGTCTCGCATATCCCATCTTCGTCATCTTCATCAAAGATTTTTGTCACGGTGCATCGTGTGTCATTGCCTTTGTACATTTCCACTAACATCAACCTCATCAACACCATAGACTCTAGTCCATGAGATGTTTGGTATAAATAACTTGTGGACTACTTATCTCATTCTATCATCCCTTCCAACCTCTCTAACAATGCACTATGGGCTTTTATTAAATGCACGGCTTGCTATACCATGCTAAGGGGTCTTCTTTATAAAAGAGTTTTTGATGGCCTCCTTCTTCAATGTTTGACCTCCACTAAAGCATCCCATGCCATTAAACAGGTCCACGATGAGATTTGTGGCAGACACTTCAGTGGTAACTCAGTTGCCAAGCGCATCCTTCGTCTGGGCTATTATTGGCCCACTCTTCATCAATACTGTAGCAACTATGTTCGGCATTGTGTCAAGTGCTAGTAACATGCTAACTTGCTTCACGTCCCTAGCCACACCCTATAATTCACTCAAGATTTTTGGCCTTTTTCACAATGGGGCTTAGATCTCATCGACGAGATTAACCCTCATTCGTCTCTTTGACATCAATCCATTATCACTACCACTGAGTATTTCACTAAATGGGTGGAAGCTATTCCTCTCATCTCCACAAAAGTCGACAAAATTGTCGACTTCATCAATACCCATATCATCTATCATTTTGGTGTACCTCACAAAATCATCACCAATAATGGCAAGTCATTCAAAAACAAAATTGTCTAGAAACTTTGGCATCAAGCTCAACTTTTCTTCGCCTTACTACCCACAAGCAAATGGGCAAGCCAAGGCTTCCAACAAAATCTTAACCAAAATTCTAATGAAGGTGGTCAACGACACTGGCAGGGATTGGCACATCCACATTCCCTTCACTTTGTGGGCCTACCGCACTAGCATCTGAACCCCTATGGGTGCTACCCCTTTCTCTTTGGTTTACGGAACAGAAGTTGTCCTACCTCTTGAAGTACAGATACCATCTCTGCACATCTCTTTGCATGACATTCTTTCTAACGATGACTTTCATCAAGACCGCTTACCTCAACTTGAGTTACTTGAGGAACGTCGTCTTACTACCTTCAACCATCTCCATGTTTATCAAAATCGCATCAAATGAGCCTATGACAAAAATCTACAAGAATGAGATTTCAAAGTCGGAGACCTCATCCTCAAAGAAAATCAACACGTGACCAATATGGAACAGAGTAAACGAGGCAAATTTGCTCCTAATTGGCTCAGACCTTACATCATCACTCATTGGTATGGATCAGGGACTTATCGTCTGTCTTCTCTTGAAGGCCGACCAGAACCTGAGCCCCTTAATGCTTTGCATCTATGACTGTTCTACTGTTAGTCGAGTACTCGTTCACTTGACATTTAACTTGAGCTCGTCCCTTGAGTAATCCATGTCCTTGTAATCCTCATTCCTTTCAACCCTATTCCCTAAGCAAACACCATGTAACCCTTTTATAAAGTATGCATGCTTTGTCTTAATAAAAGGGAGCCCTTAAACTTTGAAAGTCTTGTCCATGACTCACAATTCTGTCAAAAAATAAATTGATGTCAAAATATCAAAAGGTCATAAACTCTAAATGCAGACTACTCCCTCGAAGGACAATTGTATCATCATTGATGTAGCTAATAGACTACTCCCTTGAAGGATAGTTATTCAAATCCCTCACATATATATAAAGTAAAAATATAGACCACTCCCTCGAAGGATGGCTATGCCTAATAATCTTGCTACAAACAGCACTCTCTCATAAGCTTCCCGCATCGATTAGCTTCACAAAAGACCACAAAACAAAATGACATCCCCATGTAGACTTCCCGCATCGATCAGTCTACTAAAAAAAAAAAAGGTCATGGACTTGGCTAGTAGTTGTTCTCAGGGCCACCTATAAAAAGGGGCAAAGTTATCCCTACTAAAAAGAGTTACCCTCTCCTCCCATTTCACATCACCTACTCAAGGGATTTTGAGCTCATTTTAATGTCAAAGTGATTTGATTACTTCTCTAACACAACCAATGGTCAACGACGTAATGCATGAATGGGGCTTTTGTTTCTAAAAACCCCCTACCTATGCTATCATTATGGTCTGTGTCAATGAAAGGGCACAATTCCTTTCACTTTACACACTATGGTCACATTCAACCAAATCATTTGCCAACCACATCAAACCAACCAAACCTTTTTTCGACCACTAAACATTCTCATCACCCATTCACACCAGTTTCTATGGAAACCAATACACATGGAAACTATTGACCACACAATTAATGTTAAGCATAAACTATTACTTGTTGAAGCATAAATAAACTCATTTCATTTTTAGCATACACCATCACCAATATGGAAAATTGCTAGGGATGAAAAACCTCAACCAATGTTACAGAATACACCATCACCCAATATGAAAAATGTTGTAACATCATCTTACCTTCATCATTTGACCATGACCAAAACCAAACACATCAACCACTTTGACCCTTCTTCCCTTTTGGGAGAACTACATTGGCCTGAGGCCCTTAAAATAGGGGCTATGTAGGCAGCACTCAATTGACACTGGTCTTCTAAGGTTAGCTCGGCCATTTCCTTCGTCACCTACCAATCACATCACAAACAATCACATATAACAACAACCATTAACATTATCATACACCAATCACATTAGTTTCTATGAAACACATTACACATGGAAACTAACAACCAAGACACAAACCAATGTTACGGCGTACATCATTACACCTTAATGAAAAAGTTGTGACATAATCATCATCATCATCATAGCATAATCATTCACATCATAAACATCATCACATTAAGCATATATCATTAAAACATATTAGAAATGCTAAAACATCCATAACACATCAATAAACCAAAATCTCATCATATATATCTGTACATCAAAGTTTACAATGGTGCAATCTGGCTCTTTCTTTCAAAAAAAATTGAGTACATCTCACATCAACAGCTCATAGGCTAGTTTTTACATAATGCCTCAAAAGGCCTCAAGGCTGTGGCTGTGGTGGTGGTGGCAGTGGCCATGATGACGCTATATCATCTCCACCCTCTGATCATCACCGTCTGTGGTAACCCATAGTAATCACACATGACATAGATCTCTGTCGGCTCTCCTCAGCTCTCATATCTAAATACTATTGTATCTAAGGGAACCCCGTGATAGCCCTCTCATAATATGCAATCTCATCCAAAGCATTATTATACCTAGATATAGGCACAGTCTGTGGTGGACCCATCAATCCTGACACCATGCCCTGAACTGAACCCTATGGATGTGGTTGTGTTGGCTACTGTGATGTTGACTAAGCTGGCTCCTGAGCTAACTATTGTGGTGGACACTGCATAGGGCCCTGCCCTGCCAAACCCTGTGCATGGGCCGCAGCCAACTACCCTGTCAAAACCATAACCTGCCCCTGAAACTCTGCCACTTGCCCTTATAGTCCTGTGACATGGCCCTCTAAAATGGTCACTCATCCTCATGCTACATCCCTCTCCTGGATGGCAGCATCCCTCTCCTATCTGGTAGCATCCCTCTCCTGCCTTGCCTTGGTCACTACCTGTAGATCAGGCCGTAGCCCTACCTGAATCCCTATGTACTCTCTTGCCCACCATGCCGAGTAGGCCTCTGTGCACCCTAGATCAACTATCCCAGGCCTTGCTGGTAACTCCTCAAAATTAGGCCCCTCTGTCTCCTCTAGTAGTGGGAGCAGCACCTCAATATCATCTCACTTGTACTATAGGAAGACGGGTGGCACATCTTATAACAGCCCATACTGGCGCCGCACTCTCTCAACTGGCACCCTCTCGAGCTTGCCAGCTCATCTCCCCCTAACCCATCTCAAACTCTACACCCCAACCAACTACTCTACCTGGTCTCTGAATGTTGGATATACCAGGTATGGTCTCTAGATGATATCTACTAGGATCAGGGCCTCTAGTACCCCTCTATAGTAGTCGATGTCACTAACTACTCCATCCCTCTAAGTCTATGCCATGACCTCACGCCATCACCTGAAGCCAGCCTAAATCACAACTAGAAGGTTAAGAGGTCAAGTGACCACAATGTGCTCATATGACCAGCAATGTAAGAGGTGGCCCACACACAGACTATACCATCATCATCGACTGATACCCCAGAGCTCTCTGTACAACTGAGCCAAAAAGACTGGTGCCCATGTAAACATTATCTACATCTCCAACATCTCTATCAAAACTCTGGGCATGGCAACCAAAAATCTACCTCCCTTTGCATTTGGCAGTGCGTAAATTGTGATGCCGATCATCATCAGGATGGCCAGTCGATGCACATCCTTGTCAGTAGCATATAATGGCTCATATGCAAAACTAGCTAAGTGATACCTTACCTCAGCAATGTGCTCTCCAAATAATGTAACCATCTAAATATCATGCACCTCTCTCGAGCATGCATACAAGTTTGCTCTGTGTATTGGTAGCTACAAAATTTGGTACACATCCTCCACCATCATAGTCAGCTCGCCAGTGGGCAAATGAAAGGTATTGGTGGAGTGGTCCCACCGCTCGATCAATGCCACCATGAGACTGACATCCCTGGCCACTCGGTAGTATCACCACAGCCTACCTAATCCCACTGCTATCATATGGGTCCACTCCCCTCCAGTGATGTCTCGATGCATCTGTGTCAGCAATGGTGGGAGATGATCCCATAGCATTAGCATCTACCTCGCCTACATCCAACCAATGCACACAGAACCCACGTTAACAAATGACTACCAACCTCTTTGACTCTTCTTTTGGGCAAACTACATCGACCTGAGGCCCTTAACGATAGGGGCTATGTAGGTAGCACTCAGTTGACATGGGGTCTTCTGAGGTTAGCTCGGCCATTCACCCATTCATCTACCCATTTGACCATCTTCCGATCCTCATATGCCTGTCTCGACATCTGGGAAGCCCTCGACATGGCTTCGACCCTTCGACTTGACAATTTTCAACATCTTTTTCAACCAGACAGCCACTAACATCGGTTATCATACCGATGATGGCACTTACCTAACCGACGTCAGTCACACAGTGATTGACATTGGTATCTGGTCGGCTGATGTCGATGACTGGTTCAGCCCTAAGGCCGAAAGGGGCAAGCCCTAAAATTAGGGCTTCCCCATTTCTTTTCCTTCTTCCTACCCAAACCCTCCTAAACCTACCTAAAGAGACCTACTTAGCCTGCCCATCCTTCTAACTACCCCTCCCCCTCAATCTTAAGCTAAAAACACTAAAAATTCCAAAAACCAATCAAATTCAAAACCAAACCAAAAACTCAAAATGCACTTCCTACCTCATCCCATCACCACCACCGTGGTGGTATGATAGGTGCCATGGGTGTTGGTCCTCCCACGGGGCCTCCTCTGCCCTCTATCATCTCTTCTGCCTCAGTTTCTCCACGCACTCTTACTG
This sequence comes from Torreya grandis, assembly GCA_037957365.1. NCBI lineage: Eukaryota > Viridiplantae > Streptophyta > Pinopsida > Cupressales > Taxaceae > Torreya > Torreya grandis. Next base: position 14,548 of record JARHVA010000056.1, read on the forward strand.
GCCCACAAATGCCTCTACAACCTCTAATCACACTCCAACTCGCTCCCTCTCTCCACCAATCACACTCTGACACCTCACACTGTTATACCAGTCACTCTACGTCACTTTCACTCACTCAAACCCAGAGCTCCCTTTTTCACTTGGTCAAATGTCACAAATGACTTTTGGTGGGCCGCCAATTTAGTTTTGTCGCATTCAGTAGTATGTTGATGTCAATAGTAGCATGCCCTAGGCAGCTGATGTCAGCATATTTCTGTTGATGTCGATCCAACCACTAACATCAATTTTATAACTAACATCAGCATCATTAAATCCTCCATCCTCTTCAAAATGCCCAAAATCATGCCCATAATCACCAGTTCTCACAGCGTCCTCCTAGGGCACACTTGAGATCCCTCTCACCTCGACTAATGACCTTGGAGATCGCGCCTATCTCCTCCGACCACGACCACTTTCAAGACAACTTTGCCTTGATTATTTTTGCATATATGCTACCTCACAAATGGTTAGCAAAATTATTCGCAACCCATATTTCAACCCTCACAAGTATAGGATCATGAGCAAGTTGATCCCCACTACTTGTGACATTTTTGTGTTTTCTAAGAGCACTTCTTGAGCCTGAGATACTTAGAACACGATGACCATTGGAGCTACAACTTGGATTGAATAACCCAATCAGCTATGACTAAATGCTGGGACCTGGTTATTTCAATTTTAGCACTCCTCAACCTGTGACAATTTGACCTGAGTATCTCATGAAGTGGTATACGCACAATCTCAACTATTGCAGCGTTCACACTCAACTTCACCATACCCATCAATCTCTCTATCAAATTGGCACCTGATTTTAAGTTCCCTTCCCTCGACTCCCACTTTGAGGGGGAATACCTCATCCCATAATCGGGGCAATCAACTCCTATATTTGTCTTGCAATTCATCAGAACAACCAACAGGACAAAAATAACCTTATCCCATACCTGGGGCAACCTACTCCTATTTTTGTCTTGCAGTTCGTCCAAAACAACCAACAAGACAAAAAGGGGCAAATGTAGACACTAAAATCATGTCTAACCCTTGGTCATCTTCCCCCTCGGTCCCCTTGACCCTCTTCTAAACATTTCTAATCCACACTTATTAATTTAAAATAAAATTCACTATTTTAAATTAATACCCCCTTGTCACATCACCCATGCCACCTCACCTCTCCTTGGATGCCTCCCATCACCCTATGACCAATTTATGACCTATTTCAACCCTCTTGCTTATTTAATCCACCATTTGACCATTTTTCAAATGGCAATTAGACTTGGCAATTGGAAGAATGGGTAAAAGGCTAATTTTAGCCTCTTTTCCCATTCTTTAGCCGCTGATGTCGGTTAGTTTTGGCTGACACCAGTAGTATCACTGACACCAATTTCTTTTAAACTATAATCCGACCACTATTTCCCCCCTGTGAACATGAATTCTCTTGCTCCAGGCTTCAAGCTCTCTAACTCCTTGACTTCTTGTAGGTATCAGCTTTTTAACAGCACTCTCCAAGCTCAGAGGTTTTGCACCAACCATTCCACACTGGATTGAAGATTGCACAACATCTCCCACATCAGCTACAACAAAAACAGGCCTCCTGCACTTCTGCCTCTCCACCCACAGCTAAGTATTTGTGTTGGTTTTTATTTTATTGTCCTTTCGATTACATTAGCAATCAGTCTGTTGTCCATTTCCAAGCATTCTGGACACAACCCAGTCTGTTCTTCTCGGAGAGGCTGAAAAGCCTTTTCTCACCCTTATCTCCCTTTTTGCCCTTGTCCTCCATCTAATCTCTCATTTAGGCCACACTTTCTACCCTGTAAACCCAGCACAAGCCATCAAACTCCTGCAAACACCTCAAACCACTCTGCTAACCACAAAACAGTCCTGAGACTTGTCCAAAGCCCCATTGCCCCTCCCGACGCTGACCACCAGACCCATTACGCCTACCAATGTCAGCAGATAACCGATGCTGATGACTTTTACCAACTGACGTCGATAGACTAATCAACACCGACGACTGTAGAAGATAGATTGCCACATATAGGTACACATTTATTTTTATTTCTTTGGTTCAGTCTTTTATCATTTCTTATTCCAGCAACATTCTACTTTTTATCAATCAGTAGACTGTCACCCCTTCAAAAGTCTTTGCACTTTCGGGATCAAGCTTTGCTTGGTAGTCTACCACCTATCTATCTAACAGTTTTCTTATTTAAGTCTCTTTCTTCTACAGGTGTCATCCTCCACAGCCAAAGAGGAGTCCCTACAATGTCTGGATAATGGTGCGCAAACTTCATCTGGGTACGTACAAACCCCTAACCATTTCCTTTAGTTTCTTATTCCTTTTGAATGTGGAAAGCAAAAATAGTTAGAAACACCATCATCTCCTTTATATCCATACCTATGCAAGGTATCCCTATGATTCTACTAATGTGGCTTGCATAAATTCTCATGCACCATCTAAAAAATAGAATCGATCACCATGCACCTATGAGAGAAGGAAATGTACCAGGTCTTCTGGCTTGCCAAAGCTTGAAAACTCAAAGAGTTGTGGTACACACATGGTTTTCAACTTGTCTTTGATAGAGACATCAAAGAGCATGGTGCCTACCTTTATCTTTTTGCCTATATCCACCATCAAATATTTATTTAGTTCTTATACATTATTGCTTGTTCTATTATTGTAGTCTTTTAACTTACACACATGGGTAAAGGATACCCACTTTTCCCCCACCATGACTTATGGTAGGTACTCCATTTCTCAGTAGGTGAGCCTTGTGCTCACAATTGGATCAATCTCCATGATGTTAAATTCCTTTACCATTTGAGCCTCAAATTTTGTGATGGCTAATTTTCTCACTGCTTTTACTTTCTTTGCATTCATGTATACTTATAACACTTTTGAGCTCGGTATTTTTTCCCCATCTTGAACCTACTAATATTAAAACATAGCCAATTGATCTTGTTAAATCTTGAAATTATGTCTAGTCTACTTTATAGCCATAGGAATTGCAACTGTGTGTTTGAATTTTGAGATTCCCACCCTTTTAATGGTAAACTGGTTATCCTATCAAAATCTTTGCTTTCTTGTTTCTCCTTCAAAATTGGTTTGTTTGCTTCCTCCTCACCTTAGGGTGAAATGTAATATTATATTCACTCTTTTTCTCACTCTTAACAAGGATATGGGGACTCATTTTCTCTCTAGTAGCATTTTCTCTTTTTGGTGTCTTTGGCTCATTACTCTGATCTCTTGAAAATGACAAGTAAATTGCCTACTCTACCAGTTTTAGTCTTATATATTTTTCTCGTTTACCAAATTGATGGTCAGCATCATTGAGATCCTTAAAATCCACAAAAATCTATGAAATATTATAAAATCCATCACCATCTGCTAATTAATGTAGATATTTGTTTTTTTATCATCATTTTGTAGTATTAACTCTACTAATGGTTTCTTCAAGGAAGTGATAGGCAATTTAAATGGTCACTTTCTACTAATTGTTGGGTGGGTGCTAGCTATTAAACGGTCACTTCCTTACACTTTATTTCTAGTTACTTGGGCACTATACTTCACATGCACATGATATAGCCTCTCAAGTTCCCTCTTATATTTGTTGTTGCACTTACTTTCAAGCGTGTCTCACTGTCTTGGTCAATCTACAATTTACTCATGTGTTTATACTTAAGATTCAATAAGTCTGGTTGACTTTGCACATGCCCAAAAACTTAGGTGTCTAACCATAAGTGCTTAATAAATAATCAAACTTGACTCAACCAACTAGATTTATGTGAGTAAAAGTGCCATAAATGCTCTATTGTGGGCATAAAATCGCCATACTTATTCAAACAACACTAAAAAACAAAACATTAGGTAAAGATTTAGCTCACATCAATTTTATTATGGTTACAATACAAAGTGCCCAACTTTTGACCAAAAAGTCAGTGTTAGAGGATGCAAGTGTCATTATAATGATGGTATAATATCAATATATTGCCATTGAAATTCCTAGGGAGAAGTTTACCATTCAATGTGCACAACTTGCATGTGATATAATCCAAGATGTTGTGGATTACATAAGATCCCATCCACTTAATATGTAGTTTGCTTGAGTGCCTTAGGTAATTATAATAATATAAAAGGACCAATATACCTTCTATAAACACCTTAACCTTGATATTCTTATCATGTATTATCCTTTGGCATGCCTTCTCTATCTTTTAGCTCCATCATACATGGGTGCATGTCTCATCTAGCCTATCCAAATCTTCTAGGTGTGTGCTTAATGAATCTTGGTTGTCCAAATGACTAATATGCATGATTCACAATGTGGGAACTAGGAACTCCATAGGTAGAACAAACTCTATGCCAAATACCATTTGGAATGGTGTAGCGTTGTTTAGGTACTTGTATTTCATGTGATAGGCCCATAACACAGTTGACACATGGTCATCCCAATCCTTGAAACTAATGTCATAAATTTTTATGAGGCATGTCCCTAGTATTTTATTGAATGCTTCCATAGTGCCATTATCTTGGGGGTAGTAGGGTGTCATTTTATGCTGTGCCACCACATACTCAGATAACAAGATCTAAACTATTTCATTAATGAAATGTGTGCTATGGTTGCTAGTCAAGCTGAGTGGGCACTAAGATAATGTTTTCCCAAATGAATATTTCTACCACCATAATTTTATAGTCTTTGGTTAGCACTGCTTCTACCCACTTAGTAAAATAATTTGTAAAAACCAAAATGTACCTCATGCCTATTCGCCTCATGGTGGGATTGATAGGCCAAACAAATCAATGGACCATTTTTTGAATGACATATGCAAGGATAGGGATGAGGGGCATCTCATCCTAGTGGTTTGGTTTGCCTATCTATTGGAAAACATCACACTTTTTCACATATTATTTTTCATCTTCAAACATAGTTGGCCATCACAACCCTGATTGTTAAACTTTTTAAACTATGGCATCTCCAGCATAATGGCCTTTAGAAATCCCCTCTTGCACTTTTTTCAGTACCAAGTCCCATTTATGCTCTAGGACACATCAACACATGATCTCATTATGGCCCAATTTGTGCAATTCCTCACCAATGCATTGAAATGGGGTGGTGTGAATCATGAACTACTTTTCTTTAGTCATCATGGCTTAAGGCACAGATCTAGAGGTCAAAAATATGATAATCTCTACTAAGTATTTCAAGATGTGTTAGATCCTATAGAGGTGTGCATTGGGCATATCATCTTTAATTGGCATGGTCGTATCTCCAAATTTGATGCAAGACAAATGGTCTAGGATGAAGTTTTTCTTTCCAATCTTGACTACAATAGAAAATTAGAACTTGGAATAATATGATCTCAAAAAATTTGCTCATGTAAAATGGTCTTGTTCAATAGGTACTTAAGCACATCATGGCTAGTAAAGAAGATAAATGGGATTGCTAAAAAATATTATCTAAACTTATATAGGACATAGACCATTACAAGTGCCTTGTACTCAGTTGTAGTGTAATTTTTTAATATCTTAGTCAATTTCCTACTTACAAAATAAATAGGATGATCCATTTTTCATTCACCTAGTTGTGTGAGAATGACACTAATTATAGTACCAGAGGCATCGACGTGGACATGGAAAGGAGTTGCCCAGTTGAGAAATTATAGTATCAATACACTTTTTAGCTTTAGATTTAGGCTCTTGAAAGCATCCTCTTGTGTCATGCCCCAATAGAATGGGCCATCCTTCCATAATAGTTCCTCTAGTGATACCACAATCCTATAATAATTTATTTTAAAATTATTATAATATCCACAATGTCCAAGAAAGGCACGAGTGTATTTATGGGTTGATGGTGTTTGAAGCTAAAGGATGATTTTAATTTTGGTTGGATCAATAAGCAGACCATCCTTATAGATGATGTTCCCAAGAAATGTGCCAAACAACATCACAAAAATACACTTCTTAAGATTTAAAGAGATTTGTAATTGTTAGTACCTTTCAAACATTAGGCACAAATTATCATAGTAAGTTTTACCAATAATGACATTATCTAACCATCTACGTACACTTGGATGAACTTGTGAATAAAGTATTTGAATGCAGTGATCAACACCTAGGAGAAAATTTCTAGTGCATTCTTCATCCCAAAGGGCATCACATAATATGGGAAATATCCCCACTCAATTATAAAGGTGGTTTTTAGATTGTATTCCTCCTCAATATGGACTTGATGGTAACCTAAAAATACATTAATAAACATATATATTTGACAACCTATAATGCAATCTAATACTTCATCAGTGAATGGAGTTGGGAAGGGATTGGTCATGCAGGCGATATTCAACATCTTGTAGTTAACACAAATTTGAATGCACCCATCCTTTTTAATGTTGATGACCATGGGGTTTACCCATTTGGAATCCTACATTAGATAATAACTCTTATATATATCATGCCATCAATCTTAATTTTAGCCTTGGTGTAAAGATTTGGGTTCATTCTATAGGACCGCTTCTTGACAGGTCTCACGCCATCAACTAGTTTGATGCTCATCTTCCTGAGAGATGGGTGGATGCCTTTCATATCCTTATATTTTTTCAATAATATATTTTGTAATTATTTTAGTAGATCAATAATAGGTGTCAATTTTGTGTCAGACCAATAGGCACCTAGAGTGGTAATTTTGGGTTCCCCCTCTGAACTGATATCTACCTTGGTAGTTTTTAAAGATGCCTGGTAAGGTTCATGCTTCTCTTAGTGTGAATATATGACCTATCTACTACCCTTAGTTATCTATACCTAAAGATGGGTAGGGTCTTCTTCTTGGGCATTATCCTCAACTTGGCACACTAACTTCTTACATCCTACCAAATTCTTCTAGTTATGCACTTTTCAAGTGTCATCATATTCATCGCTAGAGTCATTGTTCAGAATTTGCTCTTCAAAGAAGGTTGGGAGTGTTAACCCTTTTTCACTGAACATGTCCCTTAGGTTCTCTTATAATATAATATTTTCCTCATATACTAACATTCAAACTATTTATAATGGCTCAATTAGTTCAAGATTTTATGAAGAAAAGGAGAAGGTATAAACATCTACTTCTTAAGGGCATCCCAGTTTGTTTTTTCATGGTGCATCTCATTTACAATGTATCATTCCTAATCCCAAGTCTTTAAGGTTATGTATAATACATGTGCCCATAAATTTCTTAAGGCATCCACAAATAGTCCATGTTTCTTCACGAAGTTGTATATGTGTTATGGGGTTAGAGATGTCAGAGTAGGCTGAAATGTCCAAGTCCTCATTGATTTTTCTAAATATGATGTAAATGGATACCTTGACATATTTACAAGTTGTTAAGCTAGGTTTTTATGTTGCCCACCAATGAACGATAGTGATTTTTAATGTGTATACTAGTGCACCCATTATATCCACCTCTTTTGGTACGCATGACTTAATATTGTAGACATAGTCTTCTACAATATTACTACCTGCATACCTTGGTAGTGTATCAATTTTTCCCTTACTAATGCAAAACACTCTTTTCCCCCTTTACTTGGAAAAAGAGATCCATTTTTTAAGAGTTTAATTCATCTATATCTAGCCTGTCTTTATTGATTTTGGCACCTTTGTTCACCCCAAGTAGCACCATCGATTAGTTACCCACATACTTTCTTGACCCATCTATCACAAGTAACATATATGGTTTTTGAGGGTAACTATACATCCTCTCAAGAGAGGATCCATTGATTTTTTGGCTCAAGGGTCTCAACACCTTACTCTTTGATGTTATATATATGGTTGATTTTGTCTTCAATATCCATGCTCTTGACATAAGGGATCCTTGGTCATTTGAAAGAGGTATGACTACTCTATCCTTTCTATTCTCAAAGGTCATGTAAAACCTTTTGAAGTGCATATTTAAATTATTTTCATAATACCATGGCCTTAATAAAAGTGATGAGTAATTATCCTACTCTGCTAACTCTATGCCTTCAAATTTAGCCCAAAATTTGGCACCTATTATATCTACAACTGAGCTTTTTAAAATACCAATAGTTTATGCTTGGGTCTTATTGGACATGAGAATCACATGAGAGGAAGGTCTCAAATCTAGGCTACCCATTTTCACCCAAGCAGTATTTTTCAAGATGTTAACCTCGATGCCTATGTCTATGAGAACCTTGTAGACAAACTAGTCATCAATAGTGGCATCCATCATAAGTTTTTAGTCATATTCAACATTTTGAGTGTGTCAAAATTATCACACTCTCTCCATTCATGGTGTGATGACCTCACCTTGATTTTGGCCTAAATGTTCTAGGAGTAAGTTATTCAATAGGGGTAGTATAACCTTATTTAGTAGGAGGTGAAGGATTTTAGTCAATTCTTATACTTTAGCCTCTCAACTATCCTACTTCATCCAAAATATGATAGTATTCACTTTTAGGTTCTGTGATAATTGAATATCTCCTTGCAAGTTTTGGATTACACTCATGGCCTTATATAGTATGTTATTCTAGCATGTTAGGTCTGGATAAGAATAGAGCTATCAGTTTAGGCTATATTATGCATTTATTTAGACCTTTATCCCCATATTTGAGGCATAAATTAGGTACTAGTGTAGCTATAGGTTGAGTGGTGAACCCACCTTGAGTAGTTACCTACACCTTGACTTTTGTTGTGCATGTAGGATGTGCCTTTGGGGTCCAATATTTTATCCTATACTCTCATATGATCATCCCTATGCCCTTGTCTTTAACAGGCCTTCCTTGGGTCAACCTTTTGTAAAGGTTTAGGTATTCATCAACCTTATGGGGCCCTCAAGAATACTCATAAATGGGATGTGTAGGGAAGTCATGTTGATAATGCTCTATTAAGCCAAACTTATAACATGATCATGATAGGAACCTTCCACCATCATACCTCTACCTCACCCTCTAGCACCTTGATACATCCCAAATCCTACATTATGTTGGTAATAGCCATCAATCTCTTGGTTTGATTTCCTTTTGATAGCTATTGTATCATGTCATGTACCCTTTTTTATATTTTTGCATATTTCTTCAATCACTTGGTAGTTAGTAGTGGTATGGGTGTAGGCATCACATAAATAACAATATAAGGTTGTGTTGACTTGGATAATGTGATGAAACAAAGGATATTTTTTCACATCATGTACTTCTCAATAGACTGCATAACTTAGAAGTAGAGTGTGCATATTCCTACATGGGTAGTTAGTTCTACAATGGCCTTTTAATTAATAGTTGATGCACCATAGTCCACTTCAAGTATCATGCATAGATTTGGTAGTAAGATTTTGGAGATGGGATGACATAGATTTAATCTACACCTCCATAAATAGGCTAATCCTCTGATTGCCTTGACTCTAAGCATGGCTTCAAGAGCTTCTTAAGGGTGTATAAAAGACTTCATGGAAAGTGACCTCTAGAATGGTATGAGCAACCCACAAATAAACCATTACACATGTCGAAAAGGGTGTATATCATATGATAGCTTTGAATGGAGAGTTTTGAATCATGCATCGTAAAATCATACACTCTCTATGAATCCTTGTGTAATTTATTTTAGTGTGGTGATGCTCTATTGTTCAAACTCTAGGATGTTAAAATCTTTTAAGAATTCATCCTTCAAGGTATCATAGCTAGTCATGGCCTCATTAGGGTCAAAATTTATGTACCATGTATGGGTGAAATCAAGTAAAGTGGTCATAAATTAAGTAGCCTTTCACTTTGACTAGGTAATAATTTACACATGCCACTACAGTTCACACTTCAACACATGTTCTATTGCATTTTCCATGATGTGATAATTTAGGAGGTGTATATCCATTTCATAGTATATATACTACAAGGTGTTAATGGTACTTATGTCACTTTCCCCACCAACACCTACCCTCTTGGTGATAGTATTGTTCCACCAGGGATGTTACTTCTTCCTCCTAGCAGTTTCTTCTAGTGCCTCTAGCCTTGGGGGTAGGTGTTGGTCCTATCATTCTTACTGGTATATAGTCTATGTTGTTGGTGATATACTACTTGTATGTCATCAAACCACTTCTTATGAGTTATTTCCCACCTTGGATTAATGACATTGGATGTTTTGGTATGCTTGCATACAAGTTTTGTTATGGTGAGCTAGTGCTCAATGGTTTAAAGGTAGTTGCACTAACCTCCTTTTATGGAATAATCTATTGAAAAATAAAGTTACCTTCTAAATATGTAAAATTTCTAAGATCTGAGGCATTGGTAGGGTCAACAATCACTTCTATAATGTCTCCAAGTAGGGAATCTAGTGCATGAGCATATGCCATAGGTTCAAAGGGGATAGGCATGTCAAGCAAACTTGCACTTACCAAGTTTCATAAGAACTCAATAAATTCCACACCTTTCAAGTGTCTAAATCAGTTAATCACTTCATTATACCTCTTATCTTCACATTGTTATTTTCCAAGAAATCCTTCCCCATACCCTTCTCATTCACTATAGGTCCTATCAGTACTTCCAGGTTATAGATCCTCCATCATTCAGTGTCATCTCTTATTATAGGATTGTCTTATAGGTTCTCAAGTGTCAATTGGCTTGTCCCCTTCCATCACACCTCACCTACACATCACCCTCTTCCCCTTTGTGTAGATCATATGCAAAAGGATTTTAGCCTTCCATCACTAAAGTTTCAAAACCCTAATCAACCATCAACTTCTTGAGCTCTATGCCAAACTCCTTCATGAATGTGCCTCTAAGGTCATGCAAGAATTGGTACTCTACTTCCTTAGGGCATGAATAAGTTGATACTATGAACTCAAGCACATAAATACTCAGAGATTCTTACCACATTTTATCCACCATTCTAGTCCAAATAACATCCAAGGTCCCAAGCCTCTCTAAGTATACCTTTGTCCACTCATAGCATCATCCATAGCTTCTTCTTCTATAGGATGAATATGCAACCAACCACTTATACGCATGACCAAGTAACTCACAAAAAAATACCTTGTACAAAGCATCATATAGGTTATCCTAAACTCATTTTATTTGATTTTTTCCTTTGCAGGTTAGATGCTTATACATAAAAATATTTTCCACCTAGTGTAACTAACGCATAATGTTCTTGAGAGAAAGTCAATACATTAGTCTATCCTACCATCATAACAATAAAATTTAACATGGGTCCTAATAATAGAACTAAAATGTTGTGAAAATTATAGTAGGGGTTTTCTACAAACAAGAGCAAGCATAGGATAACTTATTTTATGTGCAACATTTAAAAACATGGTTATATCAGCATCAATTAACATAAGGCACATGCCCTATGAGATCACCTAAAGTGTAACTGAGAAGGAACTAGGGCCCATATTGGGCTAGTTGTGTCATGGCATGAGGCTTCAAAAAGTGGGGCTTAAGCATTACCACATTAACTTAGCTGAGGGGCATACCCGTAGGTGCAAGCCTATTTTGATGTAAGTTAGGGGTCATATAGGCTTTGAGTGGGTTACAAGACTAATCTGGTTCAAGTTATTCTCCACACTTAACATATGTAAATTAAATAAGGGTTGGGTTCACAAGTGAAAATTTATACGCATGTTACATGTATAATGATGATGGCATCATGAAAATGCAGAGACTTCATTAAATGTGAAACCAACAAAATATATGAAATTTAGATCACATAATTAACCAAGATGCAACATGACACAAACACTTTCATCCCATAATAATACTACAAAACATATGAACCAAGATAAACTTAAATGTACGTCAAATCAACACCATTACTCATTGTTCAAAGTTTAGAATGAGAGTCTACATATAAAAATATACTATCCATGGCCCAAAGGTTTACAAGTGAAATTGGGCATATAAAATTGGAACCAGGGTGGCCTTCATTCTATATCTAAGCCTTAATGGCTATTAAAATAAATTATGTAGAATGTGCTTCCAAAATCATCCTACCAGAGCTTTGTTGCAATTCTCCTTTCTCCTTAATTCTCTGGCTCATGCTCTTTATATAGGATTTAAGAATATCTTTGCCAGGGTAGAAGCTGCATGCTAAGTTCTAAGTTGGAGTACCATCATCATAATTGTTGGATCTATGACCCCATAATTCCTATGTTCTTCTTACCACCTTTCTTTAGATCTTCATCGACATCTTGATTATCCAGGAGATGGTTATCTATCAGATAGTTGGTGCATGTTTTTCACTGCATCTTCCAGCTAGATATCAGAATCATTACGCTAATCATTTACCAAAATATCTAGATGCACCAAGGTGGATATTAGGTTGGCATGAAAACTCTATTAAACCAGAGTTAGGGGCCAAATAAAATATGTAGGCACACATCTCGTAGGCAAGAGGTGTGAATAGTATGAGTAAGGGGATTAGTGACAATGTTATAAGTTGCTTCATCTCATGGAGGAATGATAACATGGACTTGGTTAGAGGGAAAGTAGTGATCACCCTCAATGATATGAGGAGGAGAAGGAGATTATTTCTTGTGATAAGATATGACATTGAAAATTGAAACATAGTGGTTAGTTTATGTGATAATTACTCTATGTATGTATGGGTTTGCTTGTTAATGGAATTCCATATTAAAGAAAGATAACATGCAAAAGAAAGAATGCAACATGAAAGATATTTTAGTTGATTTAAAACATCATGTATGCATATGTATACTTGATTAAAGAATAATGCCTTAATTATTTTTCACATAGAATAAAGATAACATTATATGGAATATGATAAATATTGTATTTGATAGTAAGCCTCATCTATACATGTATTGATATCTTTTCTTAGTTCATTTTGAATTAAAAGGAATAAGCATGCAAATGAAATTATGAAACTTTCAAATAGAAAGTAATTTATTTCTTTTGTCACTATTATCATGATGATATGAATTAGAAGATATATGAATCTGAAATTTGAATTTTGGAAATAAAATCAGAGTATAAATAGAAAAGGATACAAACCCTAAGTGTGTCTAGGGTTAGGGTTTTTTAATCTAGGGTTTATTTACAATAATTTAAATTAAATATAAAATAAATTGAAACCCAAATGTAAAATTGATTTTAATTAGCTAGGTTGTCTAAATAAAATTAGAAAATCAAAAGTAGGTAGCCCTAAATTTATTGCATAAAATTTGGATTAATTTTATTTGGATTATTGATATTTTTGTAAGTTTTGGGTTAAGTTACTATTTATAGTATATTTAATCCATAACTCAAATTTATAAGCATAGATTGGTTACCATGGTGGGACCCCCCATTTAAACTAACCCTTGTGTGTGTAAAGTGTGTTAAATCATTATGCAAGACATGTTAAAAGAAGATTAGGCTCTAAAATATTGAAATTCTTACGTTTCAGATGAATTATAGTATTTCACTATAAATTGAAGTTTTGCACAGGTGATTTTATAGATCCTAATTATGGTCTTGACTAACTACATGGAGTAACCATTAATCATTGACATTTTTGGTAGTTTTCTATCCTCTTGTAAAATCACTTCTCGACAGAGGTGATTTTGAATGACATCTATAGTTTTTCTTAGTATAGCTATGATTTTAACTTAAGTAGTGTGCATACAAAGGGAAATTAAACTAATCTATAAATCAATCATAGCTCATAGAAAATAAATCCTACTTATACTTCAAATTGTTGATACATTATATATTCAAGGTCATGACCAAGATGGATATGCTAGACCTATCCAAAGGATCTCTTCTCATAATAAATTCACTAGGGAAGATTATAAAGCCTCTAGTCAAGTAAAACTATGCAATAATCCTAACTAGGTCCTATGTTTTCATATTCACTAATGTATAAATGACAAAAAATAAATAAAATTTTAATCTAGTGCTCAACAAATCTTGTGGCACAAAGTGGGGGTAATAAACATGAAAAGTAAACATGCATAGATGAAATATATTCATTTCAATGTATATAGAATCCTAATCCATGGGAGAGAAGTACAAATGCAAATCTATCTACTCTTACAAAGGAGAAACAAAGTTAGGAATACTTACCATTAAATATGAACCTTTCAAGCCTATATCTCTCCCTTGGCCAAGGTGTTTCATAAGAGGTTGTTGTGGTATGCAAGGATGATAAGGATAAATCAGTTCCAGGCTACACAACCTATCAATGCATCCAAAAGACTTCTCCACAAGTCAAGATTTGTATCTCCAAAGAAAGTATGAAACCCTAAGCTATGTTCCTCAAGTAAAATGGTGGATAATCAGATGTGCAATATATTATTATTATTCTTCTCTTCTCTTCCTAATAAATGGCAAAATGTGTGTGTATATATAAGTGAATATAACCCTAATATTTTCCAAAAGTTTAACAAACAGAGTTAGCCCAATCTACTATGTATCATTATCAAAAAAAAATTAGGTCTTGGTCTATGTAATCCAAGGGATGACCTAGACCCTCAATGAGTTTTTTCAATTATAGTGTAGGGTTGATGGGGTTGAGAGTGTATTGTAAACCATCAAAATAGATTTTAGGCTAGGGAAGGGATAATAAAGGTGGAAAATAACTAGAGGGGAGTGAAAAATAGGAAGCAAAGCTTAGGGGAATGTTTTTAAGATATTTTGGAATGATAACAAGTGGTAGTATAGGGGAAACAATCCTATGAAGCACCAATGGTTTGCCCCACCCCTTTCCCGGTGCACCCTTTAAGGCATGCACTCAAAGAGATTGAGACTCGATGGGTTCTTGCAACAGAGAAAGCATTAATAATTGATAAAGTTTGAAAATATTATGTGCATACATGTGTCCCACTCAAATCTCATCATGTGTCATGTAGGTGTAACACGGGATAGTGCTTTGGGAAAAGAACATAACAACACAATGTTGAAGCTAAATAAATTATAGTAAAGAAAAAATAAGATAAATGAAAGGATAGAATTCAAAGACACATACATTTACTTACTTTAGTGATGTAGATAAAGAAGGAGATGAAATAAATATGAAGGTGTCCAATCTAGGGAGCATTAAGTGAACCAATAGAATGTAGCAGAAAGAGTAAAAAATCAAAAAAATTACAACATAGACATATAATAGGTGAAAATATTCTCTATGATGTCAAGTTTCTAGAACATTTTATAGTTTAGAAAAGATCTAGTAGAAATAAACATCTATTCAAAATATTAAATCTAGAGATAAATATTTGGAAGGTAAATAATTTTAAATAGTAAATATAAATAGTGTGAAAATCAATTCATTTGTCATTTTTACTATTTTGATAAAATAAAGCTCTGAGAGACCTAGTTGGAGACCAGAAAGACATTATGGTGAGGAGATGACAACTGAGATGAGGAGGACACATAATGGCTTTAATGTGTGTAACACATGTAAGTAATTAGTAATTTCAATTTTTTAAATATTTTTATTTTAAATTAACCTAAAAATATAAAATTGATTGGTAAGCAAAATATAGGTATAGGAATGAACCCTAGGAAATTTTTGGGTAAACTAGGGGTAAAATGGGGTATTGGTTAGGAAGAATTTGGACCAATAAATGCCCAAGGCATTTATGGTAAATAGGCAAAAAGTCATCATTATGGATGAACAAAGTTGACCTTGTCAACTTAGTGTATAAGGCAAAACAAAATGGTAATGTTGACTGTGTAGTAATGGGTTAATTTAATATGCTAAAATGGGACTGACTACATGATAGTGGGCTTATTTAGTATGCTAAAATGGGGTTGACTATGTAGCATTAGGATGACTTGGTTGGTAAGGGGTAAAGTTTGACTGCATGTGACAGGGCTAACTTAGTTTGTTGAACAGGGTTGATGTAATATTGATGTGGCTAATCTAGTATGAAATTGAAAGGGTTGACCTATCATCACAAATAAAATACAAAGCTGATTTAGTATCAAAATGGGTTGATGTTGTATAAAATTGAGAAACTAAATCAAAAGTGGATAATTTTTGAACTTTTAAGAATGTATTTTAATTATTTATGACATGGAGGTCTTATACATCCTTTGTTGTTTAAAATTTTGTATAGACGTTGGAGGTATTAATGACTAATAAATGTCTTATGGCTACAAAATCTACTAGAGTGATTGACTAATATGGATATAGTGTGATTGGTCACACTAGGATTTGGAGGCATCATGAAGATGAGGCACATCCTACTTAGTGTTAATCTCATTATCATGTTCCTTGGAGCATGGGAATGTTTGACTAACACTTTTTGATGGGTGGTAGATGGGGATATCATTGAGGTGGATATCATGTTATAGGATATCTATGAATTATTGGGACTATTGATATGAGGGACATCAGTGACCACTAAGACACATAATGATCTAGAGGAGAGGTGAGCACTAGCCTAATGGGTAACATACTCAGATAGGATATATCGAGGATTGATGGTGAGTTTATTTGATGTATATATTTTAGAGATTCTAGACATCTATAAGGATGCTTTTATACTTGTGATAGCATGAGTGCTATGTCATAAGTCAGATGGTAAGGTAATGTTATATATAATAGCCTTACATCAATCCATTTTGGATCAAGGAGAAATTTATGACTTTGGAGTTTTCATCTAGGTCTAACTCATGCATGATATGTATGGAATGTTGTCTAGTGGGAAGAAGACCATGGGGTCTATTATTTTTTTTAGTTTTTTGATATATGAGAGGTTTCCTATACATTGACCATATGGGTTTCCCTATGTGGTCGATGAAATTTTACCTTGAGTGATGATATGGAGGTAGGACCATGTATCTTGGTTCATGCCCCATGTGCTAGTGTTGTAGACTATCACATGAGGGGAAATTATATCTCATCCTTGCATGCACATTGATACTATATGGCTTAGTTGGTCTACTATGACAACAAGGCTGGTATAGGTGTGGATCATAGGCCACTATACCTCATGGGTAGAGTCACATCCAATGGCATGCTTACTAAGGTAGGTCAGACTCCCATACCTAGTGGCACCTCTAGTAGTGCCTACTCATTAGACATGACATGCTAGAGAGATGAGGGGGAGAGGAAAAAGAGGTGTACCAATTGAGAGACCTATGATTAGGCTACAACATGTTAGACCATAGATTGGTTGATCACAGTAGTAGGCAGTCATGGGAGGGGATGATATGGATATGGATGCAAGCACATAGTAGGCACTACAATAGGAACCATTATAGTAATAGTAACAAGGACCACCTCATCTACACCATAGAGAGGTACCACTAATGAGAACAAGCACAAGTGAGGGTGATAGTGTAAGATGAACCAATAACTATTCCAACACATAGCTAGTCTATAGAAACACCTCTCAGGAAAGGGTCATAGTGTGCATAAGTGGTGATTCATATCTTTACACTAGTGTAGAGGTAATCCATGGAGGAGATGATTAGGGGTTGAGTAGATAGAGAGATCATGCTTAGCAGGTAAGAAAATAGGGAGACAGTGGTTGGTGATACTGGTATTGGTGAGAAATGTTGTGATTTTGATTTAAGATTTGATATAGAATACTAGTTGCACGTGATTATAGTAAATAGATAGATTTTTAGATATATATGTTATATAATATCAATATGATGTTGGTTTTGTAGATCTAATGATATAGGAAGTGATATGGAGAACCATGATTGTGGTTATGCATGATGACATTTTAGACAAGGTGTTAGCACCATACAACCCCACCACTTTGGATGCTCTTATGGTACCATCTACCCTAGCCCAGGAAAAATGGTTTAGACTGGTGAGGGAGGATACAAGGTAGTTGCAGGTATGTACGAATGTATTTTAGCCACCAATAGGGGTGGGAGAGGGAAATGGATAGGCCTAGCAGGCCTTGGCTCAAGAGAGAGCATCACATATGGCTATCATAATCTAGTTTGGATAGGTGCAGGCTCAGATGGACAACTTATACGAAAAAGTAGAAGGTTTGATATCCTAGACTACTTCATTACAACATATCATTCAGAGGAGATAGTCCTAGGAATCTATGGGTAGTATGGCTAGGCCATAGGAAAGGCATGATGGAGCCCAACCGTAAAACTAGAGATATTTTATATTTTGTACTTTGTATTGTATAAAACACATGATAGTTCTAGTTTATGGTTGGGCTCCATCATATATATATATATATAGTTGTGGATGTTGATGAAACTAGAGATATTTTATATTTTGTACTTTGTATTGTATAAAACACATGATATTTCTAGTTTATGGTTGGGCTCCATCATATATATATATATAGTTGTGGATGTTGATGTATGGATATATTTATTTCTAGTACATGTATTTATATTTTGTTGTATATGTTATGAGAAATATAGGTGGAGTGTTTTATTTTATAGCATTATGTGATACACATGCATGGTTAAAAATAAAATTTAAAAAAAAAATGACTTGGAAAAGTATAAGTAATCAAAAACAAATGTACGACACACTATGTTACAAAGGGAAATGTATAAAAACAAAATCTAACTAAATATAATAAACCAAAAGATGGTAAAAATGATAACAAAATGTTTTTTGAATCATGTAAATGATTTGCACCAAATTAAAATAAGTAAAATCACATTGTATCATGTTGGGAAGTATGAAAATAATGTAATAAAATGAAAGGTATAATAAAACCAAATGGTATAAAAATAAAAAAATTAATTCAATCAATCATTCTAAATCACATTGGGAAGTATAAAAAGAAAGACAAAACTAAAAAATAAACTTAAAATTGATCACACTAATTCAAGCTGGGAAGTATGAAAAACTTATGAAAAATGGTTGTAATCTTACGTGTAATGGTAAAATAAGAATATAAAAGTGAAAAATCACTAGAGTAAACATAAAAAATACTATATCAAGATGGGAAACATGTCAATGATGTGTAAATCATAATCAATCACTACTTATCTCAAATTTAACATGTGTAATTTCATTGTGACTTGGGAATTAGAAAATTTTGTGAGGAAGAGTTTGTCCATTCCATGGTCTTACACTAAAACTCACAAAGGGAACACCATTGAGGTGGAAATGATTGGAAAAATATGTTAAAAGGAATGTTTGGAGTGATAATTTGTGAGGAAGGCGTAGTCTTATCCATGGTCTTACACTACAACTCACAAATGGAATCCCTAGGGGGGAGTGATTAGTGAAAAAAAAAATCTTAGGGGGAAATAATATATTATTGTAAATGAAAGAGGGAATGTAAAAATCATAATGTATCCATCTATGAGAAGACCTTAGGAAACATGAGCATATTAAGGACATAGAAAAGATACTAAGTGACTAGTGACCATCAATATACAAAGGATACCCTATTCACAGTAAACATAAATCTATATATACAAAAAAATTGAGGTATTAAGATTGAATCATGTGAATTTTTTAAATAAGGAAAGTAAAATAGACCTACCTTCTTATAATGTATTTCCCATTCCTCAGGACCTCTTACAAAGTTGCTAGTCTACTATGAAGATTGGGTACTTATGTGAGAAATTAGGTAGTGCTAAAAGATTTTTTTCTTAATTATCATTTCCTAATCTAATGGCCTACTATACCCCAATGGACCTTAACTCTATCATGAGGCTAACTATGGAGTTTGAGCTTCAATTGAAAAATAAAGATGTGTTTTGAATCACATTTTTTAGTGTGATTTAACTTTTGAAATATTTGCCTTTTGTAAAATTTCCTTTGTTTAAATGATTTAACTTTTCAATTTTTATGGATTTTAAGATTCATCCTGCATACAAACTTGGAATAACCAACATGAGAGACAAATTAATACACACAAATAAGCCTTAGACTTTGGCTAAATGAAGCTAAGTATCTAAAGACATGACTGACTAAAACACTTAGGCTTACCTATGAACCGGTATATTATCTCAAGTTTCAACCATGTGTATGCTTAGTTTGTGAAAGGAAATATAAGGGGAATTAAGGTAGATCCAAAGTGGACACGTAAAATGGGATTATAATGAGATGACTTGTTTGTCAACTGATCACACGGTAAATAAGGATTACTAATGGGAGAAGGGTTTGTATAACCAAGTCACAATAATTATTATTTGTGTTAAGGAGATAAGGCATAAAATAATCATGAGAAAATAACAAGACATCCATGGAAATAAATGAACTCATAAAGAGAAGCATGTAATCTTGAAAAAAATTCATAATAGATCATAAGGAAAGAAAATGACACCATAGACAACATATAATGAAAAATAGAAAGAGCCATATAAGATAATTAAATGATACAATAATTTGACATAGAGTCAAATTATATATACTTTAGATAAATATAAAATTATAACACACGTCTAATCCAAAATGAAGAATGAAGTGAAGGAACACCATGTTGTGTTCATAAATACCAATAAATTTGTCCATAAACATTATTTGTAGCATCTGATAGATCTCTATGAAGATGGACCATAACTATAATGAGGGTCTCATTGATCTTTATTGAAATTTGGTAAAATACCTCTCATCTAATATCCTTGATAGAAAAGGTAGGCATGACTGAAGGATCATGCTCATGAGAGCCATCATGTATAAGATACTCAAGATAAGGAATAGGAGTGGATAATGTGGGACATGAAGGATCCACCATTGGAGAAGGGACCACAGGTGGAGTATCCACGGGTGGAGGAACTATGGATAGATAATGGACTAGAGGTGGAGGAACCATGGGAGTAGAAGTGATAACCTTGTTGCATGGGTAACCTGTGGGAGAAGGAATAACAGGTGTAAGAATGGTCATAAGGTGATACTAAAGATGTTGATGGAGGATGTGGAAATGATTAGTGTGATGGTTATTACATTGGTGCCACAAAAAATATACCTCTCCATATTTGGGAATATATTCAGCTAATAACTTAGGAGGAGATATAGCCTTGGCTATAGGCTGAGGAAGAGTAGGATGCAAGGTGTCAATATATTGTTGAATATTTGGAAAATGGGTAGAGGAATTATTATCTTTATCTTCAAAGCAACATATATGCTTGTTATTATAATTTATGGGTGTACTAATAGAGGGAGTGGAATCAAAAGTCAAGGAAAGTTGGTATAATTTAGAATCTCTAGTCCAATGACCGGTAACTCTAAAAATGTCACAGTATAATTGATTGGCCCATTGGGAAGGTAAAGGACCAAGCTTTCATAAAGGAAGTAGGCCATCACCAAGGGCAGGAGAGGCTAGTGGAGAGACAAAATTATAAGAAGGAAGAGACTCAGCTAAAGGTAGAGTGTGATGCACATAGGGCTTAAGGATAGTACCAAGCATCTCAGGGGGAAGTAGACTATAGGGATCTTGGTATCTAGCAAAGTGATAGGGACCAGTCATAGCATGATCCATAAGAATTATCTTATGAGGATCTTCAAAAATTAGAGGTGTGTCATGGGAACACACCATCTCTACCCTATGAACAAGAAGAATAATGCTAAAATTAGTAACTATATAAGATAGAATGCGATAAGAAAAATGGAAAGGCTAAAAAAAAGAATGATAATGAAGGATCTCAGCATCTCTAGCCTAAACAAAACCTCCTAGAAATAGGTCATCTAAATTATAATTATAATTATATTTAGGTGTATGAATATCAATTTTAAAATTAGGTATGACCTTCTCATCAGAGTTGATATGATGAATAGGGTACCGAGTCTTAGTTAATACTATGGGTATATCATCATCAGGTGGTTGATGAGAATGCAGATTCAAAGATGTTGAAAGTTAGGAAATGAAATGAGGATAGAGATGGAAATTTTTTCTCTTGAGGTTGATCTTGTCGATATCATTATCATCATAATCTAAGAGGCTAGGTGGTATATTCTCGATGAGTTTAGGGTGACCATGATAACCTCGCATAGAGTTGACAACTAAATTAAAGCATTGAAATTATTAGAATGGAACTTTCAACAAGGTTTAAAGGGTTAGAATTTTAAATACACCATGATCTTGGAATTGTTCAAAATTCTAAGGGTTAGTGTTGCCTTGGATTATGTAGATAACACCATTATGATGAAACTTGACACATTGGCAAGCAGAAGAAGTGACATTTGTCATGTGATGAGTCCATGGCCTATCAAAAAAGATATTATAGAGAGGGGAAAATTGAAGATCATAACCTTCACTCAAATAGTGATAGGTGGGATGGTAGTAGGGATCCACATACAATGTAAGGGAGGCATTTGCCTTTGATCATAACCTTGACACATGTTGCATGTGGACTTAAGATTACACTTAAAGTATCCAAGGATTTTAACAAAGTTAATAGAATAAACACAAGTACTTGAACCCTCATCAATCAAAACACACTTGAATTGTATGTCACTAATTTTAATGCCTATAAAGAGGAGAGGATCATCCGCATAAAGCATAATCTCATCTAGAATCATAGAAGCAATAGTAAATTTGAGAGACAGAGAAGTGTCCATTGTTTCATCAACATGTATAGACATCTGGTCACACTATTTTAAGATGTTATCTTCTAACCTAGATAAGGTAGATTCATGTCCTAATAGGGGAGGATGGTAGATGTTCATTTTGAATAGGAGTTTTATAAAGCATTTGTGATGATGTGAATAATTCTACATGAGTTTGAGAAATGGAATTTGATATGGGATATTGGTAAGCTCTGTGATAGGGTTCCATTCATCATAACCCATGAGTGGACTACTTCATAGAGGTACATAATGTTGGAGGAGCTCCTCAGAAGGAGGATTAGAAGTGCATGTAAATTTATGTTGATAGGATGTGAGAGGTTTAATTGTGGTACAAATTAGTTGATTATCATGAGAAAATGTGGTAGTTGATTTAGGTTTATCTTGTGATAGATTTGAAGAAGTGGTATTAGAAGATTTAATATTATTGGTGATGGGTAAAGAGGTTGGAAAAATTGTAGAAATAGTATGAGAGGTGTTATCCAATGGGGTGTTGGAATTTATTCATCAAAAGAGATAAGGTCCTCTTGCCTAAACTTTTTTAGGTGAGTTGGGGAAGAATATTGGATAACACAAAATGTGTGAGATAATTGCTAAACGTGTATAGGATGAGAATCAATGAAAACAACTATCCTTCACATATTAGTCATGTTAACCACATTCTCTTTAGGAGTTGAGTCTATAAGACTTTCAATGTTACTGGTGGAAGGAGTATGTTTATAATTATTGTCTTAATGGTTTAAAAGAGGATCTTTACAAATGGATAGATGAACACTGGTTTGATTCAAAGCTTGATTTTTACTTTATGTTTCGTGAGATTTGAAGTCAATGGCATAATCTTATTGAATTTATGAATGAGCGAATCATGATCTACTTTACACAATTGCCTACAAGTCTCGTGAGAGTGACCCCAACTAACATGAAACCAACAAAATTTATTTGGATTATACCATGATTTCATAGGGTGAGTGGAATCAAGTTCTTGTGGAAGAGTCTTTGGTAGATGCTTTTGGAGTTCTACTAAGGATAATGGCTTATGAATATTGATGTTTTTCATTTGATAAAATTGAGGATTAGGGGTGTGGTTTAAATGGAAAGATTGTTTTAGATCAAGGTCAAGAATAATAGCTTTGATATTATGAATGGTATCATAAGAATCAGTGACACCATCATTAGGAGCATGATGATTTTTATTTTTGATGAGCATGCAAATTCCCACAGGAGGTTGGGATGGCTCAAACTGACACATGAGAAAATATTAGCACTTGGATTGGTCGAGGGCCTCTTCTAAAGTTCATGGAGAGAGATTCCTAACTTGATATTTCAACTTAGGATAGAGAGCATTGGTGAATAAATAAAAGAGGTTAGCATCCACCATGTTGTGTTCATACTTATTAGACAAGGTCTTCCACCGTTTGATGAAATCTTGTGTGGTTTTAGTCTCAAGTTGCTTTTAATTAATAAAATGAGCTAAGTTATTCTCAGGGAGGTCAATAGTTTGAATTTTGTGTACTAGAGAATCAACTAGATCTTCTAAACTAGTGATGGAATGAGAATTGAGTTAATTCTACCAATCTAACACATCTTCGAAGAGGTTTTTCTCTAAGATCTTGGTAGAGGTAAAAGTTTTTAACTTGACCCAATATTTTTATAGATTTCAAAATGTTTTTAAATGTAAGGTAGGATCAATTTTCCTATTGTAACTAATGGTGGGGTGATACATCCTATATTTATGTTGGAAATTTGAGGTGTAAGACGCTTTTTTTAAAGATGTTTAATTATTTTGTTAACAAGAGGTGGTTAGTGAATAAGGTTTCCATGGGAATCCCTAAGGGCAAGGGTGGGGGTCATTTTTATTATGCACTCCCCATTGAACCTATTGAGGTTAATTTTTGAGTTGAATAAGGTGATTCTGCATTTGCATCATTTAGTTGGCATTATTAGCTTGGAAAGCATTCATTTGGTTAAGAGTTTGCAACAAAATTTGATGGGTTTTAGTGGTGTTTTGATTAGTATGTATGACATGTGAAACATTAGCATTGGTATTAATCGCTGAGGTACCAATGTGAATAGTGGCATGCATGACACTAGTGGCTTAAGAGGCATTGGTGGAAAAGGAGGCACTATTGGTATGATTAGCATGTGTTGTCAAAGATGCACTACTAGAAGGATTAGAATAAAATAAAGCACTAGTGGCATGATTACCATTGGCATAAAATGACACACTAGTGGAGTGATTGATAAGGGTGGGTCTTGAAAAAGGCCCACTAGATGTTGAAATTACCATGTTAATAGAGATACATGGCATGGAGGTAGAATAAATGAAGGAGGAAAAGGTCATAGTATGAGAAGGGTTCAAAAGAGGAGAGGTTGAGAATCAAAGAAGATATTACCCCCAAATCCATATGAGAATATGGGGGAAGGTAAATGGGGTTCTTCTTCTTAACCACTTATCACAAGGTTGTAAATAGTGGAAGGGTCTTTTCCTTGATGTTGAATAAATTCATTAATGAAAAAAAGCATTTTTAGAGTATAGTCTAATTCAGTATGATCTTCTAAGGATAACAAAGGGTTAAGAACTAAAGATGCATGAGGATGAGTCCCATAATTTGTAGTGTGAGTGGCCACATGCACAATACTTTCATCTAAAGTGGAATCCACAAGCTGTTTATGGGGAAACCTATTAGGATTGGTAAAGTTCATCATATCTATTGAATTCAACACTATTTTTTCCTCAAATAAGAATTTTATGATGAGATAAAAAGGTTATGAAAGATGATGATGATGCAAATATAATGTTAGAAAATAAGTTGCATAGTTGAATTAGTTGAATATGTTTTATAACCCAATAGATAGATAGATAAGAATACACAATCTTTTAATTTGATTATGTATTGCAGATAGGAAAGATAAATAACTTGATAAGGATACATATTCATTTATCTCAACTGTGTACTGTTGAATACAAAATTGAATAGGGGGTAAGAAGACATAGTCGTGCATATCAAATGTGTACTGCTAGTAGAAAGGTAAAACATAGTTCGTAAAATACTGTATCGACCAAGATGATAGTGTTCTAAAATAGGAGAAATTTTTTACAAGATATTTTGAAGCAATAATGAAAGCAAACACAAATAATTGAATCAAAGTGATTGATTTGATTGGGGCACATAACACAAACCTTGCACAAATACTAGCCAATGCAAATTTTTCAATACAACACAAAATGATTAAAGAGAAAGCAATCAATTGAAAATTAAATGCTAACTAATTGGTCACCCTAAGTGTTATTATATTATTAAATAAATTTATTTTAATGTGATAAGAAATTTGGTTGAAATAGGGAACTAGAAAGTAGTCTAAAGTTGGTTTTAGAATATTTGGGTTGAAAGGGATCTATATTGGCAATAGTATTATCTTGGTATTGGGGCCTACCCCCTCACTTCACAATCATGCAATGATAAGGGTGTTAGGTGCTTTTCCAATATATACCATTAACCATGTACTTACATTTGGCTAAAAAACCATGTCAGCTTCCTCCTTAGTGATGAAATCCAAGTAGTTAGGCCTTGGGAAGATAAATGTTTAAATGATTTTTGTATGTTAAGTGATTTGGGAGTGTGTGCAAAAGAATTAAATAGTGTAACTAAAATAGTAATGTTTAAAACCACCTAGTTAGACTATGTGAGTTACTCTAAGTATGCAAACAAATGAAAATGAAATATAAATTAATTAATAGCAAATATATGTTAATTTAGTGATTAAGAATAGTACAGATTCAATTTAGGTGACATTATAGGAAAAAAATATAGAATAGAGTTGACTCGGTTGTTGCTATTCTCTAGAATCAAGGTATTTAAGAATAGAGTGAAATAGGTTGACTATGTCTCTCAGATAGAAGACAGACTATAGAACTAAGTTGACCAGGTCAGCCTAGTTAGTTATAGGTTTGTAGTTTTGAATACTGCTAACTTGTGAAAAATAGAACTAAAGGAAGAACTAAAATGACTAAGAGAGATGAGAAAGGAAACTTGGTGCTCTTGAATATTATTTAGATTGTAAAATTTTATGCTTTAATGTTTAATTGTTGCTTTCAAAATATTAAAAAATGGGTTGACTAGTTCGATCAAGTTTTATAAAACCATGTATGTTGAATAAAAATAATGAACAAAGTCAACCCATTCAAAAATGTTTGTTGACCTGTATGTTGATAGAAGAAAATAGTATACAAACTTGACCTATTTGACAATGTATGCTAATCTAGAACTGAAGGATAATACTATGTTAAGATGTTTGATCTAGTAACCTATAATTGATGAAGACCTGCATAGACAAAATAAAGTCATTTTAAAGCAATGTGTGTTAAACATGTGCACATAAAGTTATAACTATACTGATTAATTCGATACAATACTACAATTATAGAAAAATATAATAAAATGATGATGTGAAATAAAACATACAAGGATTAGATTCACGTCAAGTTCACCATAATATATGCAATGGGAAATACAACTAATCTATAAATCAATCCTACCTCAGAGAAAATAAATCCAACGTACACTTCTAATTGGTGATACATTAGATATTCAGGGTCATGAGTAAGATGGATCTGTTAGACATAGCCAAGGGATCTCTTATCATATTAAACTCACTAGGGAGGGTTTCAAAGCCTCCAGTCAAGCAAAAATATGCAATAACCCTAACTAGGTCCTATGTTTTCATCTTTACTAATGTACGAGTGACAAAAGCAAAGTAAAATCTAATTTAGTGCTCAACAAATCTTGTGGCACAAAGTGGAGGTAATAAACATGAAAATTGAACATGCATAGAAGACATATACTCACGTCAATGTATATGGAATCATAATTCATGGGAGAGAAGTACAAATGTATCCACTAATATTGTAAGTAAACCTAAACATTTACAAAACATGTTCATTTTATGCAATGTTACTGAGTAGAGCAATAATAAAGTATGGTATTTGGATAGTGTATGTAGTAGCCACATGAGTGTTAATGAGAACTTGTTTACCTCCATTGACAATAATATTTAGTCTGAGATTAAGATGGGTAATAATGAAAAATTTCCTATTATTGGCAGAGGGACTATTATCATCTACACCAAGTAAGGTGAAAGAAAATCAATCCAAGACGTCTACTATGCTCCAAATCTAAAACATAATCTGTTGAGTATTGGATAGTTGGTCCAAAAAGGATATAGATTCTTGATGGACAATGTAGATAAATACAAAGATATCCTTAGTTGTAAACTCCCAATGAATCCTCATATTGAACTTCAAAGACACCACAAGATAATCTTCTTGAAGATAAGGTTCTAGACCACAAACTCCTCCAAATATGACTTAAAGTAGAAGTGTGAGCGAAAGTATAAGAATAGAGTGTATATGATTGTGTTGGAATAAAATATGACATTATATATATATATATATATATATATATATATATATATATATATATATATATATATTGATTCAATATCCAAAACCAACCCTAAACACTAAGTCGATGATATTGACATGACCAATATAATTGAAAATAGTTGGTTAACACATAATGGTATTGGCCAAAATGATGCCATATGATATAGGAAAGCTATCACAATTGAATAAGGACAATATGAAAGAGGTAGATGGAAAGATACTATGAGGAAGCCAAACTAATAGTAGTAACAGTGTAATTATGATATAATATCAACATGTCTCACAAAGCATCATGAGCCTTGTCCACCCCTTTCTCGATGTACCCTTTAAAGCATGCACTCAAAGAGATCAATGCTCAATAAGTCATTGCAAGAGATAACATTAGTAAATGATCAAAGTGAAAAACTATTATGTGCATATAATTTCCTTAATAGAGCCTTTTCAAATGGATATGACTAAAAAAATTCCTAAAATTTATGATCATAATTAATTTTATAAATATCATAGAGCTTTAGGAAACATGGATAATAAGTCTTTCAAATTAAAACATAAGATCCATGACTTAATTTATAATAAACTATTATCATTGATGGGCATAATTCTATAAAATGAATTTATTGTGAACCCTAATTAATGCATACAAATATTTAATAATATTATAACAAATCACAATGCTCCTAAAAAAAATAATGTCCATATGACAACATTTATACATCACTCTATTATTCTAACTGAACATAAGATTGAAAAAATTATTGGCATGGTTTCTAATAATGTGAGTTTATGACTCACACAATAAGTTGATGGGAAAACTTCCTCTCATTTTAAGGCAACAAAAATAACATAGGGCATAAATTACAAATATACAATTTTAAAAGTAACCAAGTGATGGAAATAATAATTAGAGTAATGTAATTTATCCTATGAATTGATACATTATTGAAAATAATAAATGAGTTAATTTGGTCCCTATCTCTATGTTTCTATTTCTAAAGATATGAAAATTTGCATTGGAACTTTATTCTTTCCTCATTAATTAATAATTTCAAATCTCCAAACATCTATTATTCACTCACCTTGTGGTTTAAGAAAAACTACAATCCTAAGATCATGTATTTTTACTTAGCAAGGTTATTGGTGCAAGGTAATTGTAAAAGATATCTCACTGTGACTATTCATATATTAACCTAATTTCATAATGTAATAGTTTCACAATAACTTAGACTTTATACTAAAGGGGGAATTTGTGGATGCATTACCATATGATTTTCATTGATTTTAAAATTATAACAGAACTCCTTAACAATAATGAGAGTAAAAGTAAAGTTACATGCTCTTTGTGTCCTCTAGCCATGGACACCATGAATATTTCTATAACTAAACAATGCCACATCTATTGGTGCCCAAAATTACATTGAAGCAATTGGGTCGTTGTTTGTATCAAAGTTTATGTCCTTAGCTAGATTTTTGTCTCCATGTATTCCTTTGGAAGGTCAAGTTCATGTACATAATTTGCTAAGTCCTTTGTCTTGTCTTTGTTTGGTGCAGGTTTTCTCTCCCTTAGACTTTTTAGGGCTTTTGCATAAAAACAATGTATGACAGAAATAGGTCTTTGGATTTTTTGTCTCGAATAAGAAGTCCAAAGTCTTATTTTCATTGAACATTTTATCTACTATAAAATTTTTGAAGGAATTCAATGTCTTATCACTTTTTGGCAAAGTGTTTTACAAAAGTTCTGAAGGGCTATTTCGTTAGTTTCAAGTCATTTGTTTTGGACTTTTGTCTACAGTAAAAAGTTTGAAGGGCACTTTCCCTTTAGGCATTTTGTCTACACAAAAATCTTGAAGGAATTATAAGGTCATTTATTTTGGCCAAAGGTACTTTCCAAAAATCCTGAAGGGTCATTTTGCCTTCGTAAAATTATTAAAGGGCACTTTTGAAGGGTGAAGGAAACTTACACAAATCCCAAAGGGCACTTTTAGAAGGTGGAGGACATTTTCAATAAAACTTAAAAGGCACTTTTAATATTTCAAAGGACCATTCCAAAAATTTTAAGGGTATATTCAAGTTCCCTAAAGATTATTTTAGCAAAATTATAGAGGTTTAATTCCTTCCAAAGAATGCTTGGACACATTTCTTGTAGGACAATAGTGTTGAAGCAAATAGGGATGTTAAGTTGTGGAGCTAAAAGCTTCACTGATGAAAATGGTGGAGGTTGTTGAGTGTCAAAGTAACCGATGTCGGTCAGGCCAACTGACATCGGTCATATTTAGTTACATAGTAACTAGCATCGGTTAGGGGTCGGCTAGCATCAATCAGATAGGAACTGATGTCGGTCATCTCCAGATAGACAAAGACCAACATCGATCATCTGTGCATTCTAGAACTGGTCTAATTTTAGACGAATAGTCAGTGTGCATGTAAAGACTAATTATAGTCTTGAGTCTGTGTTTCTAATTATTTTTTGGTTTGGGATATATTTAAGAGACCCATGGGGTTGTATTGTAATTGAAGGATCAAGGACTAAGGATTAAGGAAAGGATTAGATCCTCAACTTGAAGGCAAGAACAACAATTGGGTTGGTTGTCTCAAGGGTGTAAGATCAGTTGATCTGCAGGTAGCAAGATCAGGGAGATCTACATGGTAAGTAAGATCAGTTAGATCTGCAAGTGTGCAAGATCAAGGAGATCTACTTGGTGGACTGGAAGTAGGAAACAACAACCATTGGGTTGATTGTCACTGACTCGTAGAGGGAACAACTCAGTGTTGAGTTAATTGTAATTGATTGAGAGAGAGAACTCTTGAGAGAGAATTACTGTACGCCTAAGAGGTGTGGGAAGAGTGTGATTTATTCATTGTATTTCCTTTTGGAAGAGTGTTAATACAGATTGTATTATTTTTCGTATCTCATATTCTGTGATGTTTCTAATTTCTAGTTACATATTACTTCTGGTTTAATTCCATGTTTAGTTGTTTATACAAAGGTAATCAATTGTACTCTAAGAGAGGATCCTGACAGTTGGTATCAGAGCTTGGTTCACTAACAGGTGGTATCAGATCATGTTATTGTTTGTTGATTATAGGTCACTCACAGGGGTTTCTATTTGAGTGGGAGTAAAGCAATGGTAGAAGATAGTAAGCTAAGAATGGAGAAATTCAATGGCAAGAATTATCAATTATGGAGGATGCAGATAGAAGATTATCTATATCAAAAAGATCTGTACTTACCATTGGGTGGGGTTTCAAGCAAGCCCACATATATGCAAGATGAAGAATGGAATGTTCTTGATAAGAAGGCTCTGGGATCTATAAGGTTGAGCTTGGCATCATCTGTGATCTCTAAATTATCATAGGCAAAGACAACGATAGAATTAATGGAATCTTTGTCAAATTTATATGAAAAACCCTCAGCTTCGAATAAGGTATTTTTTATGAAGCAATTATTTAATTTGCAAATACAGGAAGGTAGATCAGTATATAGTCATCTTAGTGATTTCCATGGATTGGTAAATCAGTTAATTTCAGTCAATATAGTTTTTGATGATGAAATTAAGGCTCTCTTAATCTTATGCTCTTTACCTGAAAGTTGGGATAGTTTGGTAATGATAGTTAGTAATACTACACCTGCTTCAAATATCTTGAAAGTTGATGATGTTGTTAGTGTAATCTTGAATGAATAAATTCATAGGAAAAGCACAGGTGAAACATCAGGTAATGCTTTAAGTGTTGAAAGTAAGGGAAAGTAAAGAGAGAAGGTCGAGCAAGGGAAATCAAGGTCAAAGATAGGCAGTAGATCCAAATCCAAAAATGGAGGTATAACCTGCTGGAATTGTGGAAAGAAAGGGCATGTAAAGAAAGATTTTTAGTTGGTAGAAGATTAGCATGAAGGAAATAAAGAAGCAAATGATGCAGGTATTGTTACACAAGATGCTCTTATATGTTCCTTGGATAAAGTAGAATCTTGGGTTTTAGATTCTTGTGCCTCTTTCCATGCAACCCCAAATAGAGAATTTTTCCATGATTATGTCCATGGAGACTTTGGAAAAGTTTATTTAGGGGATGGTGAGCCTTGTCAAATTGTTGGCAAAGGGGAAGTGCAGCTGAAATTGCAGACTAGCAACATATGGGTGTTGAAGGATGTCATGCATGTTCCCATCCTAAAGAGGAGTCTAATTTCTACAAAAAAGTTGGGTGATGAGGGTTGCACAGTAACTCTCACAGTAGAATCTTGGAAAGTTTCCAAGGGTGCACTTGTATTAGCAAGAGGTAAGAAAGTAGGTACTCTTTATCTATCTACTTATATTACTGATTCTCCTTCTATTTTATCTACTTCAGATGTAGATGCAAAGATGTGGCTCTGTAGGCTTGGTCACATGAGTGAGAAGGGAATGCATGTTCTTAAGTCAAATGTTAAGAATTGGAAAGCCTTGGTTTTCAAGGAGAAGGTGATAGATAGTGATCAACTCAAGAGGTTGAATAATTCTGAGTAGTTCAGTGTTGATTTAGATAAGGTTATGATCTAAAATGAGCTCGCAGGTAAAAATCATTACTCACAGGAAAACACAGAGACTGATGTCAGTCAGGAAACTGACGTCGGCGATTAGGCAAGAACTGATGTCGGTCTGGTGGAGACAAAGTCAATGATGTCAGGTAGGTGGACATTGATGTAAGTTAAGAAACTGATGTTGGTGAACAGGTGGAAACTAATGCCAGTCAGGTGAGAACCGACATCGGTCAAGTCAGTCACATGGAACCGACATCGATCGGGTGTAGACTGAGAGATGACCGAGATCGGTCACTGTTAGAATGAAATTTGGGTAGATAGCAAGATGTCAATGAGTCTCAAACACCCATGTGGAGGTCTGAAAGGGTAAGTAAGCCTCAAATTCATTATTCTCCTTTTTTATACTACTTATTGCTAACTGATGGTGGAAAACTAGGAAGTTTTGAAGAGGCAATGCAGGTGGAATCCAAGAAACAGTGGGAGCATGGCATGAATGAGAAAATTGATTCCTTGGAAGAGAACCAAACGTGGGATTTGTTAGAGTTTTCATCCAAAAAGAAAGCACTAAAATATGAATGAATTTACAAGTTAAAGAAAGGAGAGAATGGACAGGTGAGACAGAAGGCCAGGTTATATGGTCTTGAGCAAGCTGCAAGACAATGGTGTTTGAGGTTTGACAGGTTTATGACAGAGTATGGCTTTAGTCAATGTCAATGTGACCATTGTGTTTATTTTACTAAGATGGATAATATTAGCTACATTATCCTATTATTGTATGTAGTGTATATGCTTATTGCAGGGTCACACATGCAGGAAATTACTGAGCTAAAGGTAAAATTAGTTCAGAGGTTTGCCATGAAGGATTTAGGAGCAGAAGAGAAAATCTTTGGCATGAGTATTTCTAGAGATAGAGAAAATCATAGGTTGACTTTGTCTCAAGAGGATTATGTGAATAAGGTAGTGGAGAGGTTCAATTTGTAGGATGCAAACTAGTAAGCACACATATGGTTGGACAGTTTAAGTTGAGCTTAGAACAGTTTCCTAAATCACATGATGAGGTTGAGTACATGGTATGTACTAGACTTGATATTGCCCAAGCAGTGGGAGTTGTCAGCAAGTTTATGGCCAATCCAAGAAAGAAGCTCTAGAAAGTAGTTCAGTGGATTCTCAGGTATCTAAGAGGGACCAGTAGCAGGTATTTATGTTATGCAGGGTCAAGCACTTCTCTACATGGGTATGTAGATTCAGATATGATAGGTAACTTAGATGGCAAGAGAAGCACCACAAGATATGTGTTCACTGTTGGTGGAATGGCGGTTAGCTGGATTTTAGAGTTGTAGAAGGTTGTTGCAGTCATGGTGGCTAGCAAGGATAAGAACCCTATGGAAATGTTAACAAATCCAGGAACAAAGGAGAAGTTGAATCTTTATTCAAATTTTTTTAGTCTTCAAGATTGAACTTGAAGATGGGGATACAAGCCAGAAATAAATTAGAGGATGTACAAGTACAGGTATAGGTGCAGCTATTTGTCTCCAAGTGGATGATTGTTAAGTTATGGAGTTAAAAGCTTCACTGATGTAAATGGTGGAGGTTGCTGAGTGTCAAAGTAATCGACGCCGATCAAGCCAATCGACACCAGTCATATTTAGTTACACAACAATCGGCATCAATTAGGGGTCAGTCAGCATCGATCAGACAAGAATCAATGTCAGTCATCTCTAGATAGACAGAGACTGATGTCGGTCATCTGTGCGTTCTAGAACTAGTCTAATTTTAGACGAATAGTCAGTTTGCATGTAAAGACTAATTATAGTCTTGAGTTTGTGTTTCTAATTATTGTTTGGTTTGGGATCTATTTAAGAGACCCATGGGGTTGTATTGTAATTGAAGGATCAAGGACTAAGGACTAAGGCAAGGATTAGATCCTCAACTTGAAGGCAAGAACAACAATTGGGTTGGTTGTCTCAAGGGGTGTAAGATCAGTTGATCTGCAGGTAGCAAGATCAGAGAGATCTACATGGTAAGTAAGATCAGTTAGATCTGCAAGTGTGCAAGATCAAGGAGATCTACTTGGTGGACTGGAAGTAGGCAATAATAACCATTGGATTGATTGTCACTGACTGGTGGAGGGAACAACTTAGTGTTCAATTGATTGTAACTGATTGAGAGAGAGAACTCTTGAGGGAGAATTACTGTACGCCCAAGAGGTGTGGGAAGAGTGTGATTTCTTCATTGTATTTCCTTCTGGAAGAGTGTTAATATAGATTGTATTGTTTCTCGTATCTCATATTATGTGTTGTTTCTGATTTCTAGTTACATATTACTTCTGGTTTAATTCCGTGTTTAGTTGCTTATACAAAGGTAATCAATTGTACTCTAGGAGAGGATCCTGACAAGGGAGGCCAAAGACAAAGACTCAAACAAAATTGTCATGGAATAATGTCCCTGAAAGAATATCTCCAAATTATAAGTGACAGTCTCATAGACATTTTTGACTAGCACATAGACGTCAGCTTTAAGCCACGACAGGTAGTTATTGGGATTCAAATGTTTAGAATGGTCATACAAGCATCATTTTTAGACCTCATGAATTAGCCATTTATTTTCAAACAAGGCATATCCAATAGCACACATTTGTTTAGAGCAGTATGATCTGATGGTCTGTGACCAAGGCTAAATATTTAAAGAGACTCAGGAAGCCTATGGGGTGGCCAAGTGGCATACCCTTGAGGCCAATTAAATGGTATCATCTAATCATGTTCCACCCCTCAAATCATGATCTTATAGAGCACATTTACTTGCCCAACCAAGATTTGATGGTGCTTAGCCAAGGTTGAAATATCAATGATCATGTGGGCAAACACAAGAAAGATAGGTGGCACAGTTGTGTGCCACAAGGTTATAGCTCAAGTATCTCATTATAGGATTTATGGCTCATGTGTGCTTAGGAGATGAAGATTCAATGGTATGAACCAAGATAGACTTTTCAAAGGGATAGGATTGCTTGAGGAGGTGACAAGTGTCCAGACTAGAGCCATTAGTCACTCTTAGAGCTATGCAGATGGCCATTTAGATCTAAAGTGAAATCTAGGTGTTAATATGTGGTAAGCTTTGTTTTCAAAGCTAAAATTGATGGTTATTTCATTGACATGCTAATGGTTTGAGGAGCAAAAAAATTTCTAACTACCAATTCAAAAGTGAATATTTCTAATCATGATCGTGAATCATTTCAATTTCATGTCATAATTGGATCCACTCCTAAGCCACCATTATAGGTAATGGGATTTCCCTTTAGAATGCACAAAGAAGACATTCATGTCTATAAATGTCCATGATTTTAAATTGAGTAACACGAAAGCATTTTCAAATAAGTTGTATATGAGGACAAAAAAAATTTGGCTTTTAAATGATTTTCTCCCTCCAACTGTGCAAGTGAGTGAACAAGGTATCTTCAGGTGGTTCTACAATGAGATAAAATTTATTTGGCTCCTTGATCAAATATCCTCCTTCTAGGCTCATGTGAAAGGCATTTTTCATCCAAAATATCAAATAATGTGCTCTAGGTGGTTGCAAGTCCTCATCATTCTTTATGAATACAATTACAACAATGATTTTTCTTGAGAATCAATGAATATCTTAGGCATAGAAAAAGGTATTTTATGGCTGGGAGCATCCCGATGAGACTGGAAAATTTCATTATGGAATTCTTGAAAATTGCAGCCCATCGTCCTATATTTGGGAAGGATTGTAAAAGTATAAATAGAAGGCTTGTCTTCTGTTTTATGGGTTGGTTGCCTTTTGTATTTTTCTTTCTCTAAGTCTAGATTCTACAAAAAAAATTGGGATTTTTGTTGTGTGTAGATCTTGTCTCCCTTGCTAAGGTGGTTGTAGTTGTACAACCATTAGCGAGCTTTGAGAGCATTCTTATGTCTCCCTTGTCAAAATAGCAATCTCACCATGCTTGTCCCCATGGAAGCATTTTGAAAACTTGATGTATGTAATATCTCTTTTCAAATTAACAAAAGTGCCTATGGTTCTTTGTTGTTTCTTGTTGATGAAGTGCAGCGGTGTGTTTTATGAGTTGTGTTGATTGGGAATTTAGGTTTGTGTTCATTACTAGTTATCATTTTGAGCATCAATTTAGATTATAAATCATTTCTACAGTACTTCAGAATCTCAAGTTGCCTAATAACCCTAGGTTTGATTTGGATTTATATGCATCTACATTGTTGAATAACTTGTTAGGGCACCCTAGGTTTTATAAATTTGACAAGAAAGAGTGTTTGAGAGTTTAGATTTAGTGTATGTTCTAAATCTCTCAAGGATCATTTGGTATGTTCAACTATTTTGCATGTGAGTTTTACATACATCTGTGCCAAGGAATATTATCATGAATATTGCACAATACCCTACTGATTGAAATCCACCAAAACACCACCCTCCATTTTATAACTATCAAACTAT
Source organism: Torreya grandis (assembly GCA_037957365.1). Taxonomy (NCBI): domain Eukaryota; kingdom Viridiplantae; phylum Streptophyta; class Pinopsida; order Cupressales; family Taxaceae; genus Torreya; species Torreya grandis. The sequence continues at coordinate 51,427 of JARHVA010000056.1, forward strand.
CCTACCTTGTCCTACCCTACATATAACATGCCCTTTGCATATCTAAAGTGTTATTTTCATGTAGATGCATAAACATTATGTATTTAGCATGTGTCTATATTTTGTGTTAAATCCCATCATTGTAATCTCTTATTCAACCCCTATATTTTTTAAAGATTCTTTTCAAATGAAGGTTGCAGTCACATTTTCATATCTATCTTTAGTAACTTATGTCTAGCATAAAACATTTGCTCAATCTATGGCATAACCCTTCCTAGGTGGAGTGAGCAAGTTTGGTTGTGTTATAGTCAGATTTGTATCTCTTTGTGCTAGTAATTCCCATGGAGGTTAAATTACAAAAATCCCTCCATGTGAGAAAGCTACCCCATAGGTCCTCTCACCTTGGTTCAAGCAGAGCCAAAAGTAGCAGGGAACTGACCATACCCTTTGTAGGTACCTCTTAGTCATTTTCTCAGTCTGGTCCATTCTTGATGCTAAACCCTCCTCGACTACAATAACATTCTAGTAGGTTTCTCATCATTGTTTGCCATTTTATTCAAGTGTGCAAGGCCAAATTAGAGAGGTGTACAATTGGGAACCAATAGCATCAACACAGTGACATATATTCATTCACAAACTTTAGAATTACAATTTAAAACTTTACATTACATTTGAAACATATAGATGGAAATAGTAAGCATACGTATTCAATTTCAGATAAAAACTATTCCATAAATATCATATATATGCTTAAATGTTTTATTCCATGAGGTTGATTGCATCATTTAATTAGACACATATCATGTATCATAAATATAATATAATAACATAGCATAAAAATATTTTAACATTATAGTCTACCCATAATTACACCTTTCATCTCATACAAAATACGTAAAAAATATATATAAAAATAAAAAATTGTAGAAACAAATATACAATGATCAAATATATTGTATTTTTTCACATAAACATATTACTTATCAATGATTTGGAATTATATTCCCTTGTTAAATGTGTTATTATCATAAGGAAGATTTATGTAGGAATGATGATGACTATATGGTGTATTTATGGCGATCAATCACTTATTAAACGATTTTTAAAAAATAACATTTATTTTGTGATGATTAAATATGGTGGATACATATTGACAATGGAATGTATTTGTCTTAAATATATTATTTCTATGTTATGCAAAATTTCAAATCCATAATTTGTCAAAATTATTGGCGGTTATTTTTTTGCTAATTGATAGATTTATTAGACAAATATATTAAGTTTAAATTGTGTCTGTGTTGTCTCTACCAAATAATTTTAATTTAAATTGAACTGATGAATTGTTCACATTGGAAGAGACAAACATAAAAGAGACACACATACAAATTTAATGGCAGTGAAATCTAAGATATTTACTGCAAAGTATATATGTTACAAGACTATGCATGTAGTAGACCCTTATATACCAATTGTAGCCTCCTTTATTAAAATTCCACTTTCCCTTTCTGCTCTGATGGCTTCAATTTTCTAATTCCTCTTATGGCGTTTGTGTCATCTCTAGTTGGGCTAGCCAATGGTCTAGCATCTTTGCATTCACATATCTATTATATGGTTAAATCTTTATCATTGCCTTAGCATTGAATAGAGGTGGAGCTTGGTTGGCATGGGGGTGTTTTTACTTCTTCTCATGTTTGGGAGAATCCTCCTTTTTTTATTTTGGTGACTCAATAGAAATGCCAAGATTTGCCATGAGAAGTCCCACAATAGAATCTAACCTATCAATATTGCTCATAAAAATAGAAATGCTAGCCACTCCTCCTTCAATATTGAGACATCACTCATCTATTATATGGGAATCTTTTTCTTTATAACTAATGATATTTGTAATATCTTGTTTCCACTTCTTTACAAGAATGTATTCTTCAAAGGGAACTAGGATACCTTGACAACTTAAAATACTTGCTCTAGTGACAAGCATATACTACAATGTAGTAAAAAACACACAAAACCACACAAAATTACTAAAACTATAACTAAAATAAATATGATACTTAACTAGTTGAATATTCCATGCTAAGCATCACCAATAAGGATCCTAAATCCTAAATCAATAGATGATTGTTAGATGAATATTATATGTTGTTCTTGATAATTAAAAAAAACAAGAGAGTGTTGGAAGTGAAATGACTAGAATCATGAACATAATAAAGAAGCATAAGAACAAATATAACATTATATTGACATAATATTTGAACTAGAGAAATATGGTGTAAAAAAAACTACAGTAGGTTACGCAATTGTACTCCCATTCCACTATGAAATTCAACAATTGTAAAAGTTACTACCAAGAATGGCTTTCATATATAGAGATTTCACTACTACACTATCTAAAGCTTACACACAAGTCTGCTTTGCACTTCTTATACACTTCATAGTAATCCAACATAACTAGAATAACCAATCATAATGAGAAAAAATTGAGATAACACAAACAAGAACTCAAACTTGAAAACTAATATGGCTATCCATACTAAAGAGTTATCAATCCATTTTTTGATGTTCTTTGTCTTCCACAAAGGTTGTATTTATGCCCTTTCACTTTAAAACTCATAAAATACTTCAACCAAACCATTAAAATAAACTAAAAACATTTACAACATTCTCTGACCCATGTTTTGGCTATTGAAAAAACCATCGCTTTATGCAGACTGGAAATTATGTAACCACCATAGCAATTTCATAGCTTTTGCATATCAATATAAGTGGTTATATGACCACTACTTTTTTTTACTGTAGTTTATTCATCCTTGAAAAAACACTTAGATTCAAAGGTTGTAATATGTTAACATCATCAATAAAATAATGCTCAAACCATCCCAACACATATTCTACCACTACAACTTAATAAAATTATTCACTTTTCATGAACAATCTTGAAGAAGTGTCTTACACAGTGTTTTATATATAGAAATTACATAATTGAATACAATGGAAATGAACTAGACATCATTATACTAAACCTAGATATAGAATTTTTTATCAGTATTCCATGTGGCATCCAAATGAATAAACATTAACAATGATTCAAGCCATACGACCATTCACACATTAATATTGATTTTATAAAATGATGCCTAGCCTAAGTTGCCTTGGGAAATATGAACCATCCACATTTTCCTATCATGAAGTCTCAAAGTTTCAAGTTTTCCCTTTTGATGTTTACTTTCTTTTTTTGAACTCAATGGATTCATTGAACTCATAATTCACCTTTATGTCCTCTCAAATTTGAAACTTTCCAATCTTAAGTATATAATGTCCATGTGGTGGAATCCTCTATAGTGTATTCTTTCCATATTCACAACCTTCTTTGACCTTTACCTTTACATGTAGGAAACCAAACAAGGTCACGGAGTCATAGAGAAGAAAGATACCATGATATGTTTGCTTAAAGGTGAATACTTTGGGGAGCAGGGTCTCTACCAATTGACATGATCACGTGTAATTTTCCATGATGATCACAAATCTATAATTAAATTTGAGTTTAAAATATTCCAGTCTTAAATTTTATAATAATAATTAAGCCACTTTATACTCCCACCACTATGTGCATAGATTTTATTCACATGGTTACTAGACCACCATACCCTTAGAATATCAAATAGTATTCATGATATTCATGTGACCCCACTTTAATAAAAGGTAATCTAATCTAGTTGTTCAATGCAAATTATGTGAGTTAAATATGAAATTAATTGTCTTTACTAACCTTCTACTCAATCTATTGTTTCTTTATTATTGTTTGGTTGATACTATTTAAAATATATTATTAATATTCAACTGATAAGACCAATCATCATATCTCTCCCACCACTTATCCATATTTTTCCACCTTATTGGTGAACCTCCACAACATTGAACCCTATACATCGATCAATGTAAATCATTCATCTATAAAAAACCAAACAACTCAGGCAAATTTAGAATGTAAAAAACCCCAAAAAATAAACTTAAAGTTATACAATAGTGTGCAATTTTTACTATTTCAATATCCACATTCTCAAGATGATACCACAACGTGGCCAAGACCAAATTGTATGCTAATAGAATTGGCTTATACATCTTCTATAAATAAATGTAATTTGAAGTAGTTGAGAACATAATAATCCATGGCAAACTAGACTTAAATTTCCTATGAATTAATGGGCTCGATCTCCTAAATAATACAACCCTGGGTTTGGAACATCTAGTAAGAGTGCAACCACATAGGGATACAAACGCTTCACCTTCCTTATCCCCTTGCCTAAGCCAACAACACCTTTAACGTAATCACTAGATATGGTGAGGAAAGTAACATAGGCTCTCTCTAAATAACCACTATTGAGTACAATAATCTTTCCACTTAAAATCTATGTAAAAAGATCTTTACCCATTTTTTTTAAAGGGAGAATATAAAAGTATAAAGATATATGGATGAAAAATGATTAGTAATGATTGTAAGGTAGAATGAAATAGATGATTAGAAAATGTTGAAGAGATCTAGGTATTTTTATAGGTAATGGAGGTAGTGGAAACATAATACAATAACATATCAATTGATTTAAGTAGCATCAAATATGTTGTAGAAAACTACTATATAGATGTGTCAATTCTCTACTCGACCAAAATTTAATGTGACTTTAATGTTCCTAGAAATCTTGTAAAATTAGTATCCACAATTGTTAGGTGGAACCTTGAAAGTTTTAAAAAAATATCCATTGATGAAGACAGCGAAAAGTTAGATGTTTATTAGATATAACTGTATGTTTAGCTATGTTTAGATTAAAAAGTGATTATTTTAATCCCTAATATTTATTTTAAACAAAAAAGTGGAGGCTTTCCATCATATAAGATTCCTTCGATGTAATTACACCAAAAGGGATGTAATTGTTCATTTTGTTAAAGACATATTTGGTAAAATAAAAGAGTGTGAATTGGCAATCATGCCTCACTCAAAACCCATGCTTGTTGATCCCATCTCACCTTTTATTCAAGAAATGTTAAGAAAAAATAATCTTATATTTCTAGTGGAGGTGAGAGTTTAAAATGAGGTTGTGTGTTCTTTCATATAGCATAGGAATAAGCTTTGTGGAGAAGAGACATTTCATTTCACGGTGAGCTTGAGCAATGGTAAAGTGGTGGGAAAGGCAAAGCCATACAAAACATGCAAGTCATGAAAGATTCAAAGGTACACTAGGTAATGATGGTGAGGTGAGGGGAAATGGTAGGAAATTCATGCAATGGACTCAAAGAAGCCCAAGAAGATACAAGTGAAAATTTTAGTGACATATCAAATGTGTCAATGTAATTTATAACTTATACCGAACTATTTCAATTACCCAATAAATGGTTGAAACATGTGTCACCTCAATGAAAATAGGGGTCGAATATCTGACGGCTCTAAAAATGTAAAAAAATGCATCACATGTCAATTTAGATGAGTCTAAAACTATTAGATAAAAATTATGACCAATTCAACTATTTAAAACCTAATTATATGACTCTAAAACCAATTAGATAAAAATCGAAAAGACTTCTTCAATGAAAGACACCTATATAATGTAATTGATCGATGCAAGGTATTATATTAAAATAAATATGAATACAAATATTTACATGGTTTTTCCATTCCCATCTTCAGTGACAGTAACAAAAACCATTGTATATTTAATAGTAGCGATAACCTCTTTTTTTAAGTTAATAGAGGAAAGGTAAAACTATTGACAAGATCACAAACACTCCCAATTTTGGATAGTCTAATAGATCTAGGTACGAATCCCCACCAATCTATACATACTCTCTACAAGTGTTATGGTGGTTTGATGTACCTCAAATTAAACAACACCCTAATTGTTATAACTTCTCTGTGGATATTACAATTGTCATACTCAAGGGCATAAGTTACACTGAAAGTAATTTAAGATTCTATTTTAGTAAGAAAGATTTTTTAAAGCGAAAAAGTGTAAATTGATAATTATACCTCACTCGAAACCCGTGACTAATGACACTATCTCACTATTCTATAAAAAAACATTAAACAACAATAATAAAATATCTATTTTAATCATGACATCATCATACTTTTTTAATACTTGCACATTTCAAACCTACAAGTTATTAACCCTGAAGGGAACTAATTATTGGAATCAATTAGCTTTGAAGGGAACTAATTATTGGAATCAATTAGCTTTAACCTATTATTAGTCCATTGGCTTTTGGCCAATCAAACAGCTCTTTTTTTCATGAAAAAAATACTTCAAACATACTTTTGAGAAAGCAAGATGCAAGATCGTTAATAGGTTGAATAAAATATTATTATATGTTGTAGGGTGATTGGGCAATTCTTTTTCATGTTATGAGTGCCCTATTCGAAATGCCCTGTTTGGGTAAAGTTTGAAATGATGGAATGTCATATATCTACAGTGAAATGATTGCTCGATCTTTTTAATTAATTTAATAAAAAAAATCATTCTAAGGACTTTTTTTTACATTGAGTGTGGCACTGATAGGATTAATTAGGCTAGGTATGATTACTCCCTAAACCACCAACCTAGTCGTGTCATTGGCATGGTGTTGTTGGAGCATAGGCTTGGTGAGCTGATGTATGCAGTCAACGCCAGTGTTATTCGTATGCCACTTATAACAATATATGATTAGTAAGACCTAATAGCTATCATTACTAAGACCTATGCATGTACGTGCACTGTCATCCACCATTACACTCTGCATTTAATTTTTGAGTGTTGAATTTGCTGGTGTGGAATACTCTTTAGACTATTATCTCTTATTTTATATCCATGGGTTTTAAGCTAAACCGAGTCAGACAGGCAGCTATCAAGTTGTAAATAATTTCAAATTATTTCTATTTGGAGTCATAAATATGGTTGTCAAGTGGTTATTGAAATGCTATGTGGAAGCAGATCAAAGAGAAAGAAGGATAAATGTCCCAAAAAATTAAGCCCGTAGATTTGCGAATCTTTGTGTTCATTTCGGTCAGCTGACAGTGGGAACAAATCAACTTTTGAACACTATTGCATGGGCAATGGAGTAAAAGACGTAAATTGCACTACAAATATTTGCATCCACATTTTTTAAGGCTCAGCATTCTTGGGCATATGAGGTTTAGCTTTTGAGGGGTGTCCTTTGTCCAAAGCACAACCTTGTCTTTTATGGTAGCATAATATGATTACCTAGCAGAGGTTCCAGATTGTCTCCCAAACAGCCCATTCAGATTTAGCCCTTTTTTTGGTGACCCCCCTGGTTAACTGTATGGCATTGGGCACGTTTGGACATGAAAATCTTTTGTCCTTTTTGTTATAGTGAGTTGCTTACCTTCGTGGAGTGTAAGAATGGGAGTCCATACTTATTCATAACTTCATAGATGATCGAGTAACCCCTGAAAATAGGCTAATTATCCATTTACGAGCTAGAGTTTTGAATGGGACAAGAATCATGTTTCCATATAAGTGAGTTATCTTTCCTTTCTTTGTTAAGTGTAGCCCAAAAGCTTGAATTTTCCTAACTTTTGCAGTTACATATTTTTTTTTTTGAGAATGTGGGTGTCCCAATTTTATAACAAAATATATGGTGGAGGACATGAGATTTATTTTTTTGGCTATTAATTTTTATTTCCTTCTTGATAAAGTTCTTCATTTTGACTGCAAGGATCTGCAGGTGAGACCGTTAAGAAGTCACCCTGTGCCGTTCCTCTTCATTTTAGTTTTTAATATTCATTTTAATGGAAGCAAATCTATTTTTGACTTTCTAGAATAATTAAGTAATAAAAAAATTTGTGTATCGTATTATGAACTCTACTTATACCTTGTTGTTGCAAAGGGTGAAAATAAAGACAGTAAAGAGGAATATGAATCCATTTTGGGATGATGAACTCACAATTGGCGTTCCATCTACAACCTCACAACTTGAAGTGTATATTGTTATCACATATTTTGGTTGTTTTGATTAATATATTGTTTATAAATAGTATATCTAAATGTTCTTTCTATCCTTTGAATTAATAGAAATTTCCTTGTTGGTGTTCAAGATGTCACCTCAAAACATCAAATGTCATGAGAGCCTTCATGACAAGCTCCATATCATTAACACTTAATGTTAGATTATGAATTATCATATTTTTCTGTCTATGATGTTTGTTAGTACTACCCCCAGGGTAAAGAGGAGGTGGCCTCAAAAAGGAGGAACAGTTAGGGATAGAGGAGTCAAGACTAGAACTCCATATGGTATTGCAGGTGATGTTTTATTTGCACCCATTCCATTTCCTTCATTTTTAATTTTTAATGTAACAACAATAAAAATATATATACATACAACAATCAGAACAAAAATTATCTTGTAGTTGTAGTTATAATAGTAAGAGTGGTATATAACATATCTATTATTGTTCATGTAAACACACAAATATTTCAATTCATTATACAATAGTAGATACTGGTTTCTACTATCAAGAATTGTCCTAAAGTTTTGTGTACTACTTTCTCTCATATTGTTTATTTATAGAAGACTCGAAAAAGTTGAGATATGTGGAGTGTGTGAGATTAGTAGATTCAAAGAAGACAAAAAAAACAAGGATAAGAAAGTCTACTCCTCAGCTTTTTGTGTTTTTCAAAAATTTTTGCATCTTCTTTAGGATTAAAAAAATGTCTTGAGGGGCAATTGTCTTGGTTCATTTACAAAGATAAACTTTTCATTTGTGTCTTGAGTTGCAGAGCCAATATTTTTATTGTTTTACCATGTTTAGAAATAAAGTCTTTATTCATTTAATTGCATATTTTTGAACTAAATAAAATTTTCATTAAATATCTATAACCTAACCTCTGCTTCCCGCAAGAACTTTACACTCCACACCCTTGTTTTGTCTGGGCATTAAATAAATGAAATGTCATTCCATAAGATTTATTAAACTTGGGCATTAAATAAATTACTGTGGCACGAGTGGTCCGACACAACCTTTTGAAATATTAAACTGCAAATAATAGGAGCATAAGGAGAGAACATAAAAAAAATTCTATAAAGATTGTGGTCCCACAAAGTTTTTTGGAAAGTTTTACCAAATACTTTCCCTCAATTTTCTAAAGACACTGACATCAAGTTTTATTCGGCATAAAAAATTTAGGCACTGATGGCCTTTGATTTGACCCCACAAAATATTGCAATTCCTATTCTGTGCTCTGGAACATGCATGATATTGTGTTTAAAGTTCCTTTTTTAGTGTCAGAATAACTAGTGTGGGTAAAAAATCACTAGACATGGTATCTTTAGCATATTATTTGTGCTAAGCGATAGATTTGGATTTCAGATCTTTGTAGATGATGTTCAACACATGGTATCTTTATCATATTATTTGTGCTAAGCAATAGATTTGGATTTCAGATCTTTGTAGATGATGTTCTACACAGTGTCCAAGGACTTGGGAGTAAGTTATCCATTCAATCAGGTCGTGAAGATCTATTCATCCCTGTAGAATGTGGATGTCTGGGCTACAATCATAGTGGGACTGGAGAAGATAGATTGAAGCAAATAACCATTTGTTGCAGCTTACAAAGGATTCCACATTGATCGGTGGGAGGCATCTACAGGTCATTTACCAAAGACTTTCTTTCGGCGTTCTAAAGACCGTGACATCTAGTTTTGCTTCCTCTTGATCTTGAATGTTTTATGAATATCATATTATTATACGGATTATGAACGATCAATTCCAAGTTAGAATAAATATGTATTTCATATATATATATATATATATATATATATATATATATATATATATATATATATATATATATATATTCACATTTCTTGATTGCTTTAGAATTTATTTTATTCTCATTTAATATATGTGTGATTTAAGGTTTTTTTTTGGTGGGCGAGCGAGTGAGCAGGGGTTTGGGGAGGGTTTATGTTATGGTTTTTTGGCCATAGTTTGATCAATTGATCTCCATTTTGTAAGGTTTTTTTTAATGTTTTCCCTAGCTTTTAGATTAAGATTTAAGTTTTCTGAAAGTTTGCTTTAAATTATAAGATGTATAAATTTGTGATAGTTTTAATCATTATTTAAAGATTATTTTATTTTCAATTTTTTTCCCCTATATGTGTATGTTTCATGTTTCTTGAAGATATCCCTATCATTAATGGAATACTTCATCTAGAAGTCATAACATGATGGAAGCCATATCATTAATTCAATCTTTGGGTTTCAACTGATAGTTAGATTTGATACTTAGACTCGATACTTGAGAAGTATCTCAAAGATGTTATGTTGGGGTCAAATCAAAGTTATTCATTTGTAGATGTTAAGGACGATAGACAAATTATCTATAATTTTAATTGACAATGTAAAATGAAAGGCATTTCAAAAATTTATTTGGTATAAAACTTTCATGTAATAAAAACCATTAAATTTCACCCTTACCTATCACACTTTATTATTATTATGTTTAATAATTTAGGTACACTATATATATATATATATATATATATATATATATATATATATATATATATATATATATATATATATATACTAAAAAAAACTTTATGACATAGATTCTATGCTAGCAACCAAGATAATTAATTATGTGAGAAGTTAACTTATAATACCAAGGGATTCCATCTAGAGAGACAATGTTGTTTATGATCACAACTACTACCAATATGAGCTATGAATATGATTTGTCTATGGCTCTAAAATATTGCTACTGACATCTCAAAAAATAAATAAACTTCTCGTAATGCTTTAACAAAATTTGTGAAATAAAAGTGGACAAGAAGCATTCAGAACATAGTCATAAGGTCATGATATAAAAAAATTTCAAAAATACAACTTAGAGTTTGACATATATAAATAAAACATTTGGCAATCAAAATAGACCCATGAAATAATTGAGTCACCGATTTCACAAAACATAACTTAGACTTTAAAGGAAATGGGGCCTATGTGAATACATTAACATATGATTTTTTTTTCTTTTTAAAAGTGTAGCATAACTCCTCACCAAGAATCATGGTGGAAGTAAGGTTATAGGATCTTTGTATCTTTTAGACATGGCTGCCATGAATATTGTTATAACCTATCAGATCCACATTGGTAATGATGGTGAAAGGTTAATAGGTGTAAATTTTATTATATTTTTTCTAAAACATTTACAGGGGTATCAATATAGCAATCGAACTATTTTTTTTATTTATGCGTTTTAAAATATTTGATTAGCTGAATAAATATGAATTATTTTCTCAACTGAAACCATTAATACCCTACCTTAGTGGTACTAATAAATCTTATGAACTCATAAAAAATGAAAAAAAAAACAGTTCGCCTGCCTACCTACCTAAGCTTCCACATTTTGCATACATGTCTAAAGGGCACTTTCAATTGAAAAATGATGGAGGAGCCTTGGAAAATGTTGAATCAAAAAAAAAATTGTAAATGTTTTTGTATAAATACATTTTGAATCTAAAAAAATACATAGCATTGACATATTCCTACCGCTTCTCGTTAGTTTATGTGAAGAAACGAAAAATAATAACTACCTCTCAATAATGGAGCCCTGCTGCAATAAAGCTCTCTCTCAATTATGGAGCCATGATAAGCAAGAGTCCATAAATATCCTTTGTATACATGCTTACAAAATTGATTCCATGTGTTTGATTGCATGTGTTCGTCTTCTAAAACCATTAGTTTTGAATTTTTTTTAAGTATCACTACAAGGTTGTTTTTTGCAGCACTGCGTTGAATTAGCTTTTAACAATTCCTCACATCCTTCATGTATTTTATAAGCTTCTTCCATACTGCTATTTTTATAATATAATATGAGTTAATTATGACCAACTCTTCTCTACCTACTTTTATCGGCTCCAATAACTTGGAGCAGCTATGACAGCAACATGTGCGCAATGGATCCCACGCCTTTGAATTATGTATCGCACGTCTTCAACACCCTACTAAACGCTCTCAACAACAATGCATAAAATGTCAGAAACAACAAGAAGAACAACAGCAGAAAATAGATATGGTGGACGAATTGGTGTAAAATGAATACTTCAATGAAAAGAGCCATAGGAAGCATCATTGTAAGGATGATACTAAAGCCAACATCCTTGGGGCCTTGGATCCAATGCAATTCAGATATACAGGATATTGATGCGATGGTTATACAAGATAGCATATTACCATACAAATTTAAATATAAAGTGATTGATAGGTAATGACTAATTTTATAATTAGCAAACAAAGAAGGAAGAAAGATACTTTGCTCATTTTATGATCGTAGATTGTTCATTATTTATGTTACTTAATTTTTTAAGTTGTATGCATTTTCAGCTCGCTATAAATGTTTGTTGTAATAAACATTAACAATGATTCGAACCATGCTACCATTCGGACATTAATCTTGATTCTATAAAATGATGCATGGCCTAAGTTGTTTTGGGGAATTTGAACCATCCACATGTCCCCATCATGAAGTCTTGGGGTTACAGAGTTGTACGGTTTCCCTTTTGATGTTCACTTTCTTCTATTGAATTTAGTGGATGCATTAAACTCACAATTTACCTTTATGTCCTCTTAAATCCAAAACTTTCCATTCTTAAATATATTATGGCCACATGGAAAAATCCTCTGTAATGTACTCTTTCCATATTCCCAGCCCACTTTGGAATTTACCTTTACACATGGAAAACTTAACAGGTTCACGGAGTCATATAGAACAAAGATCCCATGGTGTGTTTTCTTAAAGGTGAATACTTTGGGGGGGAATGATCTCTACCAAGTGGCATGATCACAAGTAAGTTCCTAAAGTGATCACGATCAAATGTATAATTAAGTTTGGGTTTAAAATATTCCACATCTTAAATTTTATAATAATAATTAACTTTATACTCAACATACTCTGTGCATGGATTTATTCATGTGGTTGTGAGACCACCATACCGTTGAATATCAAATAGTCTTCATAAAATTCATGTGACCCTATTTTAATAAAAGATATTGTTTTTATTATTAGTATTTATGCATTAACGTAATTTCATAATGTAATGGTTTTGTGCACAATATATAAATGAAACTTGCTTGCAACTTTCTCATGGAAAGTTTACGTGTGTGACGCCCTCACCATCATGAACAACCTACACTTTAGACTAAAAACTAAAACATTTAAGTCTATTGTGTGAATCATGGCCACACAATCTCAAATATTAAATTTTTTAGGTTAATTTCAAAAATAAAATAAAATTCTCATAATACTTTAATAAAACTTGTGATATCAAAACAAATATGTGGCAGTCAGAAGGTAGTCATAGGGTCACAACATCACGTAATTTCCTAAAACATAATTTAGAGTTTTTCATATAAAAAGAAAATATGTGACAGTCAAAACGGACCCATAGGATAGTTGAGTCGTAGAGTTCATAAACCATAACTTAAACTATGAAATAAATGGGACCTCCGCAGATGTGTTAACATATGATTTTTTTCTTGTTAAAAGTGTATCATAACTCCTTAGCAAGAATGAAATTGGAAGCAAGGTTATAGGCTCTTTACATCCTCTAGTTATGGCCACCATGAATATTGCTACAACTGATCAACGCTACATTAGTAAAAATGGTACAAGGTGCATAGGTGTAAGACATATTATGTTTTTGCCAAAACAACAATAAGTGCATCAACATGGAAGCATGTTTTTATTCACAAATGATGGAACTTCAATTTAAAACATTACATTACATTTAAAGCATGGAGATGTAAATATCTAAGCATATGTAAGCATAGATTTTTGATTACTGATAAGCACAAGTCATTAAATATCCTTTCTATACATTTTTAAAATTTTGATTGTGTGTTATGAATGCATGTGTTCATCTTCCAAAGCCATTGGTTTTGCAAAAAAAATTACAATCACTACAAGGTTGTTTTTAGCAGCACTATGTTGAATCAGATTTAACAATTCCTCGCATCTTTGGCCTATTTTATAAGTTTCTTCCATGCTACAATTTATTTCAGCAGAAGATGAGTTATTTATGACCAACTCTTCTCTACCTATATTTATTTGCTCTAGAAACTTGCGAAGCCATGATGACAACAACGTGCACACAACAGATAACATGCCTTGAACAACCTATTGAACACCATCAACAACCGTGAATAGAAGATCCAGAAGAACAAAAAAAAAATAGAAAGACACTGCAATAAAAAGAGCCATAGGGAGCATCATTATACGAAAGATACTGGAAGCCAATATCCACGACATTGGATCCACTGTAATTTAGATATAAAAGAACACTGATCGAGATAAGAGTTGGAAAAATTGGTGTAAAATGAATACTTTAATGAAAATAGCCATGGGAAACATCATTGTAAGGATGTTAAGCCAATATTCACGACATTAGATCCAATACAATTTGGATATAAAGGAATTCTAATACAACGGTTGTACAAGATAACATATTATCATACAAATCTAAATATAAAATAGATTGATATGTAATTGCTATTTTTATAATTGACCAAACAAATAAGGAAGGAAGAAACATGCTCATTTTTATGATTTAAAATTGCTCATTGCTCATGTTAGTTATTTTTTAAGCTTTGTACTTTTTTGGCTCGTTAGAAATGTTAGTTGTAATAAATAATCTGGAATGGTAAAAATATGATAGAGACCATAAATTTCTAGGTTCAATCCTATACACCATTCATGTTAGCCACTTTGGGCACTTCTCATTGGAAGAGACTCGCATTTGTTTGTCCAAGTTATTGAGTGGCCACAACTATTAAGTGATGGACCATTAATAGTTTGGCTGGGGATAATAGAAATAACATTTGAGGAGTTAGCTAACATTTATAAAAGATTTAAGTGATGGACTGAACATAATAGTTTGGCTAGTTATAATAGAAATAAGGGTTGTAGTGGTTAGTTTTTTTTTTTTTTGTATTGAAATTTGTTTATATTTGAATATTTTTGTACAAGTATAAGAATTGTAAGGTAGTAAGTTTTCTTCGTAAAGATTTTATATCGATTTGTATGGAATTGAGTTAATTAAATTTAGTTTATGGATATGCATTTAATAGGGATAATTATTTTAATCAAACCATGTGATTAAATTATCTAGTTCATTAAAAATATTTTTTTGTAATTAATAAATGAACTATGATAACTATTTTTATCAAATTGTATAGTTAAATTACCTAACATTAATAATATTTATTCGTAACTGAACATAATACTAATGTTTTAGTATATGTTCAAAGACCTTAATATTTAATTATATCATTTTAATTATAAAAAGGCTCATAAATAACTTTTTATGAGTATGAAGTGTTATTCCAATGCAATGCATATTATTATGTATCCACAAGCACAAATCATAATATAGTCTCTGGCATTCAAACGGGATAAATTGTAAATTGTAACATATAATACTTCATTTATTAAATGAAATATATGAACAAATATATCATCTAAATGAAAATAATTTAAAATATAATTTATAACACTACTGTTCATACATTCTTAACCATTCCATATATAACTAAATAGCTGAAAATTATAAAACAAGGATAAAAAATGTATAAAACAAGTGCCAAAATGTTTGAAAAGAGAAAATAATAATAATTAAAAATCCATTGGACTATCATACATACATTAGTGAAATTTGGCCATGATAATGGCATTGACTTAGGAGCTGTGGCATATAGAACCAGGGGATCTTCCACATAATATTATCTTTTTCACATAATATCATCTTGAAAATTAGTTTTCATCAACGGGTAGTTAGTAGTAGCAATTATCCCACCACAGTATATATTAAATATATGCAATCAATCCTCATCCCACGAGAAAGGTGAATGGTGTAAAGGAAGTACAATTACAAGTCCACGAGAAAGGTGTATGGTACAATGGAAGTATAGTTTGATGTGATGTAATAAATCAACTCAAAAGTTGCAAAAACAGATAAACTCAGATTAAATAAACATAGATCTCTAAAACTAAAATTTCCAATACAAATATTATATTTAAAAAAATTAAATTGATAATTTAATTGAGAGGTACTTGATGATTTAATTCCCTGTACCCCAATATGATCAAAACAAATTTTATTTTAAAAATAACATTTTAAGAGTCATCAAGCCTTAGGTGGTGGAGTGTTTAATAGCTTGACCAGCCAAACTGGAAATAGCATTTAAGGAATCTCAGCGAAGATTTATTAAAGGCTCACGAGTGAGGAGTGACAGGCTATAGAATTGAGTTGCAATTATATTATGTGACTTGATGAAATCTCAGTGAGATTTGAGTCGACCAAAAGCAATGAATATGATCATACCTTGCTTCGTTGCAATCTTGCTCGTTTGCGTTTGGCAGTGGAAGAGGCCAGTAAGTTAGAGTTTTAGGGGAGGGCCCGTGTGGCCCGTCGTCGGTGTGCTTCCTTCCCTGCTCTTCCATTTCGGACGCCTTTACGACTGGTTTACTCATCTCGCTACCCTCAACGGTGGAACTTTCAGGCTTCCAGACCCTTGGAAATCCAGGATTTTGACGGCTGACCCTGCAAACAGAGAGTACGTGCTCAAAACAAGGTACCACAATTTCGGCAAAGGCGAGCTTTTCAAGGACTCGTTGAGGGACTTATTTGGCGATTCCGTTTTGCTACAAGACGGAGAGTTTTTCAGGCTGCTGAGTAAGTCGGTCGCCATGGCACTCTCCTCGCCCGCCTTCCACGACGGTGTGGCCACCACCTTACATTCGGTGATGCAGCAAAAGCTTCTCCCCGTTTTCAACCACGCCTGCGACAAAGGCACCGTTATGGACTTGCAAGACGTATTCCTTCGCTTTGCTTTTGACAACGTCTGTATCTTCGGCTTAGGGGTGGATCTGGGGTCGCTTAGCCCGGATCTGCTCAAGGTTCCGTTCGTGGAGGCCTTCGAGGAGGCCACGGAGATGGTCATGTTTCGGATGTTTGTACCCCCGTTTTGTTGGAAAGCGTTGAGGTATTTCAACATTGGAATCGAGCGCCGGTTTCGAAAGGCCAGAGACTTTGTGTATGATTTTGTTAATCAGCAGTTGCACCCTCGCTGGTGCGCCCACGCTGACGACCCTCTACGCGCAGACATCGCTTCGGCCTTCATTAGGTTTGAACAGGAAAGCGGGCGGCTTTATTCCGACAAGAGAATGCATGAATTGTGGGTGAACCTCATCTTCGCGGGCAAGGACACTGTTGCGGCGGGGCTTACGTGGTTCTTCTGGCTGGTAGCACAACAGCCCCATGTTGAAGCCAAGATTTTAGCAGATCTCCGAGACATCGTCAAACTGAGGAAGACTCCAAATGATCAGAGTCCGACTCCGGGTGATTTCAGTTTTGAAGAAGTGAAGACGATGGATTACCTGCACGCGGCATTGTTGGAGTCTCTGAGGCCCTACCCGCCGATTCCGCTGGATGTGAGTGAGGCGGCACAAGACGACGTTCTGCCCGACGGCACGCCCGTGGAGAAGGGCGCGCTGTTGTATCATCTGATTTACTCGTCCGGAAGGCTGGAGAGCGTATGGGGCCAAGATTGCCTGGAATTCAAACCAGAAAGGTGGCTGAAGAATGATAGGTTTGTGAGGGAATCGGAATTTAAGTTTGCAGCGTTCAGTGGAGGACCTCGGCGGTGCACGGGCAGAGAATTTGTCTACTCGCAGATGAAGTGGTACGCCGCTTCCATTCTTTTTCGTTATCGGGTAAAGATTGTCGATGGCCATCCCGTGCTTCCCAAAATGGGTCTGGCGCTCTTCATGAGATACGGTTTGCTCGCAACAATTCACCCAAGAGCGATGGACGAAATTAACTCCGCTGTAACTGTCTAATATCTTATCTTCACTGGTGTGGTTAAAGTTTAAACATAGAAAATTGGGAAAACTCCTATTGGTATTAGATTCATGTTTCTTCTATCCACGTTTTATGAAACTGCCTTCACAGCGTACTCATTTTCTAAACTCCCACGTCACCCGTTTCCATCCATAAGGTAGCCATTATTAAATACAGAGTATAAGTCACTATGAAAGCATCTACGCTCCTGTACGAAGTGCACTTGGAAATCATGTATCTTTTTTTTTAAATAAACTTTGCTCGTGTAAAACTATATATAAAATGCGTACCTACATCATCAGACTTCTGTAATTCCTTCACATTTTGAGCCTGCAAGTTATTTTTCAAGGCATTAAATAAATGGAGTATCATGTCATAAGATTTATTAGTCTGTGCCTAATGGTTTTACTTAGCCAAATAACTCATATTTATTCCGTCAATCAATTTTTTTAAAATACAGATGATTTTAACAATTATAAATTATTTCTAAAATTTTTACATATAAATAATAGAATATTTCTAAGGAATATTTTTATTTTCGTATCATAACAATCAATTACTATGACAATTTGTATCATTATTAACTAGCAGTGGTTTTCAAAGTTGTACAAGGAACGTCGGGAAGGATTTATTTTTATCTTTTAATTTTCTTTACTTAAATACATTTATGCGTGTTTATTGAGAAAAGTTACATTTGTTGTAAATGTTGTGGAATTCTTCATTCTTGCATAGTGATCAAATGTAAATAAAGGCTTGATATAAAGATTAGACAATAAGTGCACTCTTGATACAGTAGTGAAGGTCAACCGTTGAAGATCAATGTTGCTATAATAGTAATCATAATCTTCCAAATTGAAGTTGATGATGAGAGGTATGGCCTTGCTAATATTGATTCACAATGTCTTGCTTTGTGAAAATCACTAAAAATTTTGGGTAAGTTTCATCAATGTTTTCTAGTTTGTGTGTGCTTCAAGCTGAAAGACATGATCCCTGTGATTTTCATGGAAAGGTCAACGAATTGACAATGAACATAGCCTCTTAAGATCCATGTGTCTGCCATGCTAGGGGCTATAATAAGATCCAAAGCAAGTGTTATGTTCGTTTTAGAGTCAAATGAATGTGGAGTGAATTTTAACAGGGAAAGTGGAATGGTATGATGCAATCATTAGTGTCTTTATTTTAACTAACCCTTGAAGAAACTATTTCAATTATTGAAGTTTATTTTTTGTATAAACTTGACAATACCCTGATTTCAGGGATGGTGTTTAGGATGGACCCCTTGGTGTACGATATGACCAAAAATACCATGTCATTTCCCCTCACCATCATCACTCATCTCACCTTGAAATATTTTACATATTTATTTGATTGTTTCGTATTATCAAGGGTGCACGATGATGTCACGAGCATTGATTTGATTGTGGTAGGGATTCACATCTCATGGGAAGTACGAATCAACAATTCAATATCATTGATGCTCAGACAAGATATAAAGGTCCCATAGTCTATCTTCTAGCTTTCATTCATCTATGATGCCAATATATTGACATTTAGAGCAATTACATTAAGGTTAAGAACATATGAAAGCACCATCAAGCAATTACATCAGGGTTAAGAACATATGAAAACACCATCCTTAAAACCCTACAAGAAATGGTATGACCATCTAAAACATGCAAATAGTGAAATATTTCAATTTGAGATTACTATGCCTTGATTTGTTATAGTATTTGAATCCTTAGGGTTTCTATTTATTGTTTTTCCTTGTATTACTTATGAAAACTTATGGTTTTGACCATTTTCCCTTGTATGGTTTGTAAAAATTAAGGGTTTTGATTGTGTTATTCCCTTATATGTAATCATGCTCATTTACCTCTAGATTTTTATGGCTAAGTATAAATAAAGAGTATTATTGCTTAACCTTTCATAATCAAAAAATGAGATGGGGTTGAGAGTCATGGGTTTTGAATGAAATACAACTCCCTATTTAGAACCCCATAATTTACCAAAATAGAAAATTACATCTACATAACCTTGAGATTTATGAAAAAAATACTTTATAGCTAATTTAATTTAATCCCATTAAGCAATCATTTTGTATGACCTTTAACTAATTTTGTACTAGGTTTTAGCAGAAATTTGTGAATTAATAAGTTGTGAACGATGACCAGGACATAAATATAATATATTATTTGTAAATGTAATAAGGTCCTTAGTTTACCTTTTGAAATGTAAATCTCAAGGTTATGTATGTTTATATTAATGTAAAATGTAAATATAATATATTAAGGACTTGAGATATATCTTGTAAAATATAAATGAATTAAGCTACAAGATATATTAAGGTCTTAAGATATATCTAGATGTTTTTTTGTAAGATATATTAAGGTCCTAAGATATTAAGCTACTATAAAATATTATTGATATAGGGGACAAGACATTGAGATCTTGAGATATATCTTGTAGCTTTTGTTCATCCATGTTATCAATATAATAACCTATGGAGCAATTACAACAGGGTCAAGAACATACAAAACACCATAATTGAAGCCTTGAAAGAAGGGGCAAGGCCATACAAAACATGAAAGTGGTCAAAGCTTTCAAAGTGCATTAGGTAATGATGGTAAGGGATTCTTCGAATCGCTCACCTAAAATACCCTATTATTGCCTCTCATTATCACATCCTAACTCAGCTTCAAATATTTCACTACTTTCATTTAAATAATTTAACCCCAAATTCAAGAAAATGGCTATACACTAATGTTAGAGCCTCCCCCCGATCAACCCTGTTATTTAATGAATTCTCATCTAAATCTTGTGCCTAGTAAAACACCAAAATATTGAATGAGGAATGGGTTGTACATCAATCCAACTGCCACTATTGAGAACTTACAAACTAGGCACCCTATGTGTTCCTTCATACAACATGATAATGAGCTATGTAAATAGGAGACAATTTGTTCCTTGAAGAGCTTGAGCAATGACAAAGTGGTAGGGATGTTTTATTTCATTATTTGCTTATTTTGTATGGCCTTGCCCTTTATTCAGTGTTTATAAAAGAGTATTTCATGTTATATCGGATACCATAGGGCTCATATCATACACCATATTCAGATTTAGGGCCACTATTAGATTTATATTACTTGCACACATTGAAAAGGGTATGTATCTTGTAAGCTAGCAACATCTTTGCTTGATTATTTTCAATATGGGACCCTTTATGTATGATAGCATCGTAAATACCTTGTCATTTCAACTCACCATCATTGTTCACTTTAGCTTTAAATATTTCACTATTTACTTATTTTGTTTTTGTATGTATATATCCAAGATGTAATTTCTCTAGTTTCACATGAGACATCGAGCCCTACCATAATCAAAACAAATCTTGTGATATCCTCATCCACCCTTGATAATAGAAAATGGATAATCAAAGATGTCACCACTTGGTTTGATATAATTGGCATGTATCAATATGCATTATTATTACATTGATGTGCCAATTTAAAATTTAACGTAGTTACATGTGTATATGTAGCTTATATGGGATAAACATCATCCATATGTCTCTACATAAAAATATTATGTCTTCCAAATAATAACATGTCCATCGATGTTAATATTATATTGCATTATTATATTTATATACAATATTATATTATTATATGGGCCCCTTATTGTACAATCACCTAAAATACATTGTCAATGCCCCTCACCATCACCTCATAATTCACCTCAAAATATTTCACTATTTTCATGTTTTGTATAGCCTTATCATTTATTTTAGGGGTCCAAGTATGGTGTTTATATATGTTTTTAAGCTGGATTAATTTCTATATCTTTCCATATTGGCAATGTGGATAAATGGAAACTAAAATATAAACACATGGACCTTAATGGAGTATCCCTATAGGATGATAACTTGAGCAATTAGATTTTTTATTATGCAATTAATATCAAAAATGCCCAAATCTATAATCTACCACTAAAATTGAGATCCATTAGATTAAAATGCAATACAATGAATCATTCAACACAACATCTTAATCTAAATCTAAATGTTCCCAATCAAGATTCAAATGAAAAGAAGAAGAAACACTATAGATGGAGATTAGATTGCTTACAAGTAGACTTAGATTTGCAACATGGTGTTGGCTTTATGACTTAATCAAAGACTATGTTGATAGAAGACTTTAGCATAGATTGGACATGGATTGTTAGTTTCAATGGAGGATTAGTTGGTGTTTAAAGAGAAGGAATGAGGGAATATCAATGGCCAACATTCAAAGTTAGGTGTAGGAGGATCAAGGGTGGAGGATTATCCAAATTCTAGAGGGAAGGTTCTACAGATAGAAGCCTCTAAAATATCTTTGGAAGTCTAATCATGATTAGTGGTGGATTAGTCATGTGATTAGGGGGTTCTAGAGAATCTAGGGGGTAGGATTGTAGGAAAACCTAGGATAGGTAGGTGGGTGGGTCATGGGAATTTTAAATTCCCAAATATTAGACAAGTGGGATTGGTTAGGAAATAATGGGGGTTTAAATGAATTAATTAATTTATGGGATGAGTTAAGGTTAGTATGATGAAGAATAATGAAGGGAAATGGGATTTAATTATTTAATTAGGATAAATGAGATAAGTTAAATTAGTGTCAACTAATAGTAATATTAGTGACAATCCCCATATCAATGATAACATAAAGTTGATTTGATCTAAACATCGGATATAGAACTATGTTACAATCACATAAGTTCTCATGAGGTCCTCATCTACCATTGATAATAGAAAATGACAAATGAAAGATGCTACCACCCTATAAGTTGTAGACCTCTATAATACTATTTATAATTTAAAAATGTATAATAATAATAATATGATATAATATAATATTATAATATTAATATAAATTATAATGACATATTATTTTTTAATATACATATTAGTATTAACAATAAAGTATAATATATTAATATTATTGATATATTATATAAGTTTATTATATAATATTAATTTATAATATTTGATTATATTATACTAATATTAAATTTATTATTACTTTATAAAACTTCTTATAAAAGAAATGATATAGCGATTGAGGGAGGTTGTGCATCACACATAGTACTAGGGTCAACAATTTGATGACATGTTGTATGTTCAGATAGATTGTGTTCTTTTCATGTGTCTAGTGTGTGGAAGGTTAACCAAAATAGATTGAAGAGAATGCCATTAAAAGAATCTAGGAAACATGAATAAAGGCTTATTGACATATTTGAAGGCCTATTTTTCAATGTAATGAATAATGTGAGAGACAGAATCAACATGGTCACTATCTCCATCAATGGCATGATTACTAATGGTATTTTTATACCACACTTATGGTTCAAATCAGATGTGCACATAGATTGAGGATGGTGTGTAGCATATGAAGAACCACATAAGAGAAGCCTCTGATTAATAAATAAAATAGAAGAGGAGATGATAGAACACATTGAAAAGGAACTAGAAGGGGGAAATCACATCCCATGTGTGTATGATTATGTAAATAATTATCTATTTTTTATAAGACCAACTATTATCGCATTTAATATGGTCTACTATGTGATGCTTTCAAGGCTTGATGTGATGTTTGTCATGTCAGAATGCAAAAAAGGTTAGTCAAATATAACTTATATACAATTTAATGTAGTAGTAGATTATCCAAAACAAAATTATTTTCTCATTATGATTTTGGTTGAATTTTCATTGTACCTTTCCATCTTGGATTGAACTATATGACATAATTCCTAAAGAAAATGTACTTTCATGGAATGCTATAAGTTCAAGTTTTGTACAAAATGGTTTCCTTAACGAGGCTATAGAGCTTTTGGATTAAATGTGTCAACAAAATTTCATCTCTTATATTATCATGGTTTCAGCATATGAATAAAATGGGTTCACCCCAACTTGTGCAAAATTGGGTGTTTTGGAACATAATATAACTTGGCACTGCTAGAATGAGTTGTTGATTGACATGCATTGAATGAACTACCTTTCTTCTCTTTTGTATGGTGATCATCTAAATCACTCCAGGCATTGCTCACCACCACCTCGATAGTAGGAATAAAAACTACCTTGCTATCTATGCTAGGGTAGATTACAAACCTTACGACATCTATTATCCCTTTGTACAAACCTATGATATTCATACACACTAGTAGTCTCCATGGTGTGGTGTAGTGTGATTTTTTTGTCACATATTCTTATAGGAGTAGCATTACTAACCATATGGTGAAGTTTAACTGACACATATGCCCACCGATATGCAGTATAGATGAACATAAGTTATAATATATACTTTAGAACCTCAATATCTTGTATCCATATCATTGACATTGCAATGCTTTTATTTGAGTTGCACATCATAAATGTATCCCTCTCACAATCAAATTAGAATCATGTTGTCCTCCTCAACCCTTCATGATAGAAAATGTCCATTCAAAGACCCTGCCACCTTGCAAGTTATGTACCCCTTTTTTATGGATGCAAATCATGTAAGTTCAATAGTTGCCTTAAATTTGTATTATCTTCTAAATGCCTAAACATCAACTAAAATCCCAATAGGCACAAATGTAATCTATCACAAAATATATAAAACACATTTCACATAAAGGTTTGGAATTGTAATGCTGATGATTGTTGGTGAAAATCATCCCTAAATAGAGTATGGAAATGATGTTTCATCAACCACATCACATGGTGCTTGATCCCCTAGTCAAATGGTCAGGAAAAATAATCATAGATGATATGAGCATTTTTAACTTCAATCTTGGTATTGATTATATGTACCCTTGTCCACTTGAATATTTTTATCCAAATCCCAAACTCAAAATTCCAAATTTCTCTTGGTTACTTCTAATTTTGGTTGCTTTTAATCACCAAGAGAAAACCCAATCACCCACAGTTGGCCCAACCCCAACATGTTGAGCTCTTCAACTAGCCAATATAGATCTCCCCTGATCAAAACCAAGGGAGTTGTAGTTTTGATAGATATTTGGCAAAGACGTTATCTCTTTCCATGAAGAATGCAAGTGATCATAGACTAAAGAATTACATGTATATTCAAATCTTGATCAGTCTACCCCCGTAATTACTATACATGAACTTATTTTGACATCCAAATACATTATTTAAGAGCATAAAAGTGGTGAAATATTAAACTCTTACCAATATAGAAACTATATATAATAGTAGAATATTTTTATATATTAAATGTTAGTTATTATTTTTTGTTTGTTCACACAAACTAATAGGGAGTGGTATAAATATGTCTATGTTATGTACTTTTATAGATTTAAAATGTGTTTATACAAAAACATTCACAAATATATTTTTTGATTCAACATTTTTTAATACTCCTCCATGATTTTTCAATTTAAAGTGCCTTGGTAGACATGTATGCAAAAATGTGGAAGCTTAGGCAAGGCATGTGAATTGTTTGACAAAATGCTTCAAATTGATGCGGTCTCATGGACTACAATGGGTTTTTTTAAAAGGCCTTGGAAAATTTTAATAAAATGGAATTGGCAGGTGCAAATCCAAACTCCCCTACCATTCCCAGTGTCCTACCTCCATTATAAATTTTAGCTTATTGTTGCTTGCTTCATGCATAAAAGGTGATATGAAATAATGATCATGAGGTACAACTATGAATTTACACTCTTCTACTTTACAAAACTCCACCTTACTAAAACAAAAAAAATACATTTATTTTGGTGGAACAAAATGTCTCCTCCTTGCACAACTCATTACCAGAGTATATAAATGAACAAACATCCTCATGTTTTACTTTCACCTTCACTAAAACTATAATATTATTGTTTATTAATGATTTATTCATAAAAGATGAGATAGGGTTAGTGGTCATGAGTTTGAAGTCCAATATGACTAAAAATTTACACTTTCACTTTACAAATACCCACTTGACCAAAACATGAAATCATATTCCTTCTCAAAGTAATTTATACTTTTATAATAACTATTAATTTAATTTTTTGTATAATATTATATTACTAATTATCATTCTCTAATAATATTTATATATTATATAATATAAAAATGTGTAATACTATATATAATTTAAAGATATATAATAATAATAATATGATATATACACCAATAATAATATAATAGTATAGTATAATATGATATAGGAAAGTGAACACAATTGAATAAGGATAAGATGGAAGAGGTATATGGAAAGATACTCTAAAGAGGCCAAACTAATATTATTAATGGTGTAATCATGATATAATAATAACATATCTTTCAAAGCATCATTAGTCTTGTTCACCGCTTTTCTAGTGTACCTTTAAGACGTGCACTCAAGGAGATCAATGCTCGATAAGTCACTGCAAGAGAAAGCATCAGTAAATGATCAAACTAAAAAATATTATGTGGATACAATTTTATTATTAGAACCTTTTCAAATGGATATGATTATAAAATTTCCTAAAATTTATGATCGTAATTAATTTTATAAATATCATAAAGCTTTAAGAAAGAGGACTAATATGTGTTTCAAATTACAACATAAGATACATGACCTAATTGATAACAACACTATTATCATTCAAGGGAATAATTTTATATTGAATGAATTTGTTGTGTGAACCATAATTAATGCACATTATTTTGTTTACCATATCTCCATCATACTCACGGATAAGTGCTTTAGCAAAGTCAGCTACCGTGGATCCTACCACAACCCTTTGGTCTTCTGTAAGGGATAACCACCATCCTTTTATGATACCATCTAGGTTAGCAATTATAAGGTCCATGCCTTCTTCCTCGGTGTTCCCAAATACAAGTTGTTGAGTTTATACCCATCCGTGGAGCCTTTCAATTAGACTCTAGATTCTATATCTTATATCATTTCCTACTTCACACCAACCATCAATAATGAGTGAATATGGAAGTATAGGAACCTTAGTTAGATCATCTGGCTATCTTCCTTGATTTCATTGGATATCCTAATCAAGGGATTCAACACTACCAAAATTTCCTTAGGGAAATGTTGCTCTAATCCTAGGTGTGACTGTAGACAAATTGGATGACTCAGTGTTGGAGGAGTATACTTCTTCCAACCATTTGGGTGTACCGATAAGTACAACCTTTTCCTCTTGCATACCTTTTGAGTTGGTGAGCAGGGACTTAGTCCAATCTTTTGAAGCATCCAAGGGATCTAAGATTTTTAGATTATCAAGTGTCCAATCTAATTCACTGACTTCATTGAAATATAGGCAGGTCGTAGTGAGATTTTATTCATTGTTCTTTTTCTATTTTATATCTTCAGACAGCTTGACCAGTTCTTTGAAAATTTTAGTATTTTTATTAAGCCTTTCAACTCTTTTATAGGTATCATCAAAAAAAAATTAGTAAATCACTTATGCTTAATGACTCAATGTTTATAAAGGATCTTAATTGTCTAATTTGTTTAGCATGATTAGACACTTGCTTTGTAGTAGGTTGTCTTAATGGGATGATCTTAGAAGGGGTGCCTTCTCCTATTTTTACCATACTCAGAGGGTTTTTTTAATAAGACCTTTTCATTTATTCTTGAAATTCATGTATCTGAGTCAAAATATGTGAGGATGATCCTACCAAGGTATCAACCTTTTCTTGAAGTTTTTGAATTTTCTTTTCAGTTTCCTCTGCTCTAACACTCTGTTGGTTATTTATTTTATGACAACTTTTTCTATTTGTTCAAGGATAATGTCCATTTTTTTAGTTTGCAAATTTGTACTAGTATTAACACTTAAAATGTCCACCATCCTTGTGTGGATTAATTTAAGCATATCATATCCTTGTGTATTTGTCATAATCAGCTTCTTCAGATCTTCTTTTATTTCTTCAAGCTTTGTAGCCTCAAGAGAGAGGTCTAGCTTTTGCTCTAAAAGGACTTATTTTAGATGTTTTACTATGCCAGTGGCTTCATCTAACATTATTATTTATTTATCTTGACCTTTATTTAACTCAACCAAGCTAGCTTTGGCTACATTTATCTCACCTTGAATCCTATCACTAGTATTGACTAGTGGAGCTAGGTCCTGTGTTTGGGCCAATAGTTTCTTAACCAGTTTTCCTACATTTTGATCTAGAAATATTCTCATTTGAGCAATTTTCACTTAAAATTCATCAATATTTTTTCCCAACTCAGTTAAATCCGAATTACACTAGTTTAGTTACCTTCCTATAGTAGAGTTATGTTTTCCCCTACATACTGCTTCTATTGGGTCATGTTGCATAACATATTGGCCATTAGATGTGAATTTTACATAGAATTGCCTTGGGTTAAATATTCCCATATTTTCTAGAATACTTTATTTGACATCTACCCCATTTTCTTTTTTTTTCTAAAGTAGTTGAGATTTTCAACGCATCTTCTCTTGGAAGATATTTTCTTTCTTTAGTTGGATCTCCTATAAACATATTAATATGCAGAGCATTCTACATTCTCTGGGTATAAGTTATACATGTATCACAATCAAGATGGTTGCCAAAATGATTTTTAGCTAGGTTTACATAAGAATTGTGTTCATCAGGTAGACTATGGTATTTTGACCAATATGATTTAGAAGCATCATATTTTTGGCTTGAGAATATTATGGTTTTGAGGGTCTATAAATTAGTTATAGAGGGTTTCTTCATGGATTGAGACCTTTTGAGTTTTCTCTCTTTAGGGCATTCTCCTTGTTGGGTCTCTTATTTTTCTTCTTCTACCAGGGAGATTTTATATCTTCCAAAATATTTTTTTGTAGGAAGAGAAGTTAACCTAGGAGTGTACTTGGTTTTTTATTAGGTGGTATATAGATACACTTACTATAGCTAGTCACCCATTCTTTGGGTAAGGAGATTGTCTCAAAGTTTATCTGGCTAATATTGACCTAGTCTGTTATGGTCTTTGTTCTAGGTACCATCACCATGCTGGTTGGGGATTTTTAAGTATAATTAGAGGGTAATAAAGGATAATTATAGTATTGAAATACCCATCGAGTAACTATGCTATTGAATACAATAAATTGTTCAGGATGAAGCTTTATAACATGAAATACTAGGATAGATTCAAGTGTGATTTTGCTCTTTTGGTAAGAAAAACAAAATAGATCCAAAAGACTAAAACTAAACACATGCTTATTAATGCACTTCCTAGCAAAATCTTAGATGGAGTATTGGCCTACATAGCAACCAAAAAGGAAGCCACAATTGGAAAAATAGCCATAGTTGCAAAAATGACCTTAGGTCAAATTATCCAGTCTATAGAAGAATATCTTTACAATAAATGTAAGGATAAAGCTGTGGCCAAATTGCGTAAAAAACAAATGAAAACCATTGATAATAGTAACTAAAAAAATAGTGGATATAGTGCACCAGGCTATTCTGGTTCTAAGAATTATCATTCTAAATGCCACAAAGAAAAGTGAAGATCCCAAAAATGGAAAACTGGAGACAAGCCCAAGTATAAGAAGAGGTTCTCTAAAAAAAAAACTGATGTTAAGCCAAAAAGAACCATCTTAGAAAAATGACCTATAAAATGTTATATATGTGGTCAAGAAGGTCATATAGCTCCTAAGTGCCCAAATAAGAGAAGGTATCCTAAAAAGATGAAAAAGATTAGAGCTATACTTCCTAATGAAGAAATGCAAGTTATTTTTGAATTCAGCTCATATGATTATGTCTCTTCAATACCCACTGAAAATGATATTTATTCTAGTGAAAATAAAAATCAAGTAAATCAATTTGAAGAACTATCTTCTTCTAACAACTCTGAGACTGAACTCTACTATTATAATATGATGTCTAGATTTGATTCTGAATCCCAAATGCAACATCTATAATACCTACTCTAGAATCATAAGCTCCCTCTTCATCTCATCCCTATCTATCAAGATGATCTTACCCAATTACGCAGCATGCATGGTGACCCTAAGTTCAAAACACTGTAATAGGTTGACTTTCATGACAACCCAATGTTATATGCACAACATGAATAGAATAGAAAATAAAAAGCTAAGCCTAAGAATCCAAGCATAGAGAGCTTGATAAAATACCAAAAGCCTCCTATTAAAATCCTCAGATCTATAAAATCAAAAATAGAATCTTCTTCTCAAGATATTAATGAATTAATAAAATATTTTGAAGATTCTATAGAATAAAATATCCCTAAAGAAGTTCCTCCTAACCAAGGATGTTTCTATGCTAGAGAACAAAAAGAAATCATTATCTCAGTAAACATCATTGATTCAAACAATGGCCTATTAACTCAAGATTTTTTAATCGATACTAGATCAAATATGAGTATTTCAAAGCATGGAGCTATCCCAGAGTACATGTGGCAAGATACTTCATTAGATTTTGTTGTTGTCAATGGGTCAAGGACTACTATAAATAAAGTTGTTCTTAGGATATTACTTGAAGCAAATGGCATTAAGGCATATGTAAAATTATGGATGTTCGATAAGATGTCTATAGATATTATTTTAGGAATGAACTTATTGAATCAATTTATGCCTTATACTATCCACAATAAATACTTGTCTTTGAGTTTCTTTGGTAATGAATGCCAAATTCCTAGAAAAACCCATGCAACTATAAGAATTGCCATAAGACCCCATGAAGAAGAAGATAGAAAACTATAGATGAATATTTACAGGACAATACAAGATTTTGAAAAGAGAAAAGATATCCTGAATATTTTCATAACAAAGATCAAAGAATTTTGTGATAATGATTCCAAAAGGTTTTGGGATAAGTGTAAATATATTGTTTCTCTTGATCTAAAATTTGGCATTGATCATACCCTAGGCATCAAATCTAACACTATCCCTTTCTCCCCTTCTCAAGTTAAAATAAGAGAAGAAGAGATCAAAGAATTATTACAGAAGGATTTGATACAAAAAATCCATAGTGAATGGGATTCTCCTGCATTCTATGTGAATAAACACTCAGAACAAAAAAGAGGGAAAATGAGATTGGTAATAAATTACAAAAAGATCAATGATTGACTTATACCTGTTAGACATCCAATTCCTAACAAGACTGTTCTTATCAACAAGCTGAAGGAATGTTGTGTTTTTTCTAAGTTTGATTTGAAAAGTGGATTTTGGCAAATTGCAGTAGAACTTAAAGATACTTATAAAACTACATTTGTCTTACCAGTCTTAGATAGGCATTATGAGTGGAAGGTTATGCCTTTTGGCCTAAAAAATGCTCCCTCTAAATTTCAAAAAAGGATGGATGGAATCTTTGGTCATGCTAAGCATTTTGATGTCTATATTGATGATATATTAGTTCTTTCAAAATATTTAAATAGTCATCTTATACATTTGAAAGAATTTGTTGATCTTTGTAACTAGAATGGGTTGGTTTTAAGTGATAAGAAAATGGAGATAGGCAAAATAGAGATTGAATTTCTTGGGTTAAATATATGTCAAAATAAAATTGCATTACAACCCCATATTTTACAGTCTTTAAAAAAAATTCTCAGATGAAATAAAAGACAAAACCCAATTATAGAGATTCCTTGGATCTCTGAATTATTGCTCTTTATTCTATAAAGATTAGGCCAAAGATAGGAAAATACTACAGAAAAGGTTAAGAAAAGACTCAAGCCCATGGACTACTGAAATGACATAGGCAATCAAAAGAATTAAGGAAAAAGTCAAAGGACTACCAAATTTCAAACTGCCAGGGGAAGTTTTAATGATTTTGGAAATAGATGCTTCAGATAAAGTAAATGGCATAATACTTCTAGAAAAAACTAAAGATAGTAGAGAAGTCTATTATTATTGCAGTGGAACATGGAACCCAGCTCAAAAGAATTACCATTCCACTAAGAAAGAACTATTAGCAGCCAAACTATGCATATTCAAACTAAGGATCTTTTTGCTCCCAAAGAAATTCATCTAAAGGATAGATCTGTTATAGTTTGAATCTATCATTAGAAAATCCCACACCTAGCAAGTTGGAAACCAAATAATGACTAGTGGGAAATATGGTTTTCTAACTTTGAGTTTGATGTTCAATACAAGAAAGGAACTACTAATTGCTTAGCTGATTTGATGTCCAGAGAAGAATCGAAGTGGTATTCTCATAAGTTTTGTACTAATCATATTTTGATGTTTCAGGGTGATGAAGGATCTAATAATTTTGATTATGATATTGTTCTATAAAATCTTACTCAGCAAGAAAAAGAAAGAATGAAATAATGGTTTCTTATCCCTATAGAGACTGGAATCAAAGAACTTCTTGGGCTTGCTATTGAAAAGATTTTTGTCAAAATATTTCTTAGTTAATGCCTACAGGAACATTCCTGATACTGATGGAAGAAATTGGACTAGATTCTATGACATGGATCACAAAAATATCAGGATACTTGGAGGATAATTATCACTCATAGAGTTTTGGCTGATCAAATCAAAGGTAATATTTTATGGATAAGTCTATATCCGTATGAGCACCAGTATTATTACAAGGAGCTTTCATGACAGACCAGTTGATGTACCATATGATCAATGGGAAAAGTTAACTTGGGACAAATGGCTTGAAGAATATGCACCAACCACTTTATAAGAGATTTATGGGATATCACTTTTGATGCCACTATTTCAACATAAATTGTCACAATCATTCTAACTGGTGGAGTAAACTGTGAACTCTATAACCATAGACATTGACATATTTACTGTCAAAGTATCCCAAGAATTGAATAGTGAGACCAATAAGTGAAAAAGCCTTGCCCTAAATCATGTAATCCCATCTTTTGCATGCCTTGATTACATCCCATGAAAATAACATTAGGAATGTAGATATGGCAAGTAACACCTTCCACTGTTGGAGACCACCCAAATCCGTTCATTACCTAACCCTCTAAAACTCAACATAACTAGAATAAAAAATTATTTAATCACTAATTTCACAGATCACAGATGTTTGCACTTTGCTCATAAATTCAATCTATTATATATAAACACTATAATACCCATAAATCTTCTTTACAAAGATATTCCACAAATAAATTCTCTAGACCAATTCAAACTTTAAATAACAGTGCTTTAATGGAGTACATTTCATTCTCTAGCATGGTTTTTCAGCGTGATAGATAGACATCTCTAGTTTTTTTTAAGATGGAGACTTGTTATTCTTTCTTACATTCAAAACCAAAACGGATTATGAGGGATAATCTAAATGCATGGGAAATTAAAAATGACAAATTAGGAATGATTTTTCTACAATGAATATGTTTCCATTGTTTGATTTGTTGTTGAATACTTGATTGAATTCAGTTTTATCATTTTCATTGGGAGGCTCAACATAAAGAAAAAGTAAAAGCAAACTCAATGAAATCATTTCTTTCTTTCATCTTTAAGCCAAATAAAGCAAAGGGTAATCATTTATTTAATGAGAATAAAATGTAAACACAACTTCTCCACTGATAAATTTTCTCTAGTGGTAAAATGCAAACACACATAACACTAGAAGCAACCTCATCATATGCTCATTATTTTATTAATTATTATTTCCCAAGTTAGGGAGGATTGGCCATTTTATCACTTTAATATAAAATTGAAGGTGTAAATGCTCTTTAGAGGGTTTAATAGGCTCACACTAATATACACCAACATGGTCCTATAACATACATATCGTATTGATGTGAACATGTAGCTAAATGTATTAGAGAAAGATAATATAACAATCTAATATTAATCAACTAAACATATATAAAATATATTATAATTACTACCATTTAAATTTCATTTCATTTTAATTGGGGTAGAGGATTTTATTTTATTTATTTATTTATTTTATTATTTTACTAATAATAATTATGGTTCTAGCATTTTTTTAAAGTAATTAAACTATTTTATAATTTATATTTACAACTAATTTATAATATTTTTTATGATTTAATAATTTTCGTGATTCAAATAGTTATTTAAGTCAAATTTATATCAATTTATATCAAATCATAAGTATGACCAAAATATTCAAGAAGCATTATAAATATTATAATATCATTAAAAAATCTATCGTATATACAATATATATTTTATGTATTGTTTTGTGTCATAAATGTGTTGTAAATTTATGACACTTGTACAACTTTCTATAAATTAATTTTAAAAAAATAATATGAAAGGGAAAAATAATATAAGATCATTCAAAAATTCCACATCATATTCCATTTTTTTGTTTTGGCACATGCTAGGAGTATGCTCACTATTTGTTACATTTAGTGAAACAATTTCCATGCCTAGTGAGAATATCAAAGTTGCATGTGAAATTTAGATTTATTCTATGAGTATACTTTTTTTTCTTTATATTAATTTCATTTGTTAGAAAATTTCTAAGGCCTCTTCAACAAACCAATTTGTTTTTATCTTGAAATATTCATAGTCCAAGAGTATGGACATCCTTTTGATAAATTTTGAATAACATGAGTGTGGCATCATAGAAAATGTTACTTTATTATTTTTATTACAAATAATGGTTGTATACTTATTAAGACTTTAATCTAAGATTTATATGACTTGCAAGGTGAACTACTGGTGAGAATGGAGGATTACATAACAACATTATGTCAGAGAGATGGAGAGGAATAGAAGATGCATGGAAAGGAGGATAGATGGGGGTGCCTATAATTCAAACCTTAAGGATCATTATGAATATTGATAATTTGAATCATGAGGACTTCCGACGATGAATTAGGTAGTGTTGAATTTGATGGAAATCCATGAAA
The DNA here is from genome assembly GCA_037957365.1 of Torreya grandis. Lineage (NCBI taxonomy): Eukaryota > Viridiplantae > Streptophyta > Pinopsida > Cupressales > Taxaceae > Torreya > Torreya grandis. The sequence goes on from JARHVA010000056.1 coordinate 86,064, forward strand.
TATAATGATCACATTCCATAAGTTTTTGAGTTGGTGACACTTTTGTAGGCACGTAATTTTAGTACAATATCATTTTCCATGGTGTTTATCTTGTGCTTTTTCATGATTTTCTCACTTGTGTATAGTTTCTTATTTCTAGGACTTATCCTACCCCATAATACCCCTTATTTCATCCTAAGCTTTACAAATGCATGTAATACTTCTATAAATTTATTGATTCTCAACCCCAAGCTTATTTTCACACATTATTATGCTACTACTCAAATTACATGCTACAATTTTCCCTTGGTTGGGATCCTTGATCATACCAATCCTACCATGGGTACAATCGAAAGGCCCATGAACCCATCCTTCATATTTTTTTGGGTCTCTCTTCCTTTGGTTGTGTTTCATGTGCCTCAATTTTTTATTTTTACTATTTATTGAGTTAGACGAAGTGTAAATAACGTTGTAGAGCACCCTATTTTGATGCAACCACCCAAGCAAAGTTTCCAATTAAAGAAACCCTAACATGACAACTAAGTAAAAAAAATCACACACACAACTTAGGTCTGAAACACTAATATTATAATTCTTATATTGATCTAAAAAAAAATACAATGTTTTCTTCCAAGGTATAATCTACAAGCTATGCTTGAGCTCAAGTTATAACTTGTAAAATTTCTCTCCACAATAATGGATTCTATCATACTTCCATGCACACAAGGATATGATAAATTCTTCCTACCCACACTCTCTCTCTCTTTCTTTCTCTTAATTTGAAATTTGATAGAGTTTTCCCCAAGGGCTCCAAGCTAAGCTCAAATGTTGGTCTTTGTAATTCCCTATATAGGTTCCTCTAAATTGTTATGTGTAAAAATGTTTCATGAAAACTATCACCAAATGAGACATGCCCCAAAGCTCTCCTTTTACTTCCCTTATAATTTGGATCTAAGAATATCAGAGTCAAATATTTTTCCAAGAAGTATGGAGTCAAATTATTTGAATTGTGCCAATTTTTATATGCAATAATACTTTGAGATAATTATCTTTGCATTTGGATGTGTTATTATGCTTTTGTCAAGTACCTCCATTTACACTACGTCATGTACCAAAAATCTTGCACTTTATAGTTTTGCACAACTATGCACCATGTTACCTTATGTGAAAAAACCTTTGAACCTATTACAACTAAATATCCATTTCCATGTGATTGAATTCTACTTGCACTTCTATGCACTGACTTTTGTATATAAATATTTATGCACTTGTGCCTTGCACTCCCAGGTTATAACTTTCCACAAAATAAAACTTTGGTGATGCAACATTATTTTTCACCTACAATTCCCTTGCCTTAGAATAACTTGGTAAATTAAAATTTGAGCTCATGCACACAAGTTTAAATATTCAATATTATAGCCATAGCGACCAATATTCTTTGGATCCAACCATGTTGAGTTTCAGCTAAGAGATTCTTTCACTAGTCCATATACTATTTATACTCCTTCCCGTGCATCATCTTAACCAATTTAAAGTCCAAAATAGACTATCTCTTCCTTCACTTTCTATGGTATTTACGCCTTCTAATAATGTATTTGTGCTTTTGTTTCCTTCTCCCCATCATCATTTTTCCCTTCACAATAATCATATAAATTTTACACATTGAAAATAGTAAATCAAAGAACATAAAAGAGATACCCCCATTTGCTTCATCCATGATAAGGTATCTATAACATGTGGAATTTAGTGAAGTGTTGACTTCATGCATAGGATATTGCACAATTGATGATTTCAATCACATGTGAACTAAATATAAAAAAAATTTAAAGGATTTTTATTACACATTCATGATGAATGTTGAAAGGGAAGGTTGGCCTCTCATGGATGTCATCCTAAAAAGGAATCTATAAGATAATGGAGTTTTACAAATTTGGAAGCTTCCCTTCTTTATGAAACCAAAGAAATGAGTTAAGTTACTAGTTTTGCATGTACATGAATATAGGTTATATTTCCATAGCTAAAGGATGGCAATCATGCTTGATTTCATCACAAGAGCATTTGGGTTAAAGAATAAAGGATAAAATATGAGAGATTGGGCATTGCGATCAAGTTGGTGAAGTGGTCAAATAATTAATATATTATGAGGAGGCTACATTGTGGTTATTGATAAGCTATAAAATTGAGCAATGTGTTGCTACATCCATTTAATTAATGGGAAGTTGATTGTTACTAATCATTGGAATTTAGTAAACAATTAAGTAGTGTACCTAGTGTAACAAATTTCCATCAAGAATATGTAATACAACTTCATGTGCTACATTGCAGAAGAAGTAAACTTGGGTGAAAAGGAGGCTCATCTTAGTAGTGGCATGTTAAGATGGGGTTCAATACTTATAGTGTTATTATGTGATGAAATTGGGATTCCAAACAAGCCTCCAAAGGATCCTTTTTCCTATCAAATATGGAACAACTCCCATATGAAAAGATACAAGGCACACACTTTCCCTATCCAATTGAATCAAACTTAAAAGAAGAAAATGGATTTTTAGTATGAAACATTAACCAAGGTAATAGGATATTAATGTAGAATTAATAAAACCATGCCTGAGGCATACCAATGGTTTAAATTTTTTTGTGGTATGTTTCATCACATATTAATGGAGTAAATAAATGTGATGAAGGCTAAGGTAGTCATCAAAATTCTAGAGATGAAGAAGTTCATAATGTAGAAGACCTTGAGGATATACATAATGAAGGAACAAATGAGGAACATGTACATAATAAAAATGTCCAATAGGAAGAAGAGAGGAATAAATTTTAGATATACTCACAAAATGGTTTCAGCTCAAGCAAACCTTAGAAGGGCAATTATTGCAAAGCATAGAGGCACAAAACAAGGGAAGCTAGTTAGCACAAATCCTAGGGCCATAAAGCAAGGATCATAGGGGGAAATATTTTGAACCTTTTTAGGATATGAATTTTTAATGAGAGTAAGGTGGGAGTTGTCCATAAAATCTTGACTCCCCATTTATAAAATGACTTTTTAGATCCACACTACGAGAGCCCAGAGCCAAGCACGTGGGAATATAACTACTACTAGAAGTGACTCATTGTTATAAGAGTGAATGCACACATTAATTCATAACATAATAAAAAAACATACATTCAATGGATCATAAGCATTATACTTTCTTAAATGTAACTTCTATTCAATATTCGTGAATAGGGAAATACAAAGATGTATAATACTTACAATAAGGCTAGGAGGGCAAGTTCCCATAGCCAAAAGGGGTGAACACTTCATCTAGTTTGCCTAAACTAAACAATACAAGTAGTGAATGATAGAGTAGATTCATAGAGAATGATATATAAATTATTTATGGCATCGACCCTTGGCCAAGTGTGTATGATATATATTCATACATAGAATATAATAAATGGTTACAAGTGTTTTCAATTACAAAGGATATAGTTAATAGTCATGTTGTCTTCCATTTGAGCTATAGTTGGTCTTCCACGTACATGTTGTTAAGTTGTTAGCATCCTCAAAGATAAAAGGTACAACTTGGCAATCCAAATAGTTAGAACAAGCTGACATGTTGATGCACTGGTATAAGGCAATTGTATGTGTGTGAAAATAATGACATACTTGGTGTGGAAGTGTGTGCATCGAACTTCAAGAAAATATGAGAATATAAACTAGTTTGAGTGTGGCATGTAGGGCAATAAGAAAGAATGTGTGTGTTACTTAACTACAAATGAGTGAGATAATGGTTCACAAGACTACAAATAAGTGTGAGTCTGCTACATAAAAGTATGAGCAAGATTCTAAAGTGAGATGTGTGCAAGAGTGTTTAGTAGAAGTGTACGTGGTTTAGGAGTTATACACTGATTATTATCCCTTTATTAAAGAGTAATGGTCTCCATTGTATCCTTATATAGCTACAAAAACTTCACTTAAATTTTATGTGAGTTTTACCACATTACCTAAATTTGACCACTTGGAAGTGCTAATTTGTACCATGTTGGGTATGCATGTATGTAACTTCAATGATATGGCCCTTATCTATGTGGCAAGAGTTTTTGAGATCAAGATCATAAGGATGGTGTGTCACTATTGGCTCAATAATTAAATGTGTTGAAGGGTGAAGGAGCTCCATGTTGAAGATTGGATGCATTCCCAAGTATGAAAGTAGATCAAAAATAAATATGTTCTCACTAGCTACACAGAGAATGGTGTAAGGACCATAGTAAAAAGGCTTGATATTCTTTTATGGACCTTTGAAACACTCATTTTAAAGGTACAACTAAACTTTATCCCCAACCTAGAATGCATGAGCTATGTGATGCATGTCATGGAACTCTTTATATTTTTCTTAGGTGCAAGAAAGGATATGTTGAACCTATTAATGAACAGATTGTATGTGGCACAAAAACTTCTCAACTTTGTCTATTTCCAGTTCTTATGTACAAGATTCAGTGTTGGCTAGTGTATAGTAGGAGATGTCTAGAGGTGTCGTAAGTTAAAACCCAAGACATGTCTAGAATGGACTATTCCCCATAGATATTTTCAATGCTCTATTATAGGCATGTTGAATGTACAAGATATTATCATCCCAAGTGTTAGCATGTGCATGATTTTACATTCATAAAAGATTAAAAAGTGTGTGATTGAAAACTTCTATGTGCCCATATGTTTGTGGATTAAATGTTGTCAACTGATCAAGTTGTGTTCCCATCAATTCCTATAGTTTTTGTCAAAAATGACTCATAAAGTGAAAATCTCAATCAAAGATGATGGATGCTGGGAGTCCAAAGTGAACTTAAACATGGTTAAATAAGTCATGTGTAGTGCTAGAAAACCAAGTAAAAATTTGAATATAATGTATCTAGAGTCTTTGTCATGTTAAATTATCCTGAGGTCTTGGCATAGTACACCTCCCAAATGAGTCACTAATGAGGTTAACCACCAAAAACATAGAGAAGTTTGAGCTTGTAGATAATCTAGTCAAACATGTAGAACACCTAAACTTTTTTACCTTGTTTAATACTGGTGTAAGTTTCTATGAAGAACTTATGATTTGAGTAGAGATATACTAATATTGTAAAGTTGTCATTGTGCATATCTAGCACTCTGATGAATGCATAGATCAACAATCAACTAAGTTAATCAATTGTCTTATTGTCATTCCCTTTATTATGCTTAATCATGAGATGAAATTGTTGTAGGTAAGTCATCTATTTCATGTGGAACATATTCTTCTGTTTGTTTTATGTTTTTGGGAACTAAAGTGGATTATGATCAGAATGAATAACTATCTCCTTCCCCAAGATGTAGTGGCCATTACTTAATTTATTTCACAAGGCTATACAACCATTTTCATAGGTGGAGTTCCTTCACACAATTTCATTTAATGTCTTTGAATGGTAGGCAACTAGATGTTCATGTTACATGAGTATTGCATCAAGTGCATAGTCAGATGCATCAATGTGAAGTTCAAAAGAGTGTGTAATTTTGGGAATTATGAGCATGTGTTGTATAGATATGTTGCTTGAATGTGTCAAAATCATGCTTTTATGCACGAGTCCATTCAAACTTAGCTTTAACATGTGTTACCTAGATGAGTGGCTAAGACATGTGTAAGAAACTAAGGATGAACCTATAGTAAAATTTTATGAGTCTAAGAAAGATTATCAATTTTGTGAGATTTCACAAAGTGGGACAATCTTAGATCATAAATATTTTCTAGGTCTAAGTGGATTTATGCATAATTAATGATGTAGCCCAGGTAATAGATTTACACCTAAATTTACACTTGGCTAAGTTGGATTACAACTTGTGTTTGCGTAGAGTGTCTAAGATGCATGAAATATGTTCAAATATTCCTCCCAAGTATTGTTGAAGATGAGGGTATCCTCCAATTAGATGATGACAAAGGATTTGAGGAATGACCTGATTAGGTCATCCATCAAGCACATGAAAGTATCTATCACATTGGTTAAGCTAAAAGGCATGACTAACCATTCATATAATATTTCTTGTATCTTGAAGGTCATCTTTCAAGCATCTTTGTGATGGAATAGAACTTGATGGTAACCTGACTTAAAGTTGATCTTGGTGAGGTATTGTGCACCTCTAAGCTAGTACAGGAGGTCATCAATACTTGGCAGTGGATATAAATTCTTCACCTTGATTTTTTTGAGTGCATGATAGTCTTTATAGAGCCACCATGACACATCATTTTTAGGTGCAAGGACTATCAAACTCCCACAAAGTGAAGAGCTAGACCTGAGCTTGCCCTGATCAAGAAGTTCTTTTATTTGGTGTCATATTTCATCATTCTCCCAAACAGATCTATGATACAGAGGGTTATTTGAAAGAGGGGATCTAGGGACCAAATCTATATGGTGTTTTATTGTGTAGTGTGTAGGAAGGCCTTTGGGTTATTTTGAAGACTTTTTTATGTTGCTTTAGTAACTTTTCGAGTTGTTTCTATTGTAACATTGATTGTGAAATGTGTGCTACCAAATATTTCTTTACTTCTCGCATAGGTGTGTCAAGATGAACCATGAGTAACATGAACTTCTACACATGTAAAATGAGTTTACGACATTTCTTGGTAGAGACCAAGGTGGTTTTGGTCATTGACACTAACTCAAATAGGTTGAATAAATGATCTTGTGTATAAATAGTCCAATGCTGTGGATTGGCTTTATATACAGATTAACGGTCATATAAATATACTCTTCACAAAAAAATGTCAATGGCCTCCAAATATGTGATGTCATAAGTGACAGTGTCCTCCATAGGCTTGAATTTTACAAAAAAGTGCATTGATACTCAACTTGTATATCCTTCCCCTACTGAAGCCACCCTAATGAGTATGGATTGGGATCTATGATAGTGGCAAGGATAAGACATTATGTTTTGGGTTGTGTGATGATGTTATTCTGACACTATCGATGATAAGATGAAAATATTGACCTTTCACCCATAATTTGGTGTGGAAGAGGAACTCACACTCCTCAAAAGTGTCAATCACAATGGTGTTGGTGCTCAGACAAGTAGCATTTAGATCAGTGCCATCCATTTTCATGGTATCTAATATAGATTGGGAAATCAAGGATTGTGTTTGTGGTATTCAGAGTCATCTTGGGTGGTTGAGCGATGATAATGGCACCACTTATCACTAAAATTCTTTTCTCTTATGTTTGAAGTAGAAGGCACATGAGCCTTTGATTTCTACATAGTATTCTTATATTGATCTCATTTATGATAAGTGCTCTAATTCTATGAAGAAGGTTGTATTGATAAATTTTACATGGGCTGACTCTTACACATGACATTTGTTCAAGAGTTGAAATACTACTTCATTTTTGCCTTGGCTTATATCTTAGAAGTGTCATGATAGGATTTCCCTAGAGTTTTAGAAGTCAAGAATTTCATATTCATACATATATAAGGTGAGAGTTTTCTAATTTACTTTAGAACCTTATGTTGTTCACTCAATTTTTATTAAAGGAATTAGTCGTGCAATGTGTTAGTGTAATCTTCTAGATCCTCTTGCTAGCCCAATTTTTGGAACTTGATGTATTCATCATCAAAGTGATGTATAGGATAGTACTCCTCCTTTTATCACATCAATAAAGGTATTATAAGACTCAATTGAACACACTCTTGTGCACATTATGTGTTAAAGTTCTCCCACTAGTAAATAACTAGAATGAACATCTTCAACACTACAAAAGTGATATTCTCAGCATCAATGAAATGATTGACTAATAAGTATGTCTCACGCTATCAAATCTAAGCATCCAATGTTGTGGCATCAATTTTGCCTTTTAATAAAGGAATGTCAAGATTGAATTGTATTTTGGAGGGGGTTTGTTGTTGAAACCATTGTTGAGAAAACTATGGAGGAGTGTTGGGAGGTGTCAGGTGGAGATGCATCATCAATTCATGTAATTATCTAAAAAAATTGGTGTGTTATGCCTCTAGTGCATTGTTAATAATCCTTTTGACATTTTGCACTTCCTCAAGTTACTTCTAGTCCTCAACTATCTTACTTTTATTAATGCATTCATTTGGGTATTTTGAAATAGAACTGACTAATAATCCTTGTCTTTCTTGTTGCACTCATGTGTTTAAATGCATAAAAAGAAAGAGTTATGCTTTGATACAAATGATCCATGTTACAGGTGACCAATACCAAACATGTGGGCGGGGGGGGGGGATGGAACTAATGTTAGAAGTAACTTATTGTTATAAGAGTGAATGCATGCAAGAGTTTAAATTAGAACAAACAAACATACATTCAATAGAGTGGAAATTTTATACTTGCATAAATGTAATATCTATTCAATATGGGTGAATAGGGAAATACAAAGATATACAATGCTTATAAAAATGCTATGAGGGTAATTTATCATAGCTACAAGTGGTGAACTATTCCTTTGGTTTGCCTAGATTGAACAATACAAGTTGTGAATGACAGAGTAGATACATAGAGCATGTCATCTATCACTTCAATTGTGTATGGAATCGACCCTTGGCCACATGTATATAATACATATTTATACATAAAATACAATAAGTAGTTACAATTATTATCAATTACAAAGGGGATGTTTATGAGTCATGTTGTCTTCCCTATTGAGTGATGATTGGTCTTTTAAATACATGGTGGTAAACTATTGACATGTTCTAAGATGAAAGGCACCACTTGGAAAGCCACACGATTAGATCAAGTTGACATGTTGATGTACTAGGATAAGACAAGTATATATGTGAGTAAATGATGACACATTTGGAACAAAAATGTGTGAAATATTGAAATCAAGTGCAAGAATATGAACTAGTATGAGTATAGTGTATGGGACTATGATCAAACATAAGTGTGCAGCATAGGAATATGAGCAAGTCTAAGTGTGTGGCATGGGATATGCGTAAGTATGATAATGATGTGTAATATTGTGAGAAAGCACAAGTTTGATACCTAAAAGTGCAAGCAATATTTTAAAGCGAGATGCACATATTGCACAATTATTTATAAGACCAAGAAATAATCATACACAGATGAAGATGTCTTAATCAAAATTTTCTATATACAATCAATCTAGACAAAGTCACAATAGATAAACAAAATCACACTACGCACCTATCCTCCTACTATAGACCTATCCTTATGCATTTTAAATATCTATTTCTTAATGCAACACAATCACAGGGACCTCTTATTCATTTTTTATCACAAAACATAACACATATTTAAATATAAGTCAAATTTCAAGCTGATTTAACAATTTTGAGAGTATTGGGGTTTTATTCCTAATTTAGTTAAAGGGTCTGAGTAGTAAAATCAGTAAATAAATATGCAATTATCAAGATAATGATTTGTAAAATTTTATTATAATTCATTTTTTTCTAAAAATAGTAATAAGGGTAAGAAAACAAAACTTAGCTAGAAACAGATTGATCTAATTGAGATAGAGGCTAGAATTCACTATGCAAGACGAGGACACTATCACAAACTGGGATCTAAACTTCGTTTTGTGAGTGGACAAGAGCACCAAAATTGAATAAGAGTGTCACTGACACTTTAGTCTACTTCTACTTCTATTATCCTAAGGATCTAAGCTTTCTGGGTTTTGTTTACCAGGTCTATGTGACCTTGTCTATGAATTTTCAATAGTTGGAAGTCTATAGAACTCCTTATAGAGTATATTTTATCTTCAACCCTTATTTTCTATTATGCTTTGACCAATTTTGAGCAAGAGGGGGGTTTAGTGTGTGTATGATTCACTGGACATGGATCCACACTCCTTGTGTGGGTATGTTGCCTACATACCAATACTCTAAAGAGGGATCAAGCCATATGTAGTTCTTCCACTTGATATTATTTATGAAATTGAGTGTATGAATATACAAATAAGGCTAAATTTGATGTGCTTGAGATGGCTAGGGACTGGTGTAAGGATTTGAATTGACTTTAAAGTATATAGGTTGGCTATATGCAGAGAATAGGGAAGATTGATTGAGTAGTATTTCTTGTATTCTTACTTGCTTAATGATATTTTACAACATTTTCCAAATAATCTTTGAATGGGATTTTATAGGGATCTATTGGTCATGAGTTGAATGTGCTTTACTTTAGATCGACAAGGAGAAGGATAGAGAACTAAAATAAATTGACCATTGGGGCCAAAAATGGACTTGGACAATAGTGTTAAAAGTGGACAGGAGTGGCACCAGTGTTATAGTCCTAGTGTGGTGTTATTTTCCTAAGTAGACAAAATCTAAGAGGATGGATTAGTCATGGAAATAGGGTCCTAACTCAATTGATAGATTTTTAGATCAATAGGAATACACCTATATATATATAACAATGTAATATGATGTGTAATGTACTAAACTAGAACTAGAAGCACTATTTTTTAGTTTTTATTTGACATGGATGGATGGAGCATGATGTCCATCATGGCATCCAAGAAATCAAGATAATGCATTATTTGGATCATGACATTGCAATCAATTGAAAATCAAATAAGAAATAAGCACACAAAGCAAGAAGAAAGAAGCATATAAGAGTGGCTAAGGGGCCAAGAAAACAAGGGACATGGGTACATGTCACTCAAGTTGGAAAGCAAGCATACAAGGCATGTTCAAATGCCACATACACATAAAATTGGAAACAATCAAATGTTGGCATGAGAGCCACAATCACATAGAAGAGTATAGGCAAAGGACACTGGCAAATAACCTAAGGCACACACATTAACAAAAGCAAAGGACATTGTAAAATATCCTAAGGCACATACAAGAGACAAGTAGGAACTAGAAATGCAATCACATCAAGTTACACTAAGCAAAAAGATATAGCATGTAAAGACTATAAAAATACAATTGCATCTAACTAATCAAAGAAATAATGAAAGTATGCAAGACATGTTAGTATAAGATTAGGTATATGCTAAGAAATACACAAGTGTTAGATATTAGTGAGTGTTGATAGAGTAATCTATGTAAGCTAATAAATAATATACATCAACAAGATAACTAGAGTGTGTGGTGTAAGAATGATATAACCTGGATGGTGTAGTCATGTAGAAGATACCCCAATGGGTATGTATATCGATGTGTGTCTCTAATGTAGAATTAGGATGCCCCCTCAATGGGTAGAGTGAAGTAATCAAGTAGCTGGAAGTCACTGCATGGTAATGTAGATAAATTGACAAACAATATCATAGAAAAAAATGTAAATCTAATATAGTATTAGTGCTGTAAAGCATGGATGATGAAGATAATAAAAAAAAAATTGGTCTTTTGACATATTTGAATGTTTTTGGTGTTTTGATATGTTATATTATTTTTTTTTTTGAATTTTTGAAAGTTTTGAGTTATGTATAATCAAGCATAAGAAACTATGTGCAAGTAAGCAAGGAAAGGATGATACTAATCAATGACTCTCATGGGAGACTCCATATCATAGTATCATGTATCAAGGGGAAGAGTCATGCGTGATTATAAATCATGATGGAAATGTTGAGATTGTGGCTATGAAAGTTGTATATACTATAAATACTCTGAAATCTCTAAATTAGAAACCAATTATGGGGTCCCCTTATAACTATGAGAAGTTGATTCAATTTTATGTCTCTTAGGGACCCATCTAGTAGTATGAAAATTTCTCTGAACATGTATTCTATGAAGAGATGCATAAGATCTCAATGATACTACCTTGGGTGTGAACACTATAGCTAGAAGCCATATAGAATATTGAAGCTATGGAGGCCTATGAACTCTCTATGCTAGTGATGGATGCCTCAACTGTGTCTCAATTAGAACTAGAGGAAGAACTATAACTGGTGGAACAACTGGAATTGAAGGCTGAACTAAAATTAGTGACTATATTGGAGAAGATGGATCTAAAGTGGGGAGTGGTAACTCATATAGAACTCCACCAACTATAATAACTTGATTAGTGTGAATGAATTTTATGCATTTTTGAACTATAAAAGGTACTACTCAAAGTTTTTGAATCCATGATCGACCAAGTAACATATCGAAAACTCCTACACTGGGAACAATAGTGAATGGTGTGGCCACATGTGTTAGACCCACCTCTAGAGGAAGTACAATTTCACCCAATGAATTTTGTATATGCCCATTGAATCCACTGATAACTATGTCTATCGATGTAATATCTTGCTTTGAATATCCCAAATGTTGTAATAATGTCATAGTGCACATGTTCACACTAGATCCATTGTCTATGAGAACACTATGAATAGGATGATTATGAATTTGAGCTCTAATAAAGAGTGCATGATAATCTGTATCATCATTAATGATCTCCTACTCTGAGAAGGAGATGGAAGTTTGAGCCAGAACTCTAGAATTATATACACCAATCATGTTTCTCAAAGGATTTAACTTAACTTAAGGTGCCTTATATGTATCTAATGGGGGATGTGCATGATATGCATGATTAACCCCTGATGTATCCCCTATCTCCTATTTGAAATGTTGTGGAAAAGGATCTGAAATGATTTTTAATGTTTTAACCTATGTTGGCTTGGCCTGAGGAGGCTCAACTCAAGTGTCAATATCAATATGATTGCCATCGATTAAATCCTATTTCTTTTGTGTCAAACTGATACATATGTTTGTTGTATGGCCTAGTGCCCTGTGAAACTTGTAAAATGCATTGATCATATCCCTATGGAAGAGGCTTTGTTGGTTCAACTTCTTAAATAGGAGGAAGAGGTATGATGTTACATTCTAATAGCTATGATAAAACTCTAGGTGGAGAAATTGGTAGATTGATAAATGTATATCAAGCAGGTGCTAATAAAACCACTCACTGAGGGGGCTCTGAAGCCACATTAACTATAGGTTGATTCTAATTCTTATTATCATTAACCTTGACTTTGTATGGGACTTTATTGTTTCTGAGATACTTGTATACTTGAGTTTTCCCATTAAAAATAACTTGACTTCTATTTCCTTTAGCATGTGACATAATTCAATGAAGGAAGAGAATATTTTGAACATAATTGATTCATGCAAATCTAGTAGCAGACTCTGTTTGAAGAGATCCTATAATTTTTGATCGACCATGGGGCAAGTCATCTTAGCCAAAATATTCTTATATCATAGAACATCTGTAAGATGCTCATTTTACCTTTATTTTGGTTGTACAACTTGAGCATATGAAACCTTATCACTAATATTAATGCTGAAATGAGCTAGGAACATGTCGGCTAAAAGATTGAATGCATTGATCGATTGATTCGGTAGACTATAGAACCATTATAAGGCATAATCCTTTAGACTTCATGGAAATATATTGGTAAGTATCTATTCATTGGGCACATAGTAAAAACATGCTATGTGAAAGGATCTCAAATATCTCTCTAGATCACCCTTGCCATCATATAGAGTAAGCTTGGGTTGAATAAAACCTTATGGTAAAGGTGTAGAAGTAATTTGATGTGCCAATGGTGTATGCAGTAGAGAAAAAGAATTCAAAGCCTACGTAGGTATATAGTCACCTTGATTAATATTTATTACCTTGGATTGAATGGATTTTATCTCTTACATAAGGGCTGCCACATTAGGAGACAAAGATGTACTAGTTGTAGCTGGTGGTATAGAGGTAGGTTGGGCTGCTAAAGGGGTTGTTAATACATAGTTTCCCCTGTAGTGTCATGTATAATTGGTTGATTTATGGTTGGAGAAGATTGGCCATTTTTCACTCTTTGTTTTTATTCTTTTATTATTTTAAGCATGTCATATTGCATGTCAAGGTGTTTAGTTAAAATTTCTTGAAGTTCCCTTTTATCAGTTTCATCAAAACTGGTATATTGGGCCATTAGTAAAGTAGGAAAACAAGTTGAAATTTGATTGGATTTTTTACAACAATTTTTAATAGGAAAGTGTGATATAAATAAAATACTGAATATAGGAAATGTAAATTCCTAAAAACAGTTGACTGTAAATTGCATAAAAAGGATACGAAGCTCACAAACATGTAAGGTGATACCTCAATAAGTAAATAGGGACTACTACATACAACTAAGGTTTTGAAAAAGGATTATTTGAGCAATTTACTATGAAATTTTGAAATTTGAATGGATTTTATGATTTAAATATGCTAGTAAAAATTCAAAAAATGATTTCAAAATTATTAGAAAAAGATCGGGACCTAATATGGGCAACTAGGGTTTTGAAAAAAAATATTTTAAAATTTACTATTAAATTTTAAAATTTAAAATGAATTTTTGATTTAAATATTAAAGTAAAAATTCATAAATTTATAATAAAAATCACTAGGAATTTTACCCTATGGTTTCTAAGGTTTTTATGCACAAATGAAGTAAGTCGGGTTCACCAAATGATTTAACAATTTTGGAAATATTAGGGTTTTATTACTAATTTAGTTAAAATGTTTGAATAGTAAAATCATTAAATAAATATGCAATTATCAAGCTACTAATTTTTGAAATTTTATTTCAATTTAAACTTTTCTAAAAATAGTAATAATGGGAAGAAAATAAAACTTAGTTGGAAACTGATTGATCTGATTGAGACAGAGGATAGAATTCATTGTGCAAGACTAGGACACTATCACAAACTAGGATCTGAACTTTTTTTTATGATTGGATAGGAGTGCTAGAACTTGATAGGAGTGGCACTTGCATTGTAGTCTACCTCTACCACTATTATCTTGAGGATCTAATCTTTCCAATTTTTATTTGCCAAGTTTGTGTGACCCTATCTATGAAGTTTTGGTAGTTAGAAGTTTTTAGAGCTCCCTGTAGAGCATATTTTCTATTTAAACTTTATCTTCTATTATGATTTGACCAATTTTGAGCAAGAGGAGAGGGGTTAGTGTGTGTAATATTCACTGGATGTAGATCCACACACCTTATGTGGGCACGCTACTTACATATCAATACTCCAAACAAGAATCAAGTCATATGTAGTTATCCCACTTGATGTGTTTTATGAAATTGAGTGTATGAATATGAAAAGAATGATAAATTGGATATGCTTGAGATGGCTAAGGACTGGTGTAAGGATTTGAATTGGCTTAAAAGTATATAGGTTGGTTGTATATATAGAATAGGGAAGATTTCTTGAGTAGTCTTGCTTGCTTAATGATATTTTTCAACCTTTTCCAAATGATCTTTGAATGGGTTTTTATAGGGATCTATTGGTCATGGGTTGAATGTGCTCGATTTAGGCCGACAAGGAGAAGGATAGGGAACCATAATAAATTGATCATTGGGGGCCAAAAATGGAGTTTGATAAGAGCACCAAAATTGGATAAGAGTGGCATTGATGCTATATTCCTAGTGTGGGGCTATTGTCCTAAGCATATAGTCCCTAGGAGGATGGATTAGTCATGGAAAGAGGGTATTGGCTTAGTCAAGATCAAGTCTAGAAGGCTACATATGACTAGGAATCAGTGAAAAGATGCCTATGAGGGTCATGAGAGAAAGAAAGAGGGACTTAAGGGTTGGGTGTCATTAGCCATACTCAAGTTATCATTTTTTTGCATTTTATATGACTATACAATATAAGACATACATTTACATGGTTTTTATGTTGGGTCTGCCTTTTACCCAATAAATTTACTTAGTTAGGGCATCTCCTCATTCTATACATACACTTCTATATGTTTTATTTATCCAAAACCCCTCTTCCATGTTGAGTTATAAAGAAAAAAATGTTATATTTTTAATTCTTACTTTACATGTGTCATGATGAATATGATATTTTATAACATGAACATAAATGCATATGACCCAAATATGTTAGCTTCATTTGATCTGTATTATTTCTTCATTACATAACACAATTCAAATTTATTTCTTATTGAATGTGGCCGCATGCCTTATGTATGTTTGATTTAAATTTTAAGGAAGCATGGAATGTAAACCTTAGGTTATTGAAGGGTCTGAGTACAATAAATTAGGTTATAAAATAAGCAATAAATACACACACTAATTTGTGAAATATTTAACCTAATCTAATATTTTTAATCACAACCATGAATGACATAAATGAATACTTATCTAGAAACTAAATGAGATGGATGACATGGAGGCTGAAAAATGGCACAAAAGTTGATCAAAGTGTCACAAATAGGATCTAGGTGTCAAAAATCCTCCTAAAAAGTAGCATGGGACATTAGAGAGTAGCATTCAATTTTTAGTGTCTAATTTCAATGCTAATGTCCCTTGTGTAGGAGCTATGTGATCTTTTAGGTGCACCTTCAACTGATTCTAATCTACCTGTACGTATGTGGACAAGCCCTGATTCACTATTTGTGCACTATTTTGGATTGTTTTAGGAGAAAACCCTAGACCTCCATGTTGTTTATAGAGTAAGGTAATTGGTTAGTATGTATAGTTTATATTTTTTGTTAAAAGAAAATATCAGTTTAAAACATAACAATAAAAAAAAGTAATTATTAATATCACCTAATGCATAATATCACTTTATGATATTTTAATGGTACAAGTAGATAAAGTGTGATGTTAGCTAGATAGGCTAGACATTTTCAATACCTTGTTGTGTTATAGTTGACTACATACCAATACTCTATGTAGGGATCAAGCCCAATGTATTTCTCTCACCTAAGTGCTTGGTACAAGTGCGAGTGAATGGTATTATGGGTGTCAAATTGAATTATATGAATGAGTCTTGAGAGTGGAAATATATATGTTCTAATCTTGGGATGGTTGTAGATGATTGTATGTATAAGTAGGGCAGAATATGGATCAAAAACATTGATTATACACAACCTATTCTAAGATTATTCTAGTGGATTAAGGGATAAAATTCATGTATATATACTAATTTTTTTCTTGTGTAGGGTTTAAAATAGGTCTAGGCTGACCCTAGGTGTCTTAGGAATTGAAAATATATCCATTAGGGTTGAAAAGAGGTAAAGGACACTAGCATTGAAAGTGGAGTACTAGTGTCCAAAGTATAGTGTTAGTGTTTAGGTGGTATAACCTAGGGCACTAGAGGACTAGATGCCTCGGGGAAGGTTTGGGACTAATTTTGGGTTGTATAGGGATGTATAATGCCCACAAAAAAGCTAGATAAGGGTAAAAAGAGGTCCTAAGATGGGTCTCGAGCTAAACTAGAGATGAGTGGTCTCAAGTGACACTCATTGCACTCAAATGACATTTTATATGACTACATTTCCCCCCCCTCCTATTATATAAATGCAAAAAATTGAAATGACTACAATAAATGAAAAATAAGTGTACGTGGACTTACCCAAGAGGTGAAGCCCTTTAATTTGGGTCTAAGTATGTGAAGCATGTTGCATTGTGTATCCTAAAAAAGAAACATGTATGAATCAGTCCTTACTTAAGGAATATAAAAATCAAAGAAAAAACTAAGTAAAGAGGTAAGAGAGAGGAAAGGAATGAATAAACCTCACTGGATATGTGAACCAATACAAAAACTTGGTGACATCCTTTGTGTGTAGCTAATGATCAAATCAGTGAATATCTTGGACTGAGCTAATGGCTTGATCAATCCTCATGTGTGGGTGACTCAATAACTCAATCCAATTTTTACTCCATCATTTCCCACCCCTAATTAGTGGATCATACATTGTGAATAACTTAGATTAGACTGAATGGATTTTTCAACCCTCTTATGTAGGTGGCTCAATAACTCAAGTAAGATATGGCTCCATCATTTCCCATACATTTGTATTAGATGCATTTGTGGATGAAACATTATGATGTACCTAAAACTATTTACGATGGATTTGAGGCCATTTAGAAATTCTAAAATGAAAAATGGCCAAGGGGCCTCTCAGGCACTCGGGAATGTAGATCAAAGATTACACATAGATGTCAATCATTGTAAATAGAATAAGGCATTAAATTGGTGCATAATCAAAACATATGATGTCTATTTTAAATTATTTAGAGAATGGCATGTATTTTTTCATTCCATCTAATCAATTGGTGCATAAGTGAGCATATAAAAATAATGTACTATACACATAACCCTAATTTGATACTTGTGCATATGTATTCTAAACTGAGTTGTATCAATCTATGTCTGTGTATATCTAAAACTAAAATTGGAGTGATCATGTCATGCATGATGTCCCTAATCTGAGAAAACATGATATGACTATGTGAAAAACTGAGCATATCTGATAACTTATGACTAAAACTATGTAAATATAGACTATAACTATTGTGCCTTTTGGTAATTTTAGAATTTTCTATTTTTGGGGATACTTGATAGTATTTCAATTCCATAGACATTAACATTGGGGTGATAGTGTCCACTTTCAACACTAATGTCCTATGTGTTTTTTCTATACCAAATTGAACCTGATCTTTGTCTGACTAATTTTCACTATGTTTTCATAATTTTGAGCTCTATAATTCTATGTCTACATGTTGAAAACTATACTATGAGTGAATTAAAATGGATTGATATTTTGTTACAACCCCTAAAAATTCCCCCTCTTTTAAGGGTAATTGATGTACTTATGCAATAACTATCCTCAAAATAAAATCTTTGCATGATGTGTATTAGACTGGGCATCTATGATATCTGCATAATAAACTAATATAATATGTATACATGACATAAGAATGTAAGATAATCTGATTTTAAATTTGTAATGTATGATGTATGTTAGATCTAGCATTCACAAGGTTTTCAAGATAGATATAACAATGTTAGCATGTGTATGAACTGCATATCTGAGTAATAATCTATGTAAACTACCTAGGGGGATGGGGCATGATGTCCATCAAGGCACCCAAGAAGTAAGGGGAGATGAATGAGGGAACTCATGGCATCAAAAAAATTGTGTGAAATCAACAAACAAGAGATAATTGTGATGGCCATGACACATACATAGAAGCATAGATATAAAAAAATGAGGCATGTAAAGTAGGGCAAAGGGACACAATACAAGGGACATGTGTACATATCACTAAGTCTGAGAAATGAATACATATAAGGACATGTTTAAATGTCCACATATGTAAAAAAAGCAAGGTTTTCTTAGAGACACATGGAAATACATGCTCAAATGTCCACATACACAATCAAAAAAGCACACACAAGGACATGGGAATGTGTCCAAAGAATACACATAATGAAAAGAATTGGTGTAGAGTCATGGAACAATGGCATATTCAAATGTCCTTGAATAGGTGTAGAATCAAAGAGACATAATCAAATCTAAATTATGAAATATATAAATGAAAGTATGTATAACCATGTGGTACAAATTCATATAAGAGCAAAGATGTTCATAAACTAAGTCTATAATAGTAATAGTCAAAAAAAACATTGTGTAGTATAGGATGATCAATATCAAGAAATAAATAATGTTAAATCTATGATATCGAGTATAGATTGATGTAACTTGATAAATCATAAGTTGTGTAGAGGATGCTCCAAATGGGTGAATATATTAATGTTGAATCTATGTATTAGTGTAAGTGTCCCTAGTGGGTACATAGTAGTAAATCTAGATTTGTGTGTTGGACCTAATTCCTATAAGAATATATAAACACTCAATAAGCACAAGTGAATCATGTATGTATGATAAAATTAAACTAAACTAACATAAATACCATATGTAGTACCTGTAAAATATAAATAATGTAAACATGGATATGCAAATAATTTGATTTTTTTTTGTATTTTGAGCATATTATATTGTTTTTGTGTTTTCTGAGTATAAGCTATATACAAACAATCATGAAAGTGAAACTATATACAAAGAACAAGGTAAGAGGAGAGATACTATTAATCGATGAGTCTCGAAAGAGACTCATAATCAACATGTCCTATATCAAATAGAAGAAGAATTATATTATGTGTTATGTGATGAGGTATATGAGATCCAAGAATCAGAAGTATTAAGTAATCTATAGTTGAAACTGCTTGTGGAGTAGGGATATGAATCTATGAAGCTGACTAAACTAGCATGTAAACTATGGTGTGTTTAGGAACCCATCTGGTAGAGGAAGGTATAATTGGAGTGGATGCTCTATGTTTTAACAAAGATATGTGTGGTAGTGGAGAGAGAGAGAGAGACTCTATAGAATCCACAACATGTCTCTGACACTAGGGTCTCTCTAATAAAGGTCTCCATGGGAGAGTATGCATATGTAGTTCTATTGTAGGATTAGACCTCACCTAAACTAGTGGATCCATTAATATATGAGATGTAGTAATAGAATTCATGTGTGGAACTATAATTGGTGATTGCTATATAACTTGATATGGAATAGGTAAAGGATACTCATATGGAAGAACCTCAACTATGACCACCTGATTAGCATGTATATACTTGAAACATCTATGTACGGTGGATGGAATGGCTAAAAGCTATTGTATCTAATGACTACCTAATAACATATCAAATGTGTTGGCATTGGGTACCACTATTAATCTAGTGGCCATATGTGCAGGCCTAACCTATACTGGAATAACAATCTCCTAATAAAACTCTGGACATGGCCACTAAATCCATAAATAATTTTATTTGTTTAAGAAATATCCTACTTTGAATAACCTTATTGATATAAAAGTGTGATAGTACACATTTTAACACTTGACCCATTGTCAACCATGACACTCTAAATAGGATGATGATCAATGTAGGCTCTTACAAAGAGTGCATAGAGATATGTGTCATTATCAACTATCTCCTACCCTAAGAAAGTGATGAGAGGCCTAGCTAGAAATATAATATGATATACCCTAATGATAGTATGTAGAGGGTGTGTGTCAACTATATGGGTACATAAGATGATGGTGATGATTGTGCTTGATATGTATAATTTCCACTAGAAGTGTCTGTTATCTCATTAGTTGTATGCTTTCAAAATGGATCTGAAAATATTTTCAATGATTTTTATTTTATTATTCATACTTTGGTTATTTCTATATGAGTGTTGATATCAATAATACTAGCTTCTATCAAATCTTATATCTTATGTCTCAAACTAATGCATCTATTTGTATTATGGCCTGGTGCCCTATGATATTCACAAAATGCATTGGAATCATAGTTATTTATAAGAGGCCTAGTTGGATCAACCTCTTTGATGGGAGGAAGAGATATGACATTGCATTCCAAGAGTTATTTTAGAACTCATTTTGGTGACTGATGAAGAGTTGTAAAAGGTCTCCTTGGAAGAGCTGATAAAACCATGTGAGGAATTGGCTCTAAAGCTACATTAACAATTATTTTTGAATCATTCTTGTTTTCATTGGATTTAACCTTGTATGGGGGCTTATTGAAACTCGTAGTAGTTGAATTCAACCCAGTTTTGTACTTTAATTTTCTGATAGAGAGGAGCTTTACTTCTTGTTATCTCACTATATGGAAAATATCTATGAATGATGAAAACTTCTTGAATAATATAGCTTTATGTTATGTTGGTAATAAACTTTACTTGAATATGCCTTAGAGTTCTCTATCATCCATGGCGTTGTTCATCTTTGCTAATATAGTTTTATATCATAAGACATATTCAGCTATTACTTCATTGGAATTATGTTTAAGTTGTGCCACTTGAGTGTAGGAAACCTTATCATTGATGTTTATTGAAAAGTGTGCCAAAAACATATCTTCTAATGGATTGAATGTTTTGATAGAGTGATTAGGAAGATCATAGAACCATTTTAATGCATAGTCCTTTAAACTATGAGGGAAAAGCTTATTAAGGAGCCAATCATTGGGCACATGGTCCAAACATGTTGTGTTGAAAACTCATAGAAGGTGCTTTGGGTCACCCTTACCATCATACAAAGTAATATTAGGTGCCACAAATCTAAATGGAAAAGGAATTACTATTATATATTGTGTTAAAGGTGTATGTAGAAGAACATGAGAATCCAAAGCATATGATGGCCTAGTATCACCTTGCTCAAGATGTGACACCTTAGCTTGTAGAGAGTGGATCTTGTGCATAAGGTATTATACATGTGGAGAAGAGGAACTATCCATAGGAAGTGTTACCACTATTGAATGTTATGGAGTTAAAATAGGTTTTTGTAGAATCTAAGTTGATCCCAAAGTAGGTGTAACAATGTTGGCATCTAGGGGGGTAGAATATTGACCATTATTGGATTTATGGAGCTCTTCATGGAAAATATGGATAAGTTCATCTTTCATGTCTAAATTTTTAGAGATGAAAACTTACAATTTCCTCTTATCAGTTATTTAATTTTGCCATTGTAGGTTTGAAAGTAGGAAAATAAAATGTTGTATATTTTGAACCTTTTAAGAAATTTAGTCTATTAAAGATTGCCAAAATAAAATAATAGATTTGATCTAATATTTTAGAATTAATTTCTTAACATGTAAAATAGAAGGATACAATCCCTAAGAGCATCGAGGTTTAGGGTTTTGGTAGTATTTAAAGTAAGTTGGGTTCACCAAATGATTTAACTTTTAAGGGATTATAAAATGTAAACCCTAAGTTTTAAAGGGTTTGAGTATCATAAATTAGGGTATAAAATAATTAATAAATATAGCTAGTAGTTTGTGTAAGAGTTAACCTAATCTGATATTTTTAATAACATCAATGAATGACACAAATGAATACTTATCTATAAGTCGATCGAGATAGATGACCTAGAGGCTGAAAACTAGCATAAAAGCTGATTTGAGTGTTGCAAACAAGATCCAAGTGTTATAAACCCTTATGGATAGTAGTATGGTACCTCAAATAGTAGTATTGAGGCACTATTGTCCACTTTCAGTGCTAGTGTCCCTTGTGAAAGAGCTATGTGATATTTTGGGTACACTTTGACTGAGTCTAATCTACCTATGCCTATGTGGATGAACCTTGATTGACTATTTGTATACCACATAAGAACTATAGAAAATATATGTTGATTCCAAGCCCTCTGATTCACCTCCTAAAATCTTCATGCATGCTTTGATAGGGGTCACTACCCCCCAGACAATGCATGTCTAAGGTTTTTTCAAGAATCAAATCCTCACCATCCTCATTAACTCTAGCATCACTCACAACTTCATTGACCTTCAATTAGCTAAGCAAGTAGATTATTTTATACACCTTTGTTCCATTTTTGAGGTGATGATTTCCAGTGGAGGTAAATTACCATGCAAGGGCAACTATCACAATGTTCATATTTTAGTGGGAAACTATACCCTTCAGGCCAACATGTTTACTTTATCTTTATGTGGATGTGATGTTTTTTTTTTATGCACAATGGTTATGAACCCTCAGACCCATCCTTTAGGATTTTTTTGAGCTTTAAATGTAATTATTAGAGAATGGATAGAAATACACCATGCAAGGCCTTCTTCCTGGCTCCACAAACATTGTCATCTCTCATTGCATAGAGAAACTTCCCAAATGGGGATCCTATGATGTCATTTCCTAACTATTTTCTCTTCACACTATTTCACCACCAGAATATCCCCAACCTTAAAACTTGCACAATATTCTAGTTAAGCATGCAACAGTTTTTGAGGAACCCACTGGATTACCACCTCATCGACCAGATGACCATCGCATCCAAATTCTTCTCGGTAGTGCATCCCCTAATATTTGGCCATATCAGTACCTATTTCATCAAAATACTAAGATTTAAAATATCTTTCATGACCTCGTACAGGTAAGGGTCATTTGACCCAGCACTAGTTTATATTCTTCACTAGTCTTGCTTGTTCAAAAAAAGATGGCTCTTAATGACTCTACATTGATTATCAAGACTTGAACAAACTAATTATCAAGGATAAGTTTCCCATTCTAGTCATAGATGAGTTCCTTGATGAACTCCATGGTGAAAATCTTTCATCTAAATTAGACCTGTGCTCTCAATATCACCAAATCCATCTTCATAACACTAAAATTTCTAGGACAGCTTTTTTCACACATGATGGCAACTATGAGTTCCTTGTCATGCCATTTGGGCTTACCAATGCCCCTTCCACCTTTCAAAATTTGATGAACCAAGTATTATGCCCCTTCTTGTGGATGTTTATCTTAGTCTTCTTTGATGACATTCTCATCTAAAGCCATACATGGAAGGATTAGCTCCACCACCTTGACACAGCCTTGGGAATTCTTTTTGCCAACCAACTATGTGCCAAATATTCAAAGTATTATTTTGGGCAAACATAGGTTGAGTATTTGGGACATATTGTTGCATTTTATGGTGTTCATGTCAACCCCACCAAAACTGAAGCTATGATAAATTGGTCACTGTCAAAGACCCTCAAAAGCTTACATATATTTCTTGGTTTGATAGGGTACTAGTAGAAATTTGTCAAGGATTATGTCACAATTGTAGTGCCTTTGATAGTTATGCTCAATAAATACTCATTTATATGGTTGATCTCATCTGCCTAAGTATTTTTTATCCTTAAACATGCCATGTGCATCACAACAGTGTTGGCCATGCCTAATTTCTCCAAGCCATTTGCTCTTGAGTGTGATGCATGTGGAATGGCTCTGAGAATTATACTTATACAAGAAGGATGCCCTATTGCCTTCACTATCAAGGCCCTCAGTTGGTGAAATTTGGCATGCTCCACATATGATAAAGTGATGATGGCTATCCTCCATGCATTTCACAAATGGCATCCATATTTTCTTGGTCAACACTTTTACATCAAAATCAACCATTAAAGCCTCAAACATTTTTTAGAACAATGGGTCTCTTCCCTAGATTAACAAAATTGGGTTTCTAAACTCATGGGATATGATTATGAAATTACATACAAAAAGGTAAGGAAAACTTGGTGGCTGACACACTCTCTTTATAGTTTGAATAATAATCCCACTTGTGTGTTATTTCCATTCCCATTTCCACATGGATCTATGATCTTCAGCATGAATGGCATCAGGATCTCTCCACCCAAAAACTCATTATTCAATCATCTACTAACTCATGTGCTAAACCTCACTAACTTGGGTTAAACAAATATTTAGATATAAAATTCATCTTCTATTAATTGTTGGCTCTAATTTTAAATAGACTATTTTGTAAGAGATGCATCCTCCCCTTCTGTAGGACATTGGGGTTTCCTAAAAACCTATGAATGAGTCTGTCTTAGTTTCTTTTGGTCTAGACTTAAGTAGGATATCAAGAAATTTATTGTCGAATGTGATATTTTTTAATGACATAAAGGGGAAATAGTTTCACCACCTATTTTAATTCAGCCATTACCCATTCCACACTATCTTTGGATAGACATTTCCATAGATTTGATTGAAGGCTTCCCCAATTCTAGCATTAAATTAGTCATTCTTGTTGTAGTCTATTGTCTTTCCAAATACACTCATTTATGTGCTCTAGATCATCCTTACACTACTTATACCATAGCCAAGACATTCATTGATAAAATATTTTAGCTCTATGGTGTTCCTGATTCTATTATCTTGGATCATGATCTGCCTTTATGAGTCATTTTTGGGAAGAACTCTTCAAGCACCTTGGTATAACTCTCAGAATGAGTTCAAGATATCATCCACAGACTGATGTCCAAACTAAAATTGTTAATAAATGTTTGGAGACCTATCTTTGTTATTTTTTTATGGAAAAACAACATCAATGGGTAAAATGGTTACGTCTTGCAAAGTGGTGGTACAACACCTCCTACCACATGGCCAACAAACTTACCCCATATGAATCTTTGTATGGCCAAAATCCACCCTCTCTTCTTTCATATATACCAGGGAACTCTCTAGTACAGGCTATTGATACTAAATTGAATACATATGATAATATCCTTCACCTCCTCAAGGATAATCTTCATATAGCACATAATCACATGAAGCAACGAGCATACCAACATCGCTCTGAACGATCTTTCCATCTTGGATAAATGGTTTTCCTTCATCTACAACCTTACAAGTAATCATATTTAAAGCTGAAAGGCCACCAAAAATTAGCTCCAAAATTTTATGGGACTTATAAAATCCTCCAGTGGGTTGGACTTATCACCTACAAGTTAAAACTTTCGCCCTCATCACGTGTGGAGCATATTTTTCATGTCTTACGCTTAAAGAAGGTCCTTAGGCCGAATGTACATACTTAGAAAGTGCTTCCAGAATTGGATGTAGAAGGATCCATCCTTGATAATCACTCTCATCAGCTCTACAATTGGATCATCATCAAATTTCTCATCCAATGCCATGGCCTAAAACTAGAAGATTCTACATGGGAAGCTCTTCTCTTAATCTATCAATAATTTCCTTACCTCAAGCTTTGAGAACAAAGATTTAAGGGGATGGGCATGTTAGGACCCTACATTCTAACCATCCCTTTGTAATTTTCTTCTTTAATAAATGGCTATGAATGCATGTGCTTTATAAGACATCCTTCAAATCGTATTATAATAGTTGAGTGTAATAGTGTAATAATCCCACATTCATTAAGAGTAGTGGTTATCTAGTATTAGATTACTATAAATAGGAGCCTAAACTTATATTAAGGCATCCATGAATTGTATTGAATTGAGCTTACTCAAAGGAGGTTGCCCCTTGAATAGGCCAATGATTTTGTAATTCTACTATGGTAATTCAGTTCTACTTATTTTAGTTAATATATTACTGATATTTGTAGTTTATTTCATATATTTACAATTATTTCTTAACTTGTTCAAGAAGGATCCTATCATATACCTTCAATTTCATCAACTTCTTCTTCTTTTGCATGGTTCTTAGGTTCTTCTTATGTGATTTCACTGCCACTCTCATCATCCATCACAACTCCTCTATGTTATGTGTTCTCTATAACCTCTAAATGAGATTTCATATTCCTTGCCAAGTTATCCAAGTTTTCAATTCTTCACACTCTCGATGCACTTATAATGAATCCTCCTTTGTGTCCCATTTCCATTAAATCAAAAAAACAATCAATACATCTTAAATAGATCACACTTTGGTTGGAACATGCCTTCTCTTTTTCTTGCCACACTCATAAATATGGAAAAATATAGTCTCACACACTTACCCACAAAAAAAATTCCTTTGTATAATACCAATTGATGAAAATGAGATTAGGGACATCAACTAAGAGACGCCCTAGACCATGCATATTTTAGAATTACACATGAAAAAATAATGCAATAAAATACAACATTAACAACATTGTTTATTTGATTTTAGTAAAAAAAATACAACTTGGACACACACACTATAGCAACATGCAATCTTAAATGATATGCATTACAACATCATATGTATAAATATATGCTTGTTAAATCATGGTCTTTACAAGTTTAGCTATTTATCACTCAAATATTATAGTATATCTCCCTCAAGTGTATGGGTGTGTTTATATAGGCAAAATACACACTTAATTACAATAATTCATCACAAACAACCCAACAACCCACTACACACATTTTATACAAGATACGCTCCCAAGGACTCATAACACATCACATGATAACACATAGTTATGCACCAAAATCATTAAATACCCATTACAATCCTAATGACCTATAAAACACCACAACATAACACATCAAAATAGAATGGCATTCGTATGGACTTACAAGAATATTGCATATTGACAAAGTTGTGTACAGATCACAACTCACAAGCCTAAGTCATAACACTTCATAAATAATATTTGTGTGAATGAATTCATGTACTTGTTTCACAAGATCTTCCTTATCATATGACTTCACACCAATAACTTCTAAAAATATATCTCAAGATTCATAAGATGAAGTTGCATTCACAGTCACTCTAGCATCACAAGACTTATATTTTTCTCTACGTGAACTCTCTGAACTTTATGTGGAATTATAAATATGCCCTCAAGATAAACTTGTGCAAAGCTTCACAAGCTCAACCTAAACTGCAGGCATCAATAGAATTACATAGAACAATAATCCAAAGACTTGTGATCAAACTAAAAATTATACATAATGATAGACTATTTATTTTCTGAACTAAGTGGTTTCTTATTTGATGTAGGATTATTTGTGAACCCATATACTCTTGTATGAGTAATGAACTCCATATATATTTTTTATATAAAAAAAAAAAAAAACATATTTTAACATTTCATGTTTGTTGTTATGAACACTTTGTGCACATGGAGTAAAGATGACCTTTGAATGTGATAATATAAAGTAATTAGTGTATAGACTTGTATATGTGAGGATCTTTTGGATTGAAATGAGTAAAAGAGGGGTCGAACTAGCAGATACACCCATTAACAACTAATTAATTATTATGTTGATAAAAGGTTCATTTTAATTGTGGCATCACTCTCATAAACATAAGGATGATAGTATATAAGGTTTATATATTTTTACAAACCAAACATTCTAACTAATATGTGATTATAATTTTTTAAAGTAAAATTTATGAATATTTTAAACTTAAAAAATTATTCTAATAAAAACCATATAAAACTTAAAAACATAATTATAATGTAAATATCAATCATAAACTTTTTTCTTATAAACGTCTCTATATTATATTTTTTATTAATTAATTGATATATCGAAAAATTCTATTAAATATAATAACATGTATCTATTTTTAAAACATTAATAATAATTAATACAATCATAAGTCTAAATAGTGCTAACCTCCCAAATGTGCCTATCAATTTATCATGGCACTTACCAAATGCGTCATTACCACATGGATGAGTTAATATAGCAATGATCATGTCTCGGGGGTGTAATTGTGGCGATCAATAACTTATTAAATGATTTAGGAGATAAAACGTTTATTTTATGATGATTAACTAGGAAAGGTGTTTGTTTTAAATATCTTCGATCTACCTTATGTGCAAAATCTCTCTTCATGAAAATTGTGTTTCTACGAAACAAATGTAATTTGAAGTGAACCGTAATAATTCACGCATCATAAAAGAGACGCATATACAAATTTAATGGCAGTGAAATCTTAGATATTTATTAGAATAGATATGTTACAGGACCATTCATGGAGTAGACCCTTCTATACCAATTCTAACCTCCCTTATTTCACCTCCACTATCCCTTTCTGCTTCGAATGTCGTCAATTTTTTCATTCCTCCTGAGACGTTTCATTGATTCTGTTTTCACCACTCTCACTCCTCTTCGCTCTTCATCCATTTCAATAACTTTTCTGATGCTCTTTTCCTCCGTTCGTCTATGCTTTCTTGTTGCTGGTGGTGGACTCCACATTTCCCTTATTCCCCTGAGCTTTCCTGCTATTAATTTCAGTTGCTTTTCGTACCCTTTGTTCTTGGAATTATAGTGCCCATTGCCTGCAGGATTGAAGCAACACATCTGGTAATTCTAAAATACAAGCAGCTATGATATCTCCCAAGCAGGAGATTGCCACATTCATTAACTCTCTCTCCTTACTGTAAGAATGCGCGGAGATGACTTTGCACACAGTCTCCATGGTACTGCTTTTTCCCGTCTTCACATCGGCAAAAAATATGTTATAAAATGATCTTTCGCCCTTCCAGTCTTGACAGAAAGCGATATGTGGGCTCTGTGTTCCCATGCTAATTTCATCCCGCACCATGAGCTATTTATAGACGTGTTTTCCTCCACACGCGCCAACAACTGTGACAACTTTGTCAATAGTTAGCGCTGGAGGGCGCTGCCTGCTTTCTGCAACCAATTTTTCAAGCTTTACCATTTTGTTATCGGCTTCTAAATTCACTTGGTAAGCATGGATCCTGCATGTGTCAAACAGATTGAGGGGGTCCACTGCTGTCATCTTCCAAAGCCGCTGGTTTTGAATTTCTTTTACAATCACTGCAGGGCTGTTTTCAGCAGCTTTGCGTTGAGTCGCCTTTAACAATTCCTCACATCCCCGGTCTGTTTTATAAGCTTCTGTTAAAAACTGTAGTTAATTTCTCCAACTCCTTGTTTAGCCTCCATCATGCACGCAGTTTGCATGATCAACTGGTTCAGTCATCTCAGTTTGCATGGACAACTTCAGTTAAACATCAGTGTATTCCCAGTTTTTTTTGTTTGTTCTTAATTCTATTATTGTAAGCCCTGATCGCAGATTTTAGTATGGAGAATGAATAAGATTCAAAAATATTTTTAATTGTTGTAGCAATCTGAGTCTGCGAATATTTTATTTCTGTTATTTTTTTTTTTTCCTCTTTTGCTCTCCTTCAAATTGGTATCAGACCTAGATCGGAGGAGATATTTGCTGCAGCCGGCAGCCGGCATAGGAGATCGCTGCAGCCAGTAGAGCCTTGAAGCAACGCATAGATCATGATAAAGAGCAGTCAAATAGATTGTAGGTGAGAAGTGCAGCCACTGTCAAAAAAAAAAAAACACAAGATCGTTGAATGTCAAAGCGTTGCAAGGACGTGCAAGCGTAGATCATGGGAGATCCTTGCTAAAGCATGAACGTGTTGACACGTTGTAGATTGTGGCAAAGAGGGCAAATCTGATCAGGCGATCGTGGACGGTTCAGTCACTAGAAAGAGCAGCGACACGTTGCTGCGAAACAAAATGTTAGAACTGAGTAGAAGTTGAATAGCGCAGCTAGCTAAATAACAGAGCTAGAGCGCTGGAAACAAGATCCAAGGAGGAGAAAGGCTGCATCAGCAGCAAAATCTTGCAAGTGTAGATGTCTGAGGAGAGATTGAATGCTGTAGTATTTATTATTTTTTTCTAGTGTGGTATTTCAGCGTGAGACATGGCAACAAACAACAGCATTTCTCAGCTTCATATTCTCTTTTTCAATAGTAAGAATTATGATTTTGGGGCAATTAAAATGAGAACATTGTTTTACTCACAAGATGTTTGGGATTTGGTAGAAAATGGCTTTATAGAACCACATGATGAGGCTACCCATCAGGTATTAACTCGACCACAAAAGGAAGAGCTTAAAGAAAACAAGAAAAATGATGCAAAAGCTCTATTCCTAATCTAATAGAGAATAGATGAATCCATTTTTTCTAGAGTTGCAGCAGCAACGAGATCCAAGTCAGCATGAAAAATCTTAGAGACTACCTATAAAGGTAATACAAAGGTGAAAGTAGCTAAATTGCAATCTCTTAGGAGAAATTTTAAAAATTTGCAAATGAATGATTCAGAGTCTATAGACCAGTTTATGGGTCAAGTATTGAATATTATGAATCAAATTAGATCTAATGGAGAAACAATAACTGATCAGAAAATCATAGAAATTTTTTTTAAGAGTTTACCCAGCAAATTTGATGCAATAGTTGTAGCTATTGAGGAAACCAAGGATTTGGAACAGTTATCAGTAGATGAATTAATAGAATCTTTGTTAACACATGAATCCAAAATGAATAGGAATAACAATACTTCTTTTGAGAATGCTTTCAAGTCTCAAGTATCATTTGGCAGAGGAAGAGGAAGAGGAAGGTCAAACTTCAGAGGAAGAGGTAGAGGAAGAAATGGAAGGAACAACCCAGATCAAGGTAAAAATAATAATCAAAACTACAACAATAAAAGACGTGGCAACAATCACTTCCAACAAAATTTACAGAGGTTTGATAAATATAACATTCAGTGTCATTACTGCAAAAAATATGGACATTATGCAAGTGAATGTAGAAAGAAACAAGGAGATGTGGACAAGCAGAATGCTAATTACACAAATGAACTAATTCTAATTCTGGAAGCTTATTCCTCACTTGTCATATTGCTCAAGAAAATGCTAGAGATATCTAGTTTTTAAATAGTGGATGCAGTAACCATATGATAGGGAATAAAGAATTGTTTGTTAGTCTTGATGATTCTGTAAAATCTGAAGTAAAATTAGGAAATGATAATAAAGTGGATGTAATGGGTAAAGGAGTAGTAAATATTTTGGCAAAAAATGGTGAAAGAAGATTTATTCTTAATGTTTATTTTGTACCTAGACTAAAGCATAATCTTATGAGTGTTGAACAGTTAGTACAGAAAGGTTACAGAGTATTTTTTATGGATAATGTTTGCACAATACTAGACAAATTTTCAAGTGACAGGTTGATAGAAAAACTGGAGATGACCAAGAATCGGATGTTCTCTCTTCGAATTCAGTGCATCCAATGAGAAGAGGAAGCCCACTTCAAAACCATGCATTTAGACCAATCATGGCTATGGCATTTAAGGTATGGACATTTACATTTTAGAGATTTGAATTTGTTACAAAAAAAAAATATGGTGAAAGGATTACCACCAATAGAACAGCAAGGAAGTTCATGTGAGAGTTGCATTCTAACAAAACAGCATAGAGAGAGCTTTCAAGTAAGAGATTCATATAGAGCAAGGGTAATATTGGAGCTAGTCCATAGTGATTTATGTGGACCAATGCAAATTCTATCATTTAGAGGTAGTTATTATTTTCTAACTTTCATTGATGATTTTAGCAGAAAGACTTGGATATATTTTCTCAAAAAAAAGTCTGAAGCTTTTGAAAAATTTAAAGAATTCAAGGCTATGGTTGAAAAGTAGAGTGGTCTTTACATCAAGGTACTTAGATCAGATAGAGGAGGTGAGAATATGTCTAATGAATTTCAAATTTTTTGTAGATATCATGGCATTAGAAGGCAACTGACTACAAGGTACACACCACAGTAGAATGGTGTAGCAGAAAAGAATATAACAATCATGGAGATGGCTAGAAGCATGTTGAAAGCCAAATATTTATCAAATAAATATTGGGCAGAAATAGTAGCATGTGCAGTATATATTCTGAATAGAAGCCTAACAAAGAGTGTCAATGATTGAATTCCATAAGAAGCTTGGAGTGGTAAGAAGCATGGTGTACATCATTTTAAAAAAATTGGTTGTATTGCATATTCTCTTATACCATCTAAATTGAGAAGAAAACTTGATGATAGAGGTGAAAAATGCATTTGTATTGGCTATAGTGAAGAATCAAAGGCTTATAAGTTGTATAACCTCATTTCAAAGAAAGTGATTATTAGTAGAGATGTCAAATTTAAGGAAGAATAAGCATGGGATGGAAGCATTGATAAAACCATCATAATCGGAGCACCAATTCCCCAAAATGAAGAAAAATATGAAGAACAAAATTTGCAAGGTGATCAATCCTCTCCACAAGAAAGAACAAGCACTCCAATAAGATCACCTAGGAGCTTAGCACAAGGTGAATCATCTGGTCATGTATGTCATCCTACTCCCAACTCACAAGTGATGAATTAGATCCAACTCTTGCCACTTTAATATCAAAATTTAAAGGTAAAAAAATGAGAAACTTGAATGAAATTTATGATTAAGAAAAAGAGAAGTTAGATTTATGTTCAAATTTTGCCGTTTTCTCTCATGATCCTATGTATTATGAAGAAGCAGTTAATGAGAAACATTGGATAAAAGTAATAGATGAAGAAATGAATGCCATTGAGAGAAACCAAACATGGGATCTAATTAATCTACCTGAAGGTAAGGATTGCATAGGAGTCAAATGGGTTTATAAGACCAAATTTGATGTAGAAAGAGGTTGAAAAGCATAAGGCAAGGTTAGTAACAAAAAGTTTTACACAAGAACATGGAACTGATTATAATGAAACATTTGTTCTAGTTGCTAGACTTGATACTATTAGAATGGTTTTAGCAATAGCTGTACAAAATAATTGGAAAGTATATCAAATAGATGCCAAATCAACGTTCTTGAATGGTTTTCTTGATGAAGAAGTGTATGTTAAACAACCGCCAAGTTATGAAGTGCATGGACATGAAGAAAAAGTCTACATATTGAAGAAGGCCCTCTATGGTCTCAAGCAAGCACCAAGAGCATGGTATAGCATGATTGATTCATACATGACAAACAATAGATTTAGAAGAAGTAATAGTGAGCCTACATTGTACACAAAAATCAACAAAGAAGGTCAGATTTTGATTGTGTGTTTGTATGTTGATGATTTGATTTTCACTAAAAATTTGTCTATAGACACATTTAAATCAGTAATGAAGAAAGAATTTGAGATGACAGATTTGAGATTAATGAAGTATTTTTTGGGCATTGAAGTTGTACAATCTAAGAAGGAAATTTTTATTTGTCAAACTAAATATGCAAAGGGTATGTTAAGGAGGTTTAAGATGTTGAATTGTAAATCAGCACCTACACATTTGCTACATGGACCAAAATTAGCAAAGAAGACAAAGGGTCTAATGTTGATTCTAAAACATTCAAAAGACTAATTGGTAATTTGATGTATCTTACAGCTACAAGACCAGATATCATGTATGGAGTCAGCTTAATCTCTAGATTCATGGAGTCACCAAAAGACTCACATTGGCAAGTTGGAAAGAGAATATTGAGATATGTGGCAGGAACAACAAAATATGAAATTTTATATTCCACAACTAATGATTTTGGTTTAATTGGTTATACTGATAGTGATTTTGCAGGTAGCATTGATGACAAAAAGAGTACTTCTGGACATGCATTTCTTTTTGAAACATGTGTGGTCACATGGGCATCCAAAAAACAACCTATAGTGACACTTTCATCAGCTGAAGCAGAGTATATAGCAGCCACATTAGCAGCATGTCAAGCAACTTGGATGAGGAGAGTATTGACAGATTTATTACAAGCACATGAGTCAACACCAATCTTTTATGACAACAAATCGGCAATTGCATTGTCAAAAAATTATGTTTTTCATAAGAGAAGCAAGCACATTGACACAAGATTTTATTTTATCAGAGAGTTAGTGAACAATGGAGAAACCCATTTGAAGTTCTGCAAATTTGAAAACCAATTGGCAGATATATTCACAAAGGCATTAGCAAAAGAGAGTTTTGATTATCTAACATAAAATTTAGGCATTGTTAATGTTGAAGTAGTTAGTGGTAGAAATTAAGGGGGAGTGTTAAAAACTGTAGTTAATTTCTCCAACTCTTTGTTTAGACTCCATCATGCACGCAGTTTGCATGATCAACTGGTTCAGTCATCTCAGTTTGCATGGACAACTTCAGTTAAACATCAGTGTATTTCCATTTTTTTTGTTTGTTCTTAATTCTATTAATGTAAGCCCTGATCGCAGATTTTAGTATGGAGAATGAATAAGATTCAAAAATCTTTTTAATTGCTGTAACAATTTGACTCTGTGAATATTTTATTTCTGTTATTTTTTATTTTTTCTCTTTTGCTCTCCTTCAGAGTCTTCCATGCTACGCTTTGTTTCATCATAAGATGATTTAGTTATTGACAACTCTTCTTCACCGACTTTTATCTTCTCTAAAGCTATCGATTTCCCCAACTCCAACAACAACAACAATAATAACATTAACATTAAAAAAACCAACAATAATAACACCAGCGCCACCACAGCCGCACGGGTCCGCGTGTGCTTCAGCCAAATTGAAAGATAGGAAAAACATAAACACCACGCCATCACTGTCGGAAAGAACTGAAACAACGTGGGACACAAAAAGTGGAAGAACTGGTATAAAATGAATACGGCAATGAAAGGAAGTATCATTATAAAGACGATACTGGAAACCAATGTCCGCGGCAATGGATCCAATGCAATTCGGATATAAAGGAATACTGACCGACACCAGCGACTTATACCCTCATAATAACCAAATTCTGATACGCAGGCGTCGATTTCTCAAGGCTCAAAAACATAACTCAGGAACATGAAGCATCTCCAGAGGATGATGATCCAGGCTGTTAGAATGAAAAGACACTGAAGCCACAATGTTAATCCCACATTATAATTATTATTACTTTGACGTAAAATAGATTTGAGGGATATCACTTCGGCTCCCACCACTGCAACACAAATTGTCACAATCATTCGAACCAGTGGAGTGAGCCATAAACTCTCTAACCAATATGCTTCCTGGAAAACCCGAGATGCAACCCACGAATTGAATACCTTATCCCTAAACGTCTTCCATCTATCGCCTTCATTTTCTACACTTTCTGAAAGCATTTGCGTAGCCTTGTGAATTAGAATGTCACGGAAGGCCTTACCATTTAAAAGTGCGCAGCCTAAGTAAAAGACAAGAGATATGGTTCCCACAGAAAGTAGTACAAGATGAAATGAACCAACCCCTCCCTTCATTTTTGATTGTTGGATTGTTAACATTTTGAAGCGCATAAACTTCAGAGGCCATATGAAAGGATAATTACTGCCAAAGCTGCTATATTTGTCCAGCTTCCTCCCGAGCCAGAAAAGGCCAACCCTGGCAGCACGTATCCTAAAAATACACCGAAAACAAGTCGGAAAATATCAATAGAAAATTGTTTAGTAAACAAAATTTCCAATTGTTTTTCTTTGGAGTCACCAAAGACATTGACATATTGACTGTCAAAGTATCCCAAGAATTGAACAGTGAGACCAGTGAGGGCAAGAGCCTTGCCTTGAATCTAGTAATCCCGTCTTCTGTATGCCTTGACTACATCCCATGCAAACAATATTAGGAATGCAGATATGGCAAGTAACACCTTCCACTGTTGGAGAACGCCCAACTCCATTTGCTACCCAACCCTCTAAAACTCAACACAATCAGAATCAAAAATTATTTGATCACTATTTGCACAGATAACAGATGTTTGCACTATGCTCAAATAGTCAGTCTATTATATATAAAAACACTAGCAAAGCCATAAATCTTCTTTATAAAGTTATTCCACAAACAAATTCCCTTGCTCAATTCAAATTTTAAATAGTGTTGGAGGACGTGGATACATCCAGCTTAGCAGTGAATTATTTAATCTCACCTGCCACTTACCTTCCAGCGCAGCACATTTTGTTAGTTTTGTCATAATATGTCAGTAGGTGATCTTTTGGTAAGGTGAGCACACAAGTATTTTGCAAATGAATGACCCTGCTTGTATTCATAAATGAACAAGAAGATGTGAAACAATTACATAATGTAATGAATTGTCTTCTAGTTTGCACTAATCAGCTCAATTACAATAACATGGTGAAGAGGAATATAAAGGAGGAGTAGGAAGAGTTAATTGATAGGAGAACTCACTGTGGAACTAGGTTTAACTCATTGTAGAACTTGAAAGAGAACTCACAATGGTACTCAGCTGAACTCACTGTGGAACTCACCTTCTCACCCTCTTAACCTCTTATCACACCTAAGTAAGCTAAAGCTACAAGTGTAGAAATTATCTATTTAATAAGTAAATAAAATAATTTATATCCTACATCAACACCCCCCCTTAAGCGTAGCTTAGGTGGACGGAAAAGAAAAGATGGGTCCTGGCAACAAAACCTGAAGAGGTACCCACATGCAATGCAACTCTCAATAAGTGGAGTAAAAAGTGAAAACCTAATGAAAAAAAAAACTCCCCCCCCAAAAGAGAGACAAAGAAAAGAACTTGGGACTAGATTGCCCACTCTAACACCCCCCTTAAGCATAGCTTAGGTGGACTGTAAAATTGGGTCCTAGCAATGAGGCCTGATGAGGTACCTAAGTGCATAGTGGTGATCCAAGTATCCTACAAAATATGAAAGATATGTGCCTCCACAAAGAAAAGAGAATGTATGCATAGAATGTCGCATGATGAATGTTGTAGTAGGTCCCTCTGTAATAAATATTGTCTCTTCTTTTCGGAAGAAAGAAACTACGAGCTGTCAAACTACTGAATTTCCACTCAAGTGGAGTGTAGATAGGAAACATGATGTAGATCTCTGAAAAATGCTCAAATGTCTCCATGCTAATGCTCAAATGTGTCAAAGTCTGATTAGATATCACAAGACTAATTGTAGAACATGGCAATGAAGAAGAGAGGAAATCCAGAGAAGATAGACATGAAATATTCAGTAAAAGAATGTCTATGTGAAGAGTGGAACATGACTCACCAACTGAAGAAAGAATGTCCACATGAAGAGATGAGTCGTTGATGCTCACAATAGGTTTACTCATACTGAAATCAATAAAGTCCTCAGAAATGTAAGTTTTTAAACGTTAAAAGAGCAACAATATGCATAGGAATGAATGTAGAATCTGTAATAGGATAGCTAAGGTCTAACAGAATCTCATCTTGTAGTGGGGGCTCAACACAAGGAAAAACACTATCCATCATAGATGTATCATCACAAGAAATAAAAGCATGAGGAGAGAGTACAATAGTCTCATAAGAGACAATAGAAAGCGAAGGAGGAGGTGTAATAAATCTCTGTAAGATCATCAAAAAGACTCTGTAGTATGCTCCAAATAGTGCATGGACACTTTGTATGTTCCTCATGGCAATGAAGATCTATGGAAACATGAATTAATAGAGTTGAAAAAACCTTGTCACAAGTATTAGTCCACTTATTGAACTGAATAGGATCAGTGGGTGCAAGAATCTATCCATATAAAAATGGAATACAATTCTTATGTATGAGCAAGTGTTCCATATAAGCATGCCATGAAGCATAATTATCCTTCCTAAGAAGGATCACTGGAGATGAAATAACTCTCCTCATCTAGGATCTTTCAAATAAGGTCGATATGATCGAGATAAGACACTAAGAAAGTGCACAACCGCACAATACTCTGTAATAAACACCTGAAGCATGCTCATGAAAAGGACATCAAGTGCAATTGAAAATGCATCCAAATGAGCAATCAATGCTAGAGTAAGAAAAAACAATGGTACATGCTCTAGAAATAAACTTCAGACTAGGCTAAAAATGAGTCCATATAGATGAGACCAATCAGTGCACGATGTACGCTATAGAAATTAATGTGGCCCTTGAGTGCATTTTAAAAAAAAATTAGACCAATGGAAAGAGAACAAAAAAATATGCACTTTTGAAAAAAGTGGTACTCAATTTTGAGTTACCTATCAGAAGTTATAACAAAATACTTTTTTCATCATTAATGGCCTATTTAATAAAATTTGCACAAAAATTTTAAATACTCATCAAGTTCTATCATGAATCATGCCATGTAACCATCTCTTGGAATCAGCACAAAATTATAGACTTCCTCACATCAACAAAAGTCAAAAATACCCCTGCCTAGTCACCTTTACATGGAATTTTCTATAAAACCCTCTTACAAGGGGTTTTTAATTAAAAAATTATGCAAAGCTATTTTAAAAAGAAATAACATATGCTGTAATTCTTCAATTCTTTTTAGGCAATATTTAGGGTTTGACTTTTAGCAAAGGGAAAGAAAGGTCACAAGCTTGTTGGAGAAGCCGATCTGCATGTAAATGAAGACCAACATTGCCATATGCATGTACGGTCAGATCTAAAAGAATGGTTTGCATGCACTAAAAGCTTGGATCAGTGTTTCAGACCATGTTTCTATCTGGAGCAATACCTCCAGCGATTCATTATACCTAATGCATGTGTTGTATACTAATCTTCCACCATGCAATAGTGCTTTATTACTTGTTTGACAAGGCAAGTGAATGTCTGACCCAGTCAAACAACACAATAAATAGGTCAATTAAATTGGCCAAAAACTCCTTTGAACTAGTCAAACAAAAAAGAAACAAATCACTGTTCAAATCAACAAGTCGTGAACAAAAAGGAGCTATCGACTGGGGCAGTGTCTTTACACTGTAATATTTGCCTCAAAATGCCAGACTTTAAAAGCATTGAAACAACTTTAGAGGTGTCATACCAATTTGAAGAGGCTTCAAATCAGATCAGGTAGAGCACCACACATATGATGTTAGAAATCTGTGAGCTCTATAGAGTAAGCAGAGAGCACGGTGAGTGGTGATGCTACAGGCCATGCATCATTATTTCGATGAGGATGTTGACTTCATTGAGCAATGTAATAAAGACAAGGTTCGAGTCCTTGTACACTATGTGTGAGGACAAAATAGATCTCCTGCTATTTGTAATTACCTGTTTGATGTGATACAAGGGATGGAGACTTTCTAAAAGGTATCAGTGGGTAAAGGATGAAAGGCCCTCGATTAAATTGACCTCATCGGTACTTTAATTACAATATTATGAAAAAGTAGTGTTTGGAGCAAATGCCTTGTCAACTCCAATTTGGTAGATGGATGGTGAGTAGGACATCTCCTCTCAATCAAGCTTTTCAAATCTGTATTAGAACCTTATATGCAAATGCAAATATAGATAATATGCATATTCTTATTCAATAATTTAGAGAATACATAATAGAAATCAAACAGATAAATTGATATTCACTACTAGATTCTAGAGCTCTGATACCATGTCATAATATGTCAGTAGGTGATTTTCTGGTAGGATGAGCACACAAGTATTCTACAAATCAATGACCCTACTTGTATTCATAAATGAACAAGAAGATGTGCAACAATTACATAATGTATTGAATTATCTTCTAGTTTGCACTAATCAGTGCAATTACAATAACATTGTGAAGAGGATTATAAAGGAGTAGGGAGAGTTAACTGATAGGAGAACTCACTGTGGAACTAAGTTTAACTCATTGTAGAACTCAGAAGAGAACTCATAGTGGTACTCAGATGAACTCCAAGTGAAACTCACTGTGGAACTCAGCCTCTTAACCTCTTATTACACCTAAGTAAACTAACGCTACAAGTGTAGGGATTATCCATTTAATAACTAAATGAAATAATTTATATCCTACACCAACAAGTTTGTATTTAAATTTATGCCACTTACCTTCTAGTTGTTCATTTTCTCTAAACACATAAACCATTAAATATTATTTTCTCTCTCTCCTGTTGTTTTGAGAGACTTCTAGGAAATGTTGGAAACTAATCTATCTTTATAAAAATCATTTTTGTTTGCTCTATTTTTGGCATGAAATATACAACAGTGAAGCTCTTGCAGTTTATATGCAAAAATAGATGGATGAATATTGTGCACCTCTAATGGCATAGAGGATAAATCCTTGTATTTCATTTGTCAATATATTAATGAAATATATCAATTTTGTGTTTGAGTCATGTATGTCTCTATTTATTTGTTGTGCATTTTTCTCCTATTTTTATGTGTGTTTGATTCCAATAATTTGGCATAAGAGCAGCATGTGAGTTGTTAGCATGTAACAGTTTGGTATCAAAGCTTGTTAAAGATCCTGAGGAGCTCAAAATTTTCAAAGGGGTTTGTTTTTAAAGCAAGAAGAAGCATATATCAAGAAGAGGCAGAAATTTCGAAAGGAAGGAGAATTTCTCTCAGCTAAAAGCAAAAGAAGGATAATAGTTTGTGAAGAAGCGATGGCAGGAGTGATTGGTAGCATCTCTCAACCTAAAATACCAACTTTTAATGGAAAAAATTATGATTTTTGGATCATAAAGATGAAACCCTTGTTATGCTCACAAGATGTGTGGGATTTGGTTGAAAATGGGTTACCTAAGCTAGCAAATTTATTGAAAATTGGAGGAGCCCAACATACAAATTAGTAATGCATAAAAAGAATATATTAACTCATACTGAATAATAATATTTCTCACTATTGAATTCTAATTAATTAAATCATTCATAACTTTACAAATATATAAGAATATTATTCATATAACTTCTCCCCTATTTTATCTCACTCGAATCCCTCTAATTAAGCAAACTACTATTTAAATATATTGTTATAACCATTAAAAATATATCATAATAACATATATATTCTAACTAATACAATATTATCGTATTAACCATATGGTTACTAACAACTAATTACTATTTAACTTCTCCGTAAATACTCAGATTCACTAATATAATAGCTAGAATTTCTAACTTTCGCCTCCTCAGTTTTTACATGGTGTAAAAATATCCACACTCTTATCTGTTGTATGTTTACCCATTGTAGCATGTCTTATTTGGGTCATGCCCTTAATATAAAGAGAGCCTCACTCTTCCCATGGTTTTACAGGGTTATCACAAACCTTGACATGAATAAGAACCTTCTTTTGTTCACCCCCTGGTGATTTTCTAGATCTCTACCAAAAACCCTTTCAAGATCCATGTCCTGACTTACATTGGTGCTTTTGTTCTTTCATAATCTCTTCACATTAGGGAATTATATTTGAAATTTGCACACAAATTACATTACATGAGCAAGCATTATTCTTTTGTTCTTATTATGAAAACACACAGTGGAAAAAAAAAAACACACCACACTAAATGTCACCACACCATTGGTACAGCACCGTCATTGGTGACTAATGAAAGGTCGTTGAAAAACCTCCTTACTCCATGTATCCTCTAACCTCTAGTATATAAAACTGCTTACTCAACTGGTATATCAATGTAGCTCACGTGCATGATTTTTTTATGGAAATCTCCCTCACAATGCGAACGATGCATACAAGCGAAAATGCATCTGTAAGGCAATTTTTTTTAATTTTTACAATTTTTTTTTTTTTTTGAGACTTTTGAATC
Source organism: Torreya grandis (assembly GCA_037957365.1). Taxonomy (NCBI): domain Eukaryota; kingdom Viridiplantae; phylum Streptophyta; class Pinopsida; order Cupressales; family Taxaceae; genus Torreya; species Torreya grandis. The sequence continues at coordinate 128,317 of JARHVA010000056.1, forward strand.
TTGACAAAAACTCAATACTGACATAAAGACTTCTTGACAATGATGAAAAACATACAAGTCTTATTATTGATATTTTGATACTCTAGTGACTAACTGAAATACTACTAAAGCCTATGAACTAGAAAATAATATTTTATTACTTTTTGCTAATAATTTAATAAAATATTTGATTCCAATAATCTAATAAACTATGAGCATATGAATCACAAAATCGATATTAACTCTATAAAGGATCTTAAAAACTAACATTACCGACTAAAAGAGAAATAAATCAAACTTTGAATTTTTAATGACCCACTTACCTCTAGACCTGACATACAACTTAATAGCATTGACTCTATAACTTATGATGTAATTTTTGATTTTATAATGACTTAATTTTAATAGACAAAACTAAGACAATATACATTAAAATAAAAAACTGACCGATAAAATCACATACTCAAAATTGTGATATACAGTAGAATCAATAATACCGTAACTTGAAAAACTCACTCAATTATGAACATGCACAAATTGGCTGGTACGGAAAACAAAATGGCAATGGAAAATGTGTGTCATGTCATGAGACGATGATGGCAAGAAGCTTTATGAATCGCCAGATTGAGGAGCTCTTGAAGCTGATGCCATGGGAGTGCAAAGCATATGAGCAGTATGTATAGTTTAAGGAGCTAAAAAAGATGTGGAATTGCATATAGTGGCTCGACTAGAGAAATGAAGCACTCGTGATATACGGCTTGATAATTAGCTTGACAAACTTGAAGACTTCATGTATATTTAAATTATTAAATAGCGAATGACATTGTATGGGCCGTGTAAAATATATCAACACAGTGGATGAGGAATGAACCCGATCGTAGATGGTGCATGAGATGCAAATAGAGAGATCTTGTGAACTTGGATGGAGCAGCAGGCGTGAAAAATCATATACAAATTTGATAGACATTTTGATCCATGAGCATAGAAATAACAATACTCAAACACTAGAAAATTGTTGAATCTATATCGATCCCTTTTTATCTCATAACAAATTTAATACAACTAACCCGTAGTTGCTTCTATGCATTTATTAAATTAGAACCTCCATCTCTAATACCACTGTTGAGAATTGGAGGAGCCAAACATAGAAATGAGCAATGTATAGAAATAATATTTGACATCATACTGAATAATGATATTTTTCACTATTGAATTCTAATTGATTAAACCATTTGGCACTTTACAAATATATAGGAATATTATTCCTATAACTTCTCCCCTATGTTCTCTCACCCAAATCCCTCTAATCAAGCAAACTACTATTTAGATATATTGTTATAACCACTAATAATATATCAGAACAATATATATATTTTAGTTAATACAATCTTACCATATTAACCATATGGTTAATAACAACTAATTACTATTTACCTTTTGATAAATATCAAACTTACTATTTACCTTCTCCATAAATACTCAGATTCACTAATATAAAAGCTAGATTTTTTAACAAAATCAATAGGCATATTAGGCATTACACAAGTTGAGAAGGATTTATTGAAAGAAAATAAGAAAAAATATGTCACAGCTCTATTTTTTATTTAGCAAGCCATGGAGGAGTCCATTTTTTCACATGTTGAAGCAGTAACTAGGTCAAAGCAGGCATGGGAAAGTTTGTAGACTACATATCAAGGCACCAACAAAGTCAAAACTGCTAAATTAAAAACACTTAGAAGAGATTTTGAGAATCTTCATATGAAGGAATCAGAAAATATAGATTTATTTTTTACACATGTAATGGGCATTGTGAATCAAATTAGAACTTGTGGTGAGAGTATAGAAGACCAGAAGGTTATAGAGAAAATACTCAGAAGCTTGCTTGTAAATTTTGATTTAGTTGTAGTGGCCATTGAATAATCCAAAGATTTATTTCAGTTATCAGTTGGTGAATTAATGGGGTCATTATTATCACATGAGCAAAGGCTAGACCAATTGGTTGATCTTCATTGAAAAATGCATTCAAAACTCAACTTTCAATTAGCAAAACAAGAGGAAGATCAAATTACAATAGAGGCAAAGGCCATTTTTCATCAAGAGGAGGAAGATAATCTCATCAATTTAAACTCATACCAACATCAAGCCCACATACATCCTTCACATCATTAAAAGGAAGAGCCAGCAGCTATTTTCATAGCCATCAACAAGGAAAATGGTATGATAAATCCAACATCCAATGTCATTATTGTAAAATATTTAGGCATCTTGCATCTGAATGTAGAAAAAAGTAATATGATATGAATAAACAAAAGGCAAATTTTATAAATAAAAATCAGCCCAACACTAGTGAACAAAACACAATGTTGATCACTTGTAATGTTGCACAAGAGAGTTCAAAGGAAGTATGGTTATTAGATAGTGGGTTTAGTAATCATATGAGTGGAAGCAAGGAGTTGTTTGCAATAATATACAATTCACTAAAATCAAAAGTGAAGCTAGGAAATGATCACAAAGTCTTAGTAATGGAGAAAAGATCAATTAACATAAGAACAAAACAAGATGAAAAGAAGCATATCCCTGATGTATACTATGATCCTAGTTTGCAACACAATTTAATAGGCATTGGTCAATTGGTGAAAAAAGGATATAAGATATATTTTGAGAATGGTGATCATGTAATTTTGGACAAGAAACCAAGCAATACGCTGATTGCAAAAGTTGAATTGATGAGGAATAAAATGTTTTCTCTCAAAATCCAAAGTGAAATAGGTTTAGAACCTCAAAGATTCCAAACAATTGTTGAAGCAGCATTTAAAATTTCATTCAAGGGCCAATCTTGGTTGTGGCACCTAAGATTTGGACATCTAAACTTCAGAGGTTTGTAGTTGTTGTATATAAATAGAATGGTATATGGATTGCCACCAATAAATCCATTTAAGACAAAATGTGAGAGTTGTATACTTGAAAATGAATATAGACAAAAATTTCTAGTTGAAAAATCCTATAGGGAAATCCATCCACTTGAAATAGTCCATTCAAACCTTTATGGACCGATGCAAACACCATCCATAAGTGAAAATCTATATTTTCTGATATTTATTGATGATTTCAGCTGCAAAACTTGAGTCTATTTCTTGAAATACAAATCAAATGTGTTTGATATATTAAAAGATTTTAAGGCAAAAGTTGAAAAATAAAGTGGATATTATATCAAAACATTGAGAATAGATCGAAGTGGTGAGTACATATCAAATGATTTTTTGAATTTTTATAAGATAAATGAAATAAGAAAATAATTCATAGCAAGATACACACCTCAACAAAATGTAATAGTAGAAAGAAAGAATAGAATAATAATGGAGATGACAAGAAGCATGATAAAATATAAGCATCTTCCAAATGAATATTGGGATGAAGAGGTCGCATGTGTGGTATACATTTTGAACAGGTGTTCAACAAAAGAAATGATTAATAAGATACCATAAGAATTTTGGAGCAAAAAGAAACATAGTGTTTCACATTTGAGAGTCTTTGGATGTGTTTCATGCTCTTTAATACCTCAAGAGTTGAGAAAGAAGTTGGATTATAAAAGTTAAAACTATATTTTGTGGGATATAGTGAACAATCCAAGGCATACATGTTATAAAATCTAATCATAAAGAAGGTAATAATCAGTTGTGATGTAGAATTTGTTGAATAAAAAGTATGGGATGGAAGCATTGATAAAAAAATACAATTCCATTAGGCATACCACATGAAAATGAGATGGTAGATGATGATACACAAGCAAATGTTCCTACAACACCTTCTAAGGCACCTAAAACTCCAAATCCATCTACTCTAGCTAGTAATAACAACATTGAATCATCTAATCCAACACTTGCATCATTGAGATCATGATCAATAAACACATCAAAGAAGACCCATAGTCTAAAAGAGATTTATGATGAGTCAAAAGAAGCTGAAAATATGGATTTATGTTTAGATTTTGCATTCCTAAAACAAGCTAATCTGATTTACTTTGAGGATGAAATTAAAGATGACAATTAGATTGTAACCATGGATGAAGAAATTAAATCAATTGAAAAGAATCAAAATTGAGATCATGTTGAGATTCCTAAAGGAAAGGATGTGATTGGAGTAAAATGGGTTATAAAACAAATTTTAATGCAAATGGGAAAGTTGAGAAACATAAGCCAAGACTAGTACTTAAAGGCTTCACACAACAGCCAGGCATAGATTACAATGAAACATTTGCACCGATAGCAAGACTTGACAGTATTAAAATGGTCTTATCTATTACAGCCTAAAATAGTTAGAAGGTTTTTCAAATAGATGTCAAATTAGCATTATTGAATGGCATATTGGAAGAGGAATTTTATATAAAACAGCCACCTAGTTATGGAATTCAAGGATAAAAGCACAAGGTCTATAAACTAAAAAAGGTGTTATATAGATTGAAAAAAGATCCTAGAGCTTGGTATAGTAGAATAAATTCTTATTTTGTGAATAATAGATTTATCAAATGTGGAAATGAACCAACTTTGTATGTTAAATTGAATGATAAAGGATAAATCTTGATAATATGTTTGTATGTGGATGACCTAATTTTTACCAGAAACTTGTGTAGCCAAGAAAACTGAATTTGAGATGATTGATTTGGGAATCATGAGATATTTTCTTGGCATAAAAGTAAATCAATTTGAGAAAAAAAATTATTTATTAATCGAATTATGCTAATGATTTGTTGAAGAGGTTCAAGATGTTGAATGTTAATCCAACTCCTACATTGGTTGCAATGGGTTTAAAACTTAGCAAGGAGGATAAAAGTTCTAGTGTTGATGCAACTTTATTTAAGAGATTAGTTGGCAGCCTCATATATTTAACCACCACAAGACCAGACATTATGTATGGAGTTAGTCTTATTTCAAGATTTATGGATAATCCAAAAGAGTCTCATTGGAAATTTGGAAAAAGAATTTTAAGATACATAGCTGGAATAAAGAGTTATGGGATCACATATACATCTTCAAATTATTTCAAGTTGATTGGTTACATGGATAGAGATTGGGAGGTATCATGGATGATAGAAAGAGTGTTGCAGGCTATGTTTTTCATCTTGGATTGGGTGCTATCTTTTGGGCATCAAATAAATAACCAATTGTGACTCTTTCATTAGCCAAAGTAGAATATGTTATAGCCACATCAGTAGCTTGTCAAGTGGCCTCAAGGACATCCTTTCATGCATTCATACTCAGGGATTCTAGCATTCATATACATTCACACATCTCACATAAATGGGAGAATAGCATCAAGCTTGATCCCTCCTTAATGTATTGGTATGTAATAAGTATGCCCACATAGGGGTGTTGATCACACGTCCAGCACATTGGATGCACTAACCATTTTTTTCTCATAACATTTATTCAAACCCTTACAAACATAAAAACCTAGATTTTTTGGAGGAAAAAAGAGTTATAAGAAAAATTATAGATCATACAGACCTTAAATTTGGACCCCAGTTAAAATATGACCTATTTTACATAACCCAAAAATTGTTATTATAAATTCTAAAGGATAAAAATAGTGATGCATAGGATTGGAGCACATTGCTCTAGTGTCCAGGACCACACTATTGTCTATGGTTGTTTCAAACACCTGGATCTAGTTCCTAATAGTTTGTCCTACTACTGCATCACTTCCCAACCCACCACTTTTCCCTCTCAGTCATATTTTCTAGCTAAGTATACCCTTTTCTAATTCATTACTATTTATAGAATATTTAAATAAATTAATTATTATGCAAATTAGTGGTTTTTAACATTGTAGTATTTTATTCCCTAATTTTATTGGTAATCTTTTATCTACTCAGGGTTTTATATTAATTCCCAATGTAGTTAAATCATTTGGTGAATCTAACTTAGTTCAAATAGTGCAAAAACCCTAGCCCAAGATTATATTAGGGTTTCTATCCTTTTATTTCCTATTTTAAGTGTTGTGTTAGGGTTTTCAAACTTGATATGTTCTACCCTAGTATCCCTCTTCTAGTTGGCATTGACAAATTTCATGGATAAAGAAGATTATTTACCTCCTCCTCATCTCTAAGAGGGTGATAGCTACTTTCCCTTTAACCAAGTCCATGTTATCATTCCTCCAAGAGGTGAGGTAGCCTAAACTACTATTTCAAATCTTTATACTTAGCCTATCTATCCTTCAAATCCTTCACTTCCCATAACCCCCATTTAGGATGTGTGTTTGAATTTTTAATTAGAATTAACTAAGGTTTGCACTTGTGACACTCTAAGGGATCAACTTATCAGTATGATCGAGTTAATTTAAAAATTATTAAATCACAATTAGTTATTACATGAAAATATTGTAGTATTGGAAAATCATATTACAAGACAAAAGCCTCTAGGTCACACTAGTGTCAATCATGTATATGAATCTTCACCTAATCAATTTATGGCAATAAATGTTACATATCAAAACAAGAAATCATAATAAAGTGCATCTACAACTAGTGACTTGAAAATTACTCAAATATTAAAAAGAAGTTCAAATGATATTTTAAGGCAAATGATCAAAGCTAAATTGATCAACCTTCCCTCCTCTACAGCCAGTGAGGAGATTTAGATACTATTGTGCATACCATATAAAGCATGGTCATCACACATATTCATGTTTGGAATTGAAAAATCAGGTACAACACATCATTGATAATAAGGGACCCTATACAAGATAAATCAGTTAAGCAATCCACAATGATATAGGAAGTTATTAAAAAGGGGCCAAATTTAGAAATAGTAAAAAAGTGGTTACCAAAGCATAACTCATAATAACAAAAGGTTCACAAATCAAAATCATATCAAGAAAAAATACATCAAGCACATCTAAATCAATTGAAAGATACAAATACACCTCTTTAAAATGAGGTCCCAATTTCAAAGCAGTATGGGTTTGGTCAAAAACATCAACAACAGATTGATTATCAAGGTCAAAGATTGGGTAAACATACCCAAGGCATCACTGCTCCTTTTCTATCAGTTGATAATGTTGGTCAACAAGGTTTGGTATTTATAAAGCATACTAAGGCAAATTATTCATAGATACATTTTATCAAGGTAAAAGATCTAGATGCAAAGGTAATATTACAAAAGGAGCAAGAACTTAAGTTGCACATTTTATCATTTTTCTTCCCAACGATGGTTGTATAATTATTAAGACTTTCATCTAAGATTTATATGACTTGAAAGTTGAACTACTTGCATGAATGGAGGAATACATAGCAATATTGTGTTAGAGATATGGAGAGAAATGGAAGATGGGTGCAAGGGAGCATAGATGGAAGTGCCTCTAATTTGAACCTTATGGATCATTATGAATATTGACAATTCAAATCATGAGAACTTCTAAAGGGTGAATTAGGTAGTTTTTGAATTCATTGGAACCCTATGAAATGAAATGATCACATTTCATAAGTTTTTGAGTCAATGACACTTTAGTAGGCACGTAATTTTGGTACAAAATCCTTTTACATGGTGTCTACCTTGTGCTTTGTTATAATTTTCTCACTAGTGTATAATTACTTGTTTTTAGGACTTATCCTACCCCATAATATCCCTCATTTCATCCTAAGATTTAAAAATGCATCTGATACTTCTCTAATTTATTAGTTCTCAACCCCAAGCTTATTTTCACACATTCATATGGTACTACTCAAATTACATGCTACAATTTTCCCTAGGTTTAGATCTTTGATCCTACCAATCCTATCATGGGTATGATCACATGGCCCATGAACTCATCCTTAATTTTAGTTTTGGTCCCTCTATCTTCAGTCATGCTCCATGTACCTCAATCGTTACTTTTTAATTTTTCCCAAGTTAGCCTAAATGTGAATAATGTCCTAGAGCATCCTATTTTGATGCAACCACCTAGGCAAGGTTTCCAATTAATAAATCCATAACATAACAAATAAATTAAAAAAATCACATATATAACTCAAGTATGAAAAACTAACATTGTAATTCTTATATTGATCTCAACAAAAAACTGCAATGTTTTCTTTGAAGGCATAATCTACAAGCTATGCTTTAGCTCAAGTTCAAACATGCAAGATTTATCTCTATAGTAATGGATTGTATCATACTTCCATACACATGAGGCTATAATAAATTAGTTCTCTCTCTCTCTCTCTCTCTCTCTCTCTCTCTCTCTCTCTCTCTCTCTCTCTCTCTCTCTCTCTCTCTCTCTCTCTCTCTCTCTCTCTCTCTCTCTCTCTCTCTCTCTCTCTCTCTCTCTCTCTCTCTCTCTCTCTCTCTCTCTCTCTCTCTCTCTCTCTCTCTCTCTCTCTCTCTCTCTCTCTCTCTCTCTCTCTCTCTCTCTCTCTCTCTCTCTCTCTCTCTCTCTCTCTCTCTCTCTCTCTCTCTCTCTCTCTCTCTCTCTCTCTCTCAATTTGAAATTTGATAGAGTTTTCCCCAAGGGATCCAAGATTATCTCAAATGTTGGGCCTTTCACTTCCTTATATAGGATCCTCTAAGTTCTATGTGTCAAAAATATTTCATGCAAACTATCTCCAGATGAGACATGCCCCAAGACTCCCCTTTTGCTTCCCTTCTAATTTAGATCTAAGAATACTAGAGTCAAGTATTTATTTTAAGAAGTATGGAATCAAATTATTTGAATTATGCCAATTTTTATATGCAATACTACTTTGAGAGAACTATCTCTACATTTAAATGTGTTATTTTGATTTTGTCAAGTTTTTGACTCCATTTACATTGCATTGTGAACCAAAAAACTTGCATTGATATATTTACACAATTGTGCACCATGTTGCCTTATGTGAAAAAAACTACTTACATTTTTATTCACTGACTTCTACACATAAATATTTGTGCACTTGTGCCCTGCACTCCCAAGTTAGAACTTTTCATAAAACAAAACCTTGGTGATGCAACATTATTTTTTTCACCTAAGATGCCCTTGCATTAGATACACTTGGTGACCAAAAAATTGATTTCATGCACACAATTTTAAATATTTGATATTATGGCCATAGTGACCAATCTCTATGAGATCCAACCATGTTGAGTCTCAACTAAGATATTATATCATTGAGCCAAATATTTTTTATACTCATTCCCACACATCATATTAAACAATATAGAGTCCAAAATAGGCTATATCTCTTCCTTCTCCTTCTCTGGTACTTATGCCTTCTAATCATGTATGTGTGCTTTTGTTTCCTTCTCCTCATCTTCATTTTTCTCTTCACAGTAATCATATAAACTTTACACTTTAAATATGGGTGATATTTCCATTCTTATATTTGATTTCATATTCATTCGCTAAAATTTTGTGTAATAATTTACATGGTTCTATTTTCTTCATCTTCAGATTGTTATACATTCCCTACAAAAATCTCTTCTCATGAAAATGTGCCAACACTAAGTATCCCACCATGAATACTTTTCTCCTGCATTTCTCGTTTGCATGTTTCTTATACTACAAATTACTTTTTTCCAACCTTATTCACACCTCTTGGTGTAACGCATGCATATACTCTGCATAATCCTTAGAATATTTGATCTTACCATGTGCTTCATTCATTTACTTTAGCTCTGTAACTCCTCTCGAACTACTTCCACACATAATTTAGAAAGGTTTTGTCTTAGTGTTCCTACTTACTGAATTATTGTACACGGAACCTATTTATAGTAATGCCATACCCCATTGCTTGGGCTTGTCTCCAACCAAACATATTATTAAATTCCTCATAATTTGATTTGACACCTTAGTTTTTGTGTCACTCTATAGATGACATGCTAAAAATCATTCAACCTTGTCCCAAACTTTTTCCATAATGTGCACTAAAAATGGCATACAAACTTTGTATCCTAGTCTAACACTACATTGTGTGGTAACTTTTGGGCCCTCAATTTTAAATAAATTTTGGATAATTAATTTTTGAATAAAAGTGGCATGGGAGAGGCATGGCACGTAAGACTATGGCATGGAAGAGGCAAATCACATAGAATAAAGAAGCATGAAACATGAAGAATCCAAGATTGTAGGATTTAAATATTAGTGAAGTACTTGGGAAAGGCATAGAAAGGGGAGATGGTTAAGGAACGGTTTGCATTAATGTTATAGAAAAATAAGTCAAGTGTGAATCCATCACCAGCCCACATGAAGATACGCACATGGTGACTGTAACAACCCTGTTGGGTGCGAACTAAAAATACATGAAATATTTTTTTTTTTCAACACATAAACTATAAATAGATTACACCATGAGAATCTAAGGATTGATCATATAAAAATACTTAAAGAGTGATAACTAAAAATAAGCACATGACATCTAACAGTCATTTAACACTATCAATATATGAAAATGCATCATGATACAATTATAAAAAGTAATTACAAATATTCAGGCACTGCTAGTACAATACTCGGCCACTAATGTCAACCTATAGTAGATAGGCAATTACATTTCTACATGATAATATTTCTAATAAACAATAAAATACTATACAAAGTACAAAAAATTATGATACAAGGCTCCTTAGAGCATGAGATCTTGGACTCTCCAGTATCTATAGCAATCTCAAGAGTCGCCTCAAAAGTGGTACTATTATGGGGAGGGAGAGTATCATCTAAATGGTTTTTCACACCAACCATAGACTAGTGATCCCCCACACTAATCCCATCTAGGAATGGCCCTCCCTTCATGGATGAGTAGATAGTGATAGCACAGGAATCTAGAGTAACAAGTACCGATGTTTTGTATGATTCCTAAAACTAAACATGCAGTGTATCATAAGAAACCCATTCTATTTCAAGATATCATACATACATGTAAATCACACTCATGAAATTATAATGTCTTATTAAACATAAAATATACAATAAATAGTGATTTATACATCAACCAAATTCATGCACACCACCTAATTGAATTGCCCTCATCTGGCATTATGATGTTAGTAAGCCAGTGGATTCCATCACACTTCTTACTTAGTATCAGCAAAGCAATATTAGTCAAACATAATTTAAACATAAGATTCATACAATTTAATTCATACTAGCAATCATAACACAACACATGCTAAACATAGGAGTAAGCAAGGTATTCATTTATTCTGCCAAACATATGAATGAATCTTACATTATTATCTACCCATACTAGAATAATAACTACAGTTTATACCACCTGAGTAAAATACACATTAAATTGTAGATTCTAACTACCAAAATAAGTTCCAAACATACTACACCTCATGATAATCCATATTACCATAGTCTAGTATTCTAAGACATAACTACTAGTTTTCCACAATCAATCATACAAAAAAATCTTAAATACATGGAACCATAAGCTTCTAATCAAGCAATTAATTATAGAAAACAAGTTATGAATCAAATAAAACTCTATCCTATCATTCATTACACTTTCAAAGGTTGTAAGCGCACATGCATAATATCCTACTAATTATCACAAAACATACTTTCAAGTAATTAACCAACATGCATACATTTACATAGGTATGGGTCTAGACATAATTATAATATGTACCATTTGGGTATAACATATTTCAATATTGTAATTTTCTTTGACATTCCATAATATCATATATCATTATGCATGAGCACCCTACTCAAACACAAACAAACCATATAACACTTATAAATATTAATCAAGTATGGGATCATACCACCCGATTATACCCTAGATTTTATTACAAATTAAGTAATCAAAAGAAAACATAATATCTAGGCACACAACATGATGTACTATTTTATGTTATAAAACTATAAATACTTTTACATATTAATACTCTCACAATATGTATTGGACCTTTTTTTTAATACTATCTACATATATATACTAACAGACATTTATGACACAATTCAAGATATTACAATATTTCATAAATAGAACTCCCATGAACCTTTAAGATGTAACATGAGTACTACAGTCAATCAAACCTCTCTAGAAGTCAATATTCTATTATCGTTATTTTTTGTTAGTTCTCAACACAGAGGAAACCAACCTCTAATTGAAGACCACCCTATAAGGCTTTTTCAAAGTTAGTTCATGTATTTATTCTATACACATTCAATAGATTCATGTGACTAATTCTACAAAATAGTATAAACACATACTAACTTTCAGAATAACTACTATACACACTTTCAAATATGCTTCTTGCACATATATATATATATATATATATATATATATATATATATATATATATATATATATATATATATATATATTACACACATGGAATACCTCATATATATAATAGTTTATATTCCTCAAACATATAAATATATATCATTATATATTTGTATCTCTATATATAATATTTTATACAAATATATATTTATCATTATTCAACATATGGACCACCTTTAAAATTTAATTAGAATAATTAAGGTGAGCAGAATTTAGTGTATATAGCTAAAAATAAACATAATCAATAGTCAACTGAATACATTCAGTCCATTCCTAAATTTCCAATTTTATTAGTATAAAATAAGGATCTATTTTCTTAAAAGACAAGATTCCATTTATCATATAACTACCATTGATTTCATCGTAATTTCTTGATCAACAAAGCATACTAGAGTAATCTTATTATACATAACTACCCCTTTTTTTAAGTTCCATGAAAATGTAACTTACATAACTATTGTACCTTTTTATTATGTTCCCAAGAAATCACATTACAGCTGATAACAAAACTCACATTTCATATTACTACCTAACTAAATAAAATGAACCTTACCGAGTTAATTATACAGTGTATATATACACACACACAAATAACTCAATTTGTACACACACACACTTTTTCATGACCCTTTTATAATCCAAAGGTCATTTCTACAATCAAACAAACTTTCAAAAAACATAAATAACTACCACAAAATCACTAACATATTCATAGTGGATCATATCCATCTTAAGACTATTCCAAATCGGTGATATGAGCATCAACAAAATAAATGATTACATTGCTTAGGTATATGTATGAATCCTCAACCCATATCTCATACACATACCCTCAATGTTATAATCTTCCAACCATTCATGATTCACCTCAACAGTCATAGAGACTTTTACTTTGCAAGATTAACCTTTGAAAAGGCTGCAAGTTATACAAGTCGAGTTCATTCAACTATGTCATAAAACTTACATAACAGTCTCTACCACATCATTAATACCACTAAATATGCACATACATAACAATTTCCATTTGCTTCAATTTAGCTACTACAAATTTGCACATATAGAATAGTTTATGTTATTTCCATCAAAATTGATGCATATACAACAAACTATATATTTACCCTAAGGGTTGGTATATATATAGTACTCTCTATATTTACTATAAATATTGATGTATATACATAGGTTTGTGAAAGGGTGTAGGGTTAGGGTTTTAAATCCAATAAATCAATATAAACAAACACACAACAATATTAATCATATCGACATGGACACAAAAATATTCCTAAGCACAACAGTATTTACAAATATTTACAAGAAATTTATACATGTACAAATTTAATCACCAATGTTAATATGAACAACAGTCACTATGGGGATTTAAGATTATGTTTTTGAGCGAGCAGATAGGGTTGAATACATAACCCCTCTATGGTTTCAAACAAAAACAAAAACTCATTCATTACAACTACTAAACACCCAATTTTATTTCAAAAACACCAGTCCATATTAACACAACACCAAGAGGTAAATAAAAATTACATCACCGACCTCCATTACACTACTCATTTCAAGAGAAAAAGAATAACTTGCTACACCAAAATGTTTTTGTCTTCTCGTTCCTCTTTCACCATTGTTTATCTCTCCTTTTTAAATATTTCTTTCATGCATAAGTTGATGCTTTACTATTTCTATTTTAACTTAAGTTCCATTATTTTTCTTATTAATTTATCTCCATTCTTCATTTAATCACTTTTTCTTTTCATGCAAAAATATCTTTTTTTTTAGTGTTTAGTTTTCATTTAATCTTTAAATCATGCATAAATTACCACTTTATTATTTTTTATTTAACAATTAATTATATTCACTTAACATTGAGCTTGATTTATTTCAAAAATCATGCATGCTTCTAATCCTTTCTCAAAGTCATGTTAATAAATAGCATAAGTCCAATTGATTCATAATAAAAGGATTAATTACCTTCAAATCCCAATGAATTCCATGCAAGGGATTTAGCACTTTAAGTTAATATTAACTGGACAATTAAATTTCCACAATTTGATTTTAATAGGTAATTGTCTCTTTAAAAGATTAATTAAGCCAAATTAATAATTATATTATAGCATAAGACTAATGCCACTTATATTTAAATCTATTGACTAAGGTTAGTTTCCTAGGATATAATAGTAATGTAACTATATGATCATATAACTACATTATATGTATAAATCTATGCACTACATTTATACATGAAATCACACAATCAAATCATCATAACTATCAACCAAAACATGATCACAATAGAATATATAATTACTCAAACCAAACTAGCTATTTTGATCAAACAGAGAGCTAAACAAGTTATTCTATTGTGATGTGTGTGTTGGGTTACTAGTAGTTTCTCTATCATCCACAAATTATCCCATCTATTCCATCTTTTTTGATGATGTTCTCCCTCCATCAGGCTTTGGGGATAGAATAAATCCTGCATCCACCTCATGATAAGTAGGCAGTTAATTTGAGCCATCAAATGTATCAGACTAATTATGCATATATAATAAATATACATCCACATTGTACATAAATAAGAAAGTACAATTGTTACATAATTAATACATTATGTAAACTAACCAACATATCACTATCGCATATCCAATATATGTCATAAATCTCAAATCAAATAAATAATAATCAAATTATAACCACATAATTCATGGATTCAAAGGTTATAAAACTTAGTGTGAAATTGAGATGTAACAGTGATGAGGATCTAGCATAGAGAGCATATAGGGTTGGTGATGTAGGAGCATCAACCAAAAGTTGTCAAATTTTGTGTTTGAGTCAAAATAGGTCAAAGTTTGATGTAAATAGGTGTGTGAGACCTTATTAGTTCCATGTGTGGTCTTAAAAACTCAGTTGGAATCATAGAGTGTGTTATAAGGCTAAGAGGAATTTTCCCTCTAAAAGTAAGAATTTGAAAATCTAAATAGTGCAATAGAGACTAAGAGGGATATTTAGTGTGTTTGAAGTGTTTGAGTGAGAAAAAGTGTTTAGGAGTTTCATTTAATTCATAAGGAATATTTTTTGATGTATTTCATATAGAGGGCACAAACCAAGTTCAATGAACAAATATAAGTTACCCTTGTACATAGAGGGTTAGTTATGAAAAAGAAAGTTATGGTAACTGCTCAAAATCCTACATTGAAAATGGAAAAAAAGAGTCATTTTGGAGAGATATATCACATAAGGAAGAGTGGTGTGCTCTCCAAGAAGAGAGAGGAGAGTTTGAGAAAGACAACTTGTATGAAACTCCTCAAAGAAGATGATAGCATTCTATATTAGATCAATATTGTCATGATTTAGATGTTCCTATGAATGAAAAAGTGAATAATTTGATGTGTCTGCATTTTTTAACAAGTATTGAATGAGTTAGAATCTTATATTGTCTCTATAAGTTAATTTAGACTCTATTATTTAAAATGTTCAGTAAATTTTTAGGTGGTTAGTTAGTGGATGATAACAATCAAGGAGTGGTTGTAGCTCACAATCTTAAAAAGGAAGGTATTGAATATTCTCTATAGATAAGCAATATGCAACTATTTATGACATGTATCTTTGTGTATGTTGTAATGGCATAGATATTTTGAAGTGTTTAACTCATATATAAATGGTGGAACTCAAAAAAAGTAGATCCATGTATCCATACAGAACCTGAGGATTGTTGTCACAGTTATAAGGTGAATGTAAATGTTTGAACCTACAGATAAAGTTATTGATTTGTTAGATAGTAAATATGGGAAGGTATTTTTTGTAACATGTTTGTTTTAATCACAATCTAGGTGAGGACTTCAATTCATTTTTTATAAGGATATAGTAATTTTGTTGCTACAGGTAGACCTTGCCTTGACTGTTATGTGACCCTATGTTCTTGAGAAAGATTCCCTTAAGTGTGGGTTTTATAATTAAACTCTCTTGAAAAGGATGTTAGATTATATTTTTAAGGTATTAAGTAACTAAATACATTGGGTTTAAGTCCAAGATCTAGTTATGAAACTCAAATGTTTGATAAAATGACAATGCACAGAGTACCTCTCTTTTGGAGCTATGAGTACAAGGAAAGTGTGAATTGATTTGATATGATTGGAGGATAGTTTTTCAAGTTGGTATGTTTGTAAATTAGGTTAATAAGTAATGTTTGTAACCATTTATAAGGTTATAAAACCCCATTGAGAAAATTTAAAGACCTTACACAATTCACACAGTCTATTGGAACAACATAAAACTTTGTGTTTCAGGCGTAAGCATGACTTAAAGGGAGTAGATAGGTACTCATTTCCTTTGGTAAAGTTTAATATGATTTAAATATACATTTTAAAGGTATTAAATACTTTATTAAGTTCCTCTAAAAATAACACTTGGAAAATTTAAATCAACCCTATTGTATATAGTCAATAAATGCATACAAAGTGACTGAGTTTGAATTGTTTGGAGCATGGAATAGATAAGAAGGTAATTATATACCATTGCATAAGCTAAGTAATGTGAATAAAAAACTTTTTAAATTGATTTTATGTTTTGATTCATTTTGAAACTTGGGAAAGTGATTTAATAAGGCTCTCGGCTTGGACAGGGTGCATGAAACCTTAGAATTAGGGTTTTGAGTATAAAATGATTTTTTACCATAAAAAATTGTTGAAACTTGTTAGTATTACTAAATTCAACATCCTATAATATTATATCTCAGTTTCAAACCTGTATGTATTGATTAGTATGTACTTTGGCCACTATGTTAAGAAATAGGCCTAAATAGGCCTTAAAGAAGGGTATTTTGCAAGGAAAGAACTAGATGGGAGAACTGGGTGATGAGACCTTATACATAGCTCATAGAGGATATAATGAGCCTATAATTATAATTAAATCTTGAGTAAGGTTGAAAGTTTTAATAAACAAAGGGAAAAGATTGACTAAAGGACTACAAGCTTGAGAAGATCATTGAGAGAAAAAAGGGGGAAAGTGAGTTCAAGGTTTTTTTGGTCACTTGATATGGATTGAGATAGGTATGATATGATCCTTAGAGATTAAAAATGCATTGAATTTGAATTTTGGAAGCTTAAATCAAGATTTGGAATCCTTGAGACTTAAGGAGGATACCTAGTGGAATCTAGTAAGCAGTCTGAAGAAGAATATGAATTGGTAAAATCGCATATGAATAGTGAGTCATATAAGAGAGGTTATGTAATTTGATAAGTGCTTCAAGAGCATAATAAATAGGTCTAAGATTCATGAGACTAGAAATTTCCTAGAGAAAAGAGCAAGTGTGAACTAAAGAGAGAATCTTGAAGAGGCCAAATCAAGAAGCATTGTGACTAGTTGAATTGGAAACCAAATGATGATGCTAGAGAAGACTTCTCCCTAATGCCTCTACAGTAGGAAGTTAGGCCTAGGTCCTTTAGAATTCATTGTAAACTGATTGCCATAACTCATTATTGTTAATGGTCATTGGTGAGACATATTTTTATATTTACTTATGTAACTGAATGGTCAGGGTAAACCATGTATAAATACCCCCTTTTTTACTTAGTATTGTCATTTATCATTGTAGTCCTGGAGTCATTATAATATTAGTATAACTTATGAATGTAATGAAAGGAATATTGTGTTGATGAAATACTTGTGTAATATGTTCATGATTATAATGGAGTTAGTATTATTTATTATAAGTTTACACCCAACTTTTTATTTGGTTAGTTAAGTAATAAATGAATAGTTAAGAGTTATAAATGGAACTAAGTATGAGTTTAGGACTAAGTGCTTGTTCGAGCACCTTGACTTAGGAAAATAAATGAATACACCTTCATGTGATGTTGTATATAATTCAATGGTTAATCCATTTACATGTTAGGTGTTTATCTAGTTGTTTAAATCAATTCTAGACTTGTTACAACTAGGCACAAACCTAAACTAATCCTAGCTGTAGTGCTTAACATTTCTCACTTAACTGCACCGGCATCAATTCACATAAGGTGCAAGCATTATGTACTACCCAAAGCATAGCAGAGAAAGAACTAGGGACCATGTTAGGCTAGTCATGCCAATGTGCAACTTATTATTCATCAAACTTGGTCATTGCAATAATAGCATTGGAAAATTCATTGGCATAAGTCGCTCTAGGTGGATTTTGATGGTCTATAAGTACAAAACCTATTTGAAGATATATTTTGGTCATATTAGCACAAGTCTATCTCAGGTTGGTTTTATAGCCTCATGGGCATAAGCCTTTGGTTCCCTTAGCTTAGTTTCATTCAAGCGCTTAGAGGGTTTAGTGGAATTCTTTAGAACATGGGTTCATGCTTAGGCTAGCGCTTTAAGCATAAATATCATTACTTGACATGGGGTCTTTCCTATACTTAAAGTATGTCTATATAATATACTAACATCATCATTTGAATAGATATGCCGTTAACACTCTCAATTTAAATCTTGTTGAAACTTAGTGTTCATATATTAAACTAAGCATTATAACTATTATAAATATTATGCAATCAATATGCATTCAAAGAACCTAACTATAACCATATAAGCTATATCAATCTCAATTAAGGATAATGCCATTCTTAATTAAACATTATTCAAATAAAAAGAGTACACAAGTTAAAATAGATCAAATTCTCATCTAAAGCTATTAAAGTCCTAAAGGCTCACAGGCGAGCTTGGACACCACAATATGGAGCCTCAAAGTCACCCATACTAGTCCTAAGTTTTAAAGCAGTCACTTCACTATGTCTGAAACCAATTCTACGTGGCTTTGCTATATCAAATTCATGTCCTCCAAATCATTGGTTTGAGATTGATTTTATAGCCTACAAGATCCCCTTCTATCGGGGTGGATCTGCACACACCAATTGTCGAGATGGAGCTTTTAGCAATCATTTCACCAGCTCCATTACTTTTTACCCTTTATGTTATGATCATCACATGCTTCCACTCTTTGAAGATGCCCAAAACATCATAGAATTTTTTATCTACCTACCATATAATGCAAGGGATATCAAAATAGAAATCATCCCAAATTATTACCTCATGCCAAAGTGACTATTTGCCATCTTGGTGCAAGATCTGTGATGATTCCTCTAGCAAGTGCAAAAGGTGCCAAAAAAACAATCGTTCCAAATGATCACCTCACACCGAGATATCTACTAAGTTGGAATGGATCCATGCTTAGCCAAAAATGGGCCCAACATTTACCCCATACAAAATTGTTAGTCCATCCTCGAACTAGTCGTTTAATGCTCTTGGCACATAGAACTTTAGCGCACTCTCCTTTAGTTCAATGTTTAAGTCCTCAAAGCCATTAATGGCAAGCTTGAGTTATTCAATGGCATTATCAATCTTTATTGAGGTATAACTCAGTGAAATCACATCCATATTCTCTAATTCCTTATAGAAGGCCTCAATATTTACCTTAGATTTTTTAATTCCTTCATCTAGGATTTCTCCTTGTTCACAGGCTTTGGTTTGCAAGGTATAGAAGAGTGCTTCCAGGATTTGTTCCTAGTTTGTTATTTGAGTGATAAAGGCATTGAAATTTCCCATTATTTGGACATGCTTCGATCTACTCATGGTGTCTACCTGTACCATCATCTCATCCTTTTCCCCCTTTATCTTTTTGAGGTGTGTGTCTATGACTGACACCTGGTTGGAGAAGTTATACAAGATGGCATCAATAACATTTGTACCCTCTTAAAGTTTCATGAAGAGGCATTCCAACTCTTTGATCTTTGCAACTAGATCTTATTTCATTGTAATGTATGGGTCTTCCTCTTCTTAAGGCATCAATTCTACCCTCAACCTTGGGAGCATCTACTCCACTAGTGTGCACACCTTGTCAACCTTTGAGAAGTTCAAAGTATCAATGCTATCCAAGAGGGATGGCTTAACTTCCTCTATGTGTTTGGCTAGCTGTTGAAATTTTAAATTCATGGCCTTTACTTCCTCTTCTACTTCTAGCATGATCTTCTTCCACTTTGAATCCCTAACATCATTGATGATGTTCTTCCACACTACTTTGTAGGCCATGTAGATGAGTGCATTGTCCAACCTGATTGGGTTCATTACATGGGAATTTATGAGAAGGGAATCATGCCCTTATTATATTTCCTATGTACCTAACATGGCCTTCTATGGAACCTCAAAATGAGGCTCATCCATATAATCAAATGACATCTATTGGCACATCCTTGTTGTGGTAACTTCAAGGGGAATGTACTCAAACATATAGTAATCTTCATCAATCTACCCCTTCTACACCTTTTCTCTTAGGCTTAACACGGTGCTCTCTTCCTTAGTGATGGCCAAATCCATATGTTCTCTTTCCCCTTCATCAACACTAGCACCCTCTTCAACATTTCCTTTTGAGGTTCCTTCCTCTTGTTCTAATAGGGGTTCTTCCTTAGACTTGTCCACTTGGTCCATTTCTTTTTCTTCATCGGTGTTAGCATCACCCTCCTATTTCTATTGGGTTTCTTTAGTTATCTTTGTTTTCTCTTTCAAGGCACCAGTATCACCTTCCTTGTCTCTAGGCACCCCTTCACCACATGGGCATGTATGTGGTGTATCTTCTTCTATTATGTTGTTGGGGGTGCTAGGTGCCTTTGATACTCTCTCCTTTATTGGTTCCACGCTTACATTAACCTTCTTCTCTTCCTTTTCTTTCTTATTACTTTCCTCTTGGGCCTTATTTTTCTCTACCTTCCTCTTATTTATTATTGCTAAGGTCTTTTCTTCCTCAGCCTCAACCTTCTTAATCTCTTCCTAGGTTATGCCTGCTGCCTTCATGGCCTCTCTTTTTTTCTCTAGTGCTAGTGCCTTCTCTATTTCTTCCTCGTTGAGTCCCATTTTATTCCACAAGATTATCTTTTCCTCCTCATTTTTTGGAAACTGTGTGGAGGGATATTTTGATGGGGCATTGGGTTATTTTCTTACCTCTTAAGCATGATGGTAGTGTCACTTTGGAGGGCCTCCTAAACTTCTTTAGCACTGGGCTCTTCTTCTACTACCTCTTCCTAGATGTTGTAAACTTTCATCCTTAATTATTCCTCCTTCATCTCTTCATGCGCTTTTTGTGATTTTAATTTCTCATGTGACTCTTACACCTCCATCTTTGCCAAGGTTATTATGGGCATTACAACTAGCCCCTTTGACTTTTTTTCTTCTCCCTTTTCTTGGGTGAATAAATACCTAGCGTGAAGGTCACACACTTCTTCTTTGGTGAAAAGGGAGTGGCTTCATCATTAGAGGTGATCTTCAATTTGATACACTCTTACATATCCTCAAGTGTCTCCCCTTTTTCTTTTAGGGAGACATTTCATATACTACTAGTGTCAGTTTTCCTTCATCACCGATCTAGAGGGGGAGGTCATCATCATTTTTGGTGTTTGTGCCTTATTTCTCAGCTTCATCTCATAAGATAGCATGTGGATGTGCCTAAGGATGACTTCCTTTTGGAAGGTATGGATGTTAGTGTGATCTAAGTCATCCTCTTCATACTTGGTCACTTTACCTCCTAGGCATACATATTGGCACTGTAACCTGCTCCATTCTAAATCCATGAGCTTGACTGGGATGTCTAGTTTTTATGAATTAGGAATTATTTTGAGTGCATCCCTAAAATATTTTGCTAAAAATGTGTAGGGGAAATTCAACCAACTTGATTAATTATCATCTATGAGTGTCAAGCACACTACATAGAAGTGTTTCATAATAACAAAGGTTGTCGTTCCAAACATGTTCTAAGGGAATTCCTTGGGGGTGCACCATTCTTCCCCTAATGCTTTGATATATTGGGCACACTACCCCATTACCCTGGTCTTGTACTTTTTGGAGAAGGTGGGGGGGCAAGTGAAGTTTTGGTACTTTAGCATTGGGGAGTCCTTGTGCTCTGGGAAGACCCAAAGGTTATCCTTGTTTCCATCAGGCATGTTGGTCTCCTCCATTACAATTAGAATTAACATCGACCCCCATTTAAAGGTCTCTCACATGGTATGACACTCTAATGCATTTTCACCATTTCCTATATAATGAACTCTACTATATTAAACTTTAACCTTGCACCATGTAGTGGGTGATACATAGGTAGGCCTTGGTAATGTCTATCCACTGATCATTTGGGTAAAGTTATAAACTCATGAGGCATGTAGTTGCCCTCGTTCTGGGTTCCTTCTTTGATTAGGAACATGAACCCTCCATTATAGTACCTCAAGAGTTTCATAACCCTTTCAACTTCATCATCATCTACCATCATCTAATGAATGTTTGTGCTAGAGTTTAGGATCTTGATTATTCTACCAATGAGGTTGGCTAACAGCCACATGCGCCTCCCCATAAAGTAAAAGTGGTCCTCATGGATGTGTGAGAGGAATAATTACATTAATTCCTCTAGCTTCCTAAAACATGGTAACTCATATATTTGAGTGGCACGAGTGGTTAAAAGTTTGTCTCAAATGGGGAAATTAAATAATGTCATGCCTACTTCAGTCGTGGCCCCTGCATCAACCACCTAATCTTGTACTAAATATTGCGCATTGATTGAGGTGTGGTGGTAGTATGATTTGAGCTAATAGGTGTGCATGAAATATTCCCAGATCTCTCCTACCAAGACCTCCTTAGGAAACTACATCTCACAATAGGATATTTTTTTAAGTGCATCTAGATCAACCTCGGCAATTCTAACTCCCTATACCAGTTGTGCTTTCTTCTTTGCTATGGCTACTTATTACATCATTCATGCCCTCTTGGCATCCTTTTTCACCTATAACAAGATATAAATCATGCATTTCTTCCCCATTCTGAAATGGTTGGTGTTGAAGTGTGGTCTATTTACTTTGTTGAAGCCTATATTTTTTGTTGACACTTTCTTGTAGTTGCGAGATCTGTGACTGCAACTTTGGCTCTTGAGCTTCACTTACCATTAATGATGGCCTTGACATCACTCCAATTTTTTGTTGCCTGGTTCTAACATAATTCATGCCCAATAATTTTCTATGCCAATCTCAAATGGAATGCAATTCTTTTCTCTATTCAATCATTCACTTTTGGCATTTGGGGTTACTTAAGGTCTCATTGTACTAGAAATTTCTTACTTTTGCTCTAGTTTACTAGTTTGGCTCTAGTTCATTGCTCTGAATTTTGGTTCAAAATTAACTTGAGGTTTGTAACCTAAAGTAGTCTTCCCTTTGTTGCTTTATACCCCTAATTCATCTACCCTTTTAATTGCAAGTGAGTAATGGCATGGTGGTACTTAGATTTATTAAAATTTGCTAAAACCTACAAAATCTATGAAAATCCACTGCGACATACACATTCAATAAATATATTTTTGCCTCCACCACCACCTCAATAAATTATCCTAATGGAATTTTTGGTGAAGTGACATGTAGTTCAAACTATCACTTCTCACCTCACTTTGGGTGGATGCCAACTTATCCTAATGATCTTTTTCCTGTACTTGGTTTACTTAGCACAACCTTCACCTTCCTTATGAAAACATGGGCATAGCGCCTCACATGTGAATGATTCAATCTCCATGGTTCCATCTTATCTTCATTTTGTACTTTCATTTCAAGCACACTTTGTTATCTCAATCGATTCTTCTATTCTTTCATCATGCTTTAGCATGTCCTACCCCATATAAATCCCTTATGTTGGTCCTCTAGCACTTATACATTCTTTCTTGATATCTTTTGCATGATCATCATGTGCACCTTATTTATATCTCTGGCTCACTAACATTATGTGTGTCTCTCTTTTTCACTTAAAACAAGTCTAGCTAACTCCATGTGCCCAAAAACTTAGGTGTCTGGCCTCAAGCGCTTAAAAAGCAACCGTGCTCAACTCATCTAACTAGAGTTATGCATGTAAGCACTAGATTAGCTCTCTTGTGATAATGAAATAACCTTGCTTATTTACTCTTATCAATTATCCATAAAACAACATAAAGAATAAGGGAATGTTTCGCTTGTGCCAAACTTATTTTTGGTTAGCACAATACAACTGATTCATGATTGGGAAGTTTGTGTTTGATGGCACAAATGCCATCCTAATTCTTATAAGGATTTAATCGATTGCCATTGAAATGCTTAGGGAACATTTTTATAGACAATGTGTGCAACTTATATGCACCAATTTCTAATATACTTTGGATGATGTATGGGCCCATTCACCTGATTTGTAGCTTTCCTAGGTGCTTGAGGTACTTAGAGTCATAGAGCAAGACCAATGCTCCTTTAATCAGTACCTTGTTTTTAATATGCCTATCATACCATGACCTCTAGCATGCCTTTTTGATCTATTAGCTCTATCTTGATTAGGTGCCCACCTCATCCAACTACTTCAAGTCCTCCAACCTCACACTTAATGATTTTTGGTCATCTAAACAACCAATTCATGCAATGTACAATGATGTCACCAAGAACTCCATTGGAAGAATTTCCTTTGTGTCAAAGAATATTTGGAATGGTATAGCCTTATTTAGGTGATTTTGGTTGTGCGGTATGCCCATAGAACTACTAACACTTAATCATCCCAATATTTACAACCAACATTGCATATTTTTGTGAGGCACGTTCTCAATATCCTATTGAAAGCTTCTGTTGTGCCATTTTATTGGGGATGATATGGGGTGGTCTTATAGTGCACCACCATGTACTCAGGTAGCAAGATTTTCATAGTTTCATTGAGGAGGTGTGTTCATCTATCACTAGTTAAATTAAGTGGGTACCCATAACGACTTATGATGTTTTCCCGTATGAATCATGGGGTAGTGGAAATAGTGAAATTTTTAGTAGGTGTTTCCTTAGCTCAATTTATGAAATAATTAGTGGCCACCAAAATATATCTTGCACCTATGTGCATTGTTGTAGGAGTGATCAACCTAACAAAATCAATGGCCCATTTTTTGAATGGTACCTGGGCAAGAATGGGGATGAGAGGCATCTCATCCCATCAATTTGGCTTCTTTATTTTTGGCATATGTCATATGGCTTAGTGTAATCCTTTGAATCTTAGAATAGGCTTGGCCACCACAAGCTTGATTTCAACACTTTGCATGTCATTGCATCTCCAGCATAATGGCCTTATATAATCCCCTCATGTGCCTTGCATATAAAAGATCCTCTTTAGTGTTCTAAAACACATCGGTGTAGGACTTCATCTTGACTTAATTTATACACCTCCCCACTAATGATCTAAAAGGGGGCAGTGTGAATGATGAGTTGCTTCTTCTCTTTGGTTATCATGGTCTAGGTTACAAACCCAAATGTTATAAATGTGGCTATCTCCACCAAGTCTTCAAAAATGTGCTAGACTCTGTAGAGTTGTGCATCTAGCATTTCATCTTCAATAGGTGTTGTTGCATCACCAAAGTCAATGTGGGATAAATGGTTTGGTCCCAAGTTTTTCTTACTAGGTTTCACCATAATTGAGAATTGCAATTCTTGAAACATAACTACCCATCTACAAATGCACCCATGGAGAATGGGCTTATTCAGGATCAATTTATGACTTGTAAAGGAGATAGGATGATCCATCTTACCTTCTTTGGGTTACGTTAGAATGGTGCCAATTGCAGAGCCAAATGTGTCAACATGGAAAGGGAATGGAGTCATCCAATTAGGAAAATGAAGGATAGGCATGCTAACCAACTTGAGCTTCAGAGTTTCAAAGGCATCCTCTTGCATTTCACCCCAGTAAAATGGGTCATCCTTTTGTAAAAGCTCCTCTAGTGGTGTTATGATCCTTGCATAAATCCTTGTAAAAAATTTATAATATCCATAATGTCCAAGAAAGGCACAAACACCTTTCTTTATAGATGGATTTTGGGGCTATAGAATAATAGTAATCTTTATGGGGTCGACGAGCAGACTATCTTTACAGATGATGTGCCTAAGTAAGGTTCTAAATAGTGTCACAAAGACACACTTTTTAAGGTTCAAAGATATCTATAGCTGTTATCACCTCTCAAACATGA
Organism: Torreya grandis; assembly: GCA_037957365.1. NCBI lineage: Eukaryota > Viridiplantae > Streptophyta > Pinopsida > Cupressales > Taxaceae > Torreya > Torreya grandis. The sequence goes on from JARHVA010000056.1 coordinate 154,569, forward strand.
GGTTTAAGTTATCATAATGGTCTCTCATGAGCCCATACACAGTCTAATCATCAAGGTACACTTGGAGGAACTTATGGATAAAATCCTTAAATGCAGTGATGACCACTCTAGAGAATATGGTTGGTGCACATTTAATCCCAAAGGGCATCATGTTATAGGAAAAAAAACCACGTTATATTACAAAGGTTATCTTAGGCATGTCCTCCTCTTTAATTTGGACTTGATGGTATCCATAGAAACCATTAATGAAAGTATAGATTTTGCAGCCTGTGACTCCATCCAAGATTTCATCAATGAATGGATTCAAGAAGGGGTTAGTGACATAGGTGGCATTTAACAATAGATAATCAACAAAAATACGTATGTGCCCATCCTTCTTGATTTTAATCACCATGAGACTCACCCAATCTAACTCTTACACTGAGTAGGTTACTCATGTGTCCAGCATACTGTCAATCTCCATTTTAACCTTGGTGTGGAGATTGGAGTTCATTCTTTAGGGGTGATTTTTGATAGGTCATGTACCATTCACCAAATTTATTTTCATCCTTCCAAGGGATGGGTGGGTGACCTTTATGTCTCGATAATTTCATTGGAACAAATCTTGAAACTCCTTTAGGAGGTCCACAATTCATGTCAACTCTACATTGGACCAATATGCACCTAGAGTGGTCACCTTCAATTCTCCCTCTAAGATGTCTACTTGGGTGGTATTGAGTGGTGTGCATTAAGGCTCATTAATCTCTTGATGTGTGTCCTTGACTTGCCTACTCCCTTCAGTTATTTTGATGTGGAGATGAGTAGAGCCTTCCTCATTAGGGGTGTTATCATCCACTTTGTAACAAACTGCTACACCAAAACCTCAAGGCGTTAGTGAAGTCTGCTCACCAGGACCATAACATCCCACCACTCTTCTAAAGCCTAGACTCTGGGCTAGATTTGTGCCTGTACCACCAGGATTCCCTACATGTATGAGCCCTAAATGAACACTGCCATGCCAGCGTAGCCACCCGTTCTGTGACTTGAACCCAGGTGGAGGCTCTAATACCACATGTAACGAACCGCTACACCAAAACCTCAAGGTGTTAGTGAAGTCTACCCACTAGGACCATAACACACTTGGCACATGAGTTTCCTCTTTTCTATCAAGGATGTCCAATTTCATGTTTTCCAGACATATGTAGCTTCATCACTCAAGTTATTTTTTAGTGCCTAATCCTCGAAGAAAGTTGGGAGTGTTAATCCTTTCTCCCTAAATATATATTGTAGGTGCTCCTCTAATATTTCAATGTCCTCAAACCTGTCCTTCAAATGACTTGTATTGGCTCAATCAATTTTAGGTTATATGAGGAAAAGGAGAAGGTGTGCACAAACTTCTCCTTCAAGACATCCCAACCGGTTGTCTTGTAGCATGTTTTGTTGACCACATACCAAGATCATACCCACATCTTCAAGGTTCTGTAGAAGGCATGTACCCATAAGTTCCTCGATGCATTTGCACTGTAGTCAATCCATATTTCTTTACACAAATGTATGTGCATTATTGGGTCTAAATAGCTATATGCAAAAATGTCCAGGTCCTCATTGGTTTTTTTTAATCTGGTATAGATGGTTGCTTTTACATCTTGCCAAGTTGGTAAGCTAGACCTCTGTGCTTCCCACAAATAAGTGGCAATGCTTCTCAAAGTATACACCAATACACCTTCAGGACGTAGGAATCTAGGTCACGAACATATTCTTCTATAAGATTTCTCCCCCCATATTGCAAGAGCACTACAAGTTTACCTTTGCTCAAGGAAAACAACTTGTTTCCATTCTTCCTATTACAAGGGGCCCCTCTTTATAAAGTGTGATCAATCTAGACTTAGCCAGTCCTCATAGGTTTTGGCACCTTAGCACTCACTAAATTGCACCTTCAACCAATAATTTTGTAATCTTATTTGACCCATCAATTGCAAGCTACGTTGGTAATGTCTAAGGTTGATTGTCCATCATCCCAAAAAATCACTCCTTGGTCATTAGGGTTGATATTTTTGGTGCCTTGCACTGTGATGTTGTAGATATGGTTGATCTCATCCTCAAGATCAACACTTTCTACATAAGGGGGTCCTTGGTCCCTTGAGAGGTGGATCACGACCCTCTCCTTGCCATTTTCAAAGGTCATATAGCACTTCTTGAAGCACATGTTAACATTATTCATGTAACACCATGGCCTACCCATGAGTGATGGATAATTATCTTGCTCAACTAACTCAATCACTTTGAAGTCCACATGAAATTATGTGCCCATAATATCTATAATGGTGCCTTTTAGAATTTTGATTGGTTGCATCCTGGATTTATTGTCCATGAAAATCACATGAGGGGAAGGCCTCAAGGCTAGCCTACCCATCTTCTCCCATGCATTCCTTGTCAATATATTGACCTCAATGCCTATGTTCATGAGGACCTCGCATATAGACCATCCATCAATGGTGGCATTCATCAAGAGCTCTTGATCGTACTTTGCATTCTATGTAGGCCTGACTTCTTATGCCCTTTTCATGTGTGGCATAGTAATTTAAACTGGAATCTTCTTGGCATGCTCTAAAAACAAATTATTCAATAGGGGCACCATCCCTTCTATGTATTAGAAGCACAAGTTCTCCATTAGTTCTTGTACCTCAGCCTCCTAGTTATCTTGCTTCTTACAAGAGGTAGCATCTTATGCCTCTAGATCTCATGTCAGTTGGAATTCTCCTTGTAGGTTTTAAATGATGTTCATGGCCTATTGCAAGACATCCTTATAAATTTCAAGGTTAGGGTAAGATGCATCTTTGGGTTCTGATCATGTGATGTATTCAATGTGGCTTAGTTCCCCATATTCCATGTATAACTTTGGTATTAGTGTAGCTAGTAGCTAAGTGGTGAGCCCACTATGATTAGTCACATGTACCTTAACTTTCATGGTGTTGGTTGATTGTGCCCTCAGAGCCCATTTTTATACTTTTGACTCGTGCCATATCATTCATGTGCCTTTGTCTGTGTTGGGATAACCTTAGGTTAACTTTTTATATAAGTTGAAGCATTCATCAACTTTGTGTATTCCTTGATAATACCCACATGTTGGATGTGTAGGGTAATCAAGCTGATAATGCTTGGTCAAACCCTTATAACATGATCATGGTGGGAATTTTCCTCTATCATGTCTTCCACCCCACCCTCTGGTGCCTCTTTGTATCCCATAGCCTACATTCTATTGGTCATATCCTACATTCTACTAACCATATCCCTCATTTCCTTGGATTGTCTTCCCTCTAGCTACTGCAATTGCTTATCATGCACCTCTCTCCATATTTTCATGTATCTCATTGATTATGTGATAATCAATTATGGTATGAGTGTAGGCATCGTACAACCAAAAATATATGTTTTTGTTAACCTGAATGGCACATTGTAACAAAGGGCCATTGTGAACATCATGCACCTCATGACAAACCTCACAGCTTTAAATCAATGTGTACACACTCCTTCGATGGTAGTTATTCATGTTGTGGCCTTCCATCTCGTAGTTAGTGCATCATAATCTGCTTTAAGCATATTGTGATGAACTAGTGATAAATTTTTGGATTTGGCTAGCCATGGATGTAATATGTGCTTCCATGAATGGGTTGATCCCAGTGTCAGCACTTCCAACTACCTCGAATGTAAGCACAGATTCAAGTGTTTCTCAAGGATCTATGAATGTCTTGATAGATAGCACTCTTTTAAATGATACTATCAATCCTCTAACAAACCATTGAATGTGTTGGAGGGGTGAATGTCATAAAGAATCTTGGAAAGAAATTTTTTAAACTTAGCATCATATATGTGCATGCTCTTTGACATCCCTTGGCTAATTTCCTTGAGCATGGTGATGCTCTGTTATTCAAACTTGGGTATGTTAAATTCTTTTTGAAATGCTTCCTTTAAGGTGTCATAATCAATCATAGCCTAGTTAGGATCAAATTTCCTATACCAAGTATAAGCATGATCAAGCATAGTTGTCATGAACTGCATTACCTTGTGCTCTGACTAGGTTATACCCTGAGCATGTCATTCAAGCTCACATTTTAACACATGCTCTATAGAAATTTCCATGCCATGATATTCTTACAAGTGCATTACCATCTCATAATATATTTGTTGTCGGGGGGCACTAGCTACTGTGGTGTTTTCCCCTGGTACTTGTCCTAGTAGTGGTCTTCCAACACCTTTGGTCACTGGGTTAGGTATCAACCTCGTTGTTGTGGTTGGGATCATTGAAGTCAATAGCATGATGCTACTCACTTGTGATGTTGGGCCACTTCTTGTGGGCTATTGCCTAGTCTACGTAGTTGACATTTATTAAACTAGAATGCTTGCACTCACATTCTGTGTTGTCGAGCTAGCACCCAAATGTCTATAGGTATCTTCACTTATCTCTTCATAATGAATAATTTGTTTAATCACAAACTTATAGTCCAATTCTACAAATGGTCAAAGTTAATGTGGGAAACAGGGTCAGTTATCACTCTTCTTTATTCTCATGGGAGATCTAGTGCATGAGCTAGCGTCATAGGTTCAAAAGGGGTAGGCACTTTTGGCGCATCTTCAATGGTCAAATTTTATAGGGACCTAACCCATTCTTCACCCATCAATATTTGGGCTCAATTTATGGCTTCATTATTTCTCTCCTCACACTACTACAATTCAAGACATCATTCCTCATGCCCTTCCTGCTCACTATGAGTTCTCTTAGCACTTATAGGTTCCAGATCTTCCATCATCCTATGCCTTCTCTTGTTATAAGTCTATCTTCTGAGCTCTCAGGTGTCAATATGCCCATCCCCTTCTATTGTGCTTCACCTACACCTCCCCTTCTTCCCTTTTTCATTGCTCACACATGAAAGGACTTTAGCCTTCCATTATTATGGTTTCAAATCCATAATCTACCATCAATTTCTTAAGATCTATGTTGAATTCTTTCACAAACATGTCTCTGGGCTCATGCAAGAATTGATACTTTGCTTCTTCAAGGTAGGATTACGTCGATACTATGAATTCAAGCATGTAACTATTTAGCGCTCCTTACCACCATTTTTCTATATCTCTGCTCCAAGTGGCATCAAGGTGCTCAAACTTCCTTAGGCACTCTTTCATCCACTCAAGACATTATCCATAGCTTCATCTTCTGTGGGTCGTATAGGCAGTCAACCAATGGTATACATACTCAAGTAATTCATAGAAGAAGACCTCATACAAAGCATCATACAGAATTTTACAACTATTTCAACTAACCCTATTTGAGTGGAATCAGTTTTTGGGTATGTTGGGGGGATTATGGAGGAGTCAAAAAAATTATAGTGATGACATGAAACTTGTAGAGCTATTTTTCTCCCTATTATACACTAAAGTTGAGTATAAATTAGATATAAAGAAGCTAAAAGGGAAATAAATTAGCCTTCAACATTGGAGTATATAGTATTTATGATTTATCATGTGGGAGGAAACATTAGAAATTGTTTATCAAATAAAATTTAATAAAAATATATAAACAAGAATAATACATTGTTTTTAAACTTTTGAAATTTTAACATTCTAAATCTTTAAAAAAAAAAAAATTAAAGTGGATATTTTTGTCAAATTTTTAATTTTAATAATAACCTTATAATGTTACTATCTCTAAATTATCTTAAGCATCAATATTTCACTAGCTCCTTTTATTTCATTATTAAATTTACGTTATTAAATTTACTAAAAATGATGTTAACTTTTATAAGAGAACACTATTCAAAAAATTAAAATCACTTTGCAAATTTTATCAGTGAAAGAGATAATGGAGATCACTATCTAAAGATAATTTGAATATTGAATAATATTACGTGTAGGTTAAACAACATGAAAATGTTACCTAATTAAATTGTATAAGAGGATGTCATTACATGTCTCTTAAGGAATTATATATCATTATGAATTTATATTTAAAGTACATTTTTTCAATACTCATAAAAATAATTATTTATAAGTATTAAGATAATTTATATATATTATAAAGAAACTAATGTTAGAATATTATTTATTAAGAGAGTCGCATGAAAACATTGAACAAACAGGGTCTAAATATGCTGAGCATGCGTATTCCAAAAGTGGGGTCTTCAATGAGAAATACACATGTAGGTAACAAGACACAAACAAAGGTATGCATTGGAGGACCATGCACATAATTAGTGTGGATAAAAATTATAAGAAATTGATAGGTCTCGAACACCATATCAAAAAAAAGGGAAAATGTAAAAGGTTAGGTGGATGTGCACACAAGAATGACCAATTATTTGGATACACGAGGCCTACAGGGGAAAGAGGCGTGCGAGTGTGTAGATACATGCAAAGCCCAAGAATGAAAGAAAAGGGGAAGGGTGTAATTGGTGCCACTATAAAAAATGCACAAATGGTGATATCACCATGATGACATGATAGGTGGAGGTATGGAAAGAATGAAGTAGTTGAGGAGTAGGTAAACAAATTATAGCCATTATGACTATAAATATGACCCTTAGGGCACCCTTAATTAATTTATATTATTACAAATAGATGAGAGAGAAAAGTCAAGGGGCAAAAGATAATTATAGAGTTTGAAGTTAGGGCACACAAAATATGCATCAACTCCACAAGCCTTTGACCACAATCTATGAGATTTCAACTACCAATGTTTAGCTCAACTCATGAACCATGCAATATGAGCGTAGGGAAAGAAATTACATAGTAGGTTTCATGACCTTAATTATTAAATGATTGAAGATCGGGGTTTAAATGAAGGAGGGTTGACGCTAGCATACAATAGGTAGTGTGATAATGATAAGTAAATGATAAGGTCATGTGCATGGCAAACAATAAAAAATGACATAAGTTAGGACTCTGAGGGGTGAGGATACCCTGGTAATAGGTGAAGAAACCCAATGAAAAGAGTAAATCAAATAACATAAAAGAGATACCCCCATTTGCTTCATCCATGATGAGGTATTTATAATATGTGGAATGTAATGAAGTGTTGACTTCATGCATAGGATGTTGCACAATTGATGATTTCAACCACATGTGAACTAAATACAAGAAAATGTTTAAGGATTGTTATTACATAGTCATGAGGAATGTTGAAAGGGAAGGTTTGCCTCTCATGGATGAAACCATTAAAAGGAAAATAGAAGGTAATGGAGTTTTACAAATTTGGAAGCTTCCCTTCTTTATGAAACCAAAGAAATTAGTTAAGTTACTAGTTTTGAATGTACATGAATGTAAGTTATATTTCCCTAGCTAAAAGATGGTAATCATTCTCGATTGCATCATAAGAGAAACTGAGTTAAAGAACAAAGGATAAAATGTGAGATTAGACATTGCAAGCAAGTTGGTGAAGTGGTCAAATAGTTAATATATTATGAGGAGGCTACACTATAGTTATTGATACGCTGGACAACCAAATAATGCATGGTTAAGTCCATTTGATCAATGGGAAGTTGATTGTTGTTGCTCATTATAGTGCACCAGATTTCCATCAAGAATATGGAATACAATTTCATGTGCTACATTGCAGAAGAAGTAAACTTGGGTGCAAAGGAGGCTCATCTTAGTATTGGCATGTTAATATGGGTTTCAATACTTACAGTGTTGTTATGTGATGAAATTGGGATTCTAGACAAGCCTCCAAAGGATCCTTTTTTCTATCTAATATGAAACAACTCCCCCATGAAAAGATACAAGGCACACACCTACCCTATCTGAATGAATCAAACTTACAAGAAGAAAATGGATTTTTGGTATGAAACATTAATCAACGTAATAGGATATTAATGTAGAATTCATAAAACCATGCCTAAGGCATACCAATAGTTTTAAATTTTTTGTGTTATGCTTCATCACATGTTGGAGTGAAGAAATGTGATGAAGGCCAAGGTAGTAAAGAAGAGTCTAGAGATGAAGAAGTTTGTAACATAGAAGGCCATGAGGAGGAAGTGCACAATAAAGGAATAAATGAGGAGCATGTGCACAATTAAAATGTCTAATAAAAATAAGAGAGGAACAAATTTCAAATATACACACAAAATGAGGACGAGGATTATGAAGATGAACTGGAATAATTAGAGTATGAGCCCTCCATGAAGAGCACCAAGGAGGAAGAGGCATCTGTTGAGAAATAAAATGAACATATGGGTGATGAACAAGGAGAAGATAAGCCATATGAACAGGATGTACTTCAAGAGGATAATGATTTGGCGACCACTCGAAGGCAACTCTCTTGTATGTTTGACAACCATGGTGAAGATAAAAAAATTTAGTTGTCATTTGAATGCCTCAATCTAGAAGAACCATTGGAAAAAGAGGTAGAGGAAATAACCATTAGCCCAAAACCATTCACCAAAGAAAAACCAAGGTTGGCATTCATATGTTTTTCTATGGAGGAAACATGCAAAAATATATTAAATAGAAAAAATGCAGAGTCTTCCAAGAAAAAACTAGAGACTAATGAGAAGGAGCTTTAATTTTCCAAAAGGCATATCATGGTGGTGGAGGCTAAGAGATCCAATGTGTTCAAAAAAATAAATAAGGATAAATTGATGTTGCTTTTAGACACCATGACAAATAACATAGAACCAATCAATCATCTTGATATTTTGGCAAGTAAACTATTGCTTATGGAAAGCACGAAGGAGTGATCTCTCAGGGAGGAGCTCAAGGGGCAATAGCTTATAGAGAATGTGACAAAACTAAAAGAGAACATTGAGGTGTTGCATAAATTGGTAAACCTCTTGTAAGATAAGGCCAAAATAGTTGAGTTAGTGTTTTATAAGTTTGTGCATACTACACAAATCATCGGCACAAAACTATAGCAAGAACAGAGTAAGCAAGAGCTTGAGACCAAAGTGTTTACCATCAAGGACAAAGATGAAAGGAAAAATATATTAAATGAGACTGATGAGAACAAGGATAATATTGAGGAGTCGCACAAGGAATTATAAAAAACATTAAAAGGCTTATAGTTGAAGGCAAGTGGCGAAGAGCATTTCTCACATGAGACACACAGTGGATACCTTGTAGAATTCTAGTGAGCTTAGCGAAAGGAAATTCAATTTGGCATGAACCTTGTTGGAATTGGGAATTTTATAAGTGAGATGTTAGCTGAAATTGTGCAAGTTCAATTTGCCATCAAGCATTGGGATGATTTTGAAGAACTTCAGCAGCTAGCCCAAAGATTCATAATTTTAGGGGGATGACATAAACTTTTCCAAGGACAAATAAGATAGTGTGAGGAGATAAAGTAAATTTGTGCATGAAGATAACTATAAATCAAAGTTATGTGAACATATAACTATATGGCAAGGTTGTGTCCCAGTATAAACCCACATAAGGATAATTATGAATGGATTTAAGACTTTTTGGCTAAGTCAAGTGTGCCATATTGAATAATCATGCACAAGGAAGCATAACTTGATATTATGCACATACAAGGTATGTGAAAGACAACCATTATCCAAATGGTTTCAGCTCTAGCAGACCTCAAAAGGGCAATTATTTCAAAGCACGAAGGAACAAAATAAGGGAAGCCATTTGGCACAAATCCTAGGGCCGCAAAGCAAGGATCATGGGAAGAAATATTTTGAACCTTTTTAATATGAGTTTTCAATGAGAACAATGTGGGAGTTGTCCATAAAATCTTCACTCGCTATTTATAAAAGTGTTTTTTAGATCCACACTATAGGGGGCTAAGGCCAAGCACGTGGGAAGACAACTACTACTAGAAGTAACTCATAAGAGTGAATGCACGCATGAGTTCATAACTGAACAAACAAACATGCATTCAATGGAACATAAGTATTATACTTTCATAAATGTAACTTATATTCAATATTGGTGAATAGGGAAATACAAATATGCACAATACTTAAGACAAGGCTAGGAGGGCATACCCTATAGCCAGAAGGGTTGAACACTTCGTCTAGTTTTGCCTAAACTAAACAATACAAATTGTGAATGACAAAGTAGATTAACAAAGCATGCTATCTAAATTTATTATGGCATTGACCCTTGGTCAGATGTGTATGATACATATTTATACATATAATACAAGAGGCGGTTACAACTATTGTCAATTATAAAGGATACAATTAATAGTGATGCCATCTTCCTTATTGAGTGATGGTCTTCCATGTACATGGTGCCAAGTTGTTAACATGGTCCAAGTTGAAAGGTGCCACTTGGCAAGCCACATAGTTAGAACAAGCTGACATGTGGATGTACTAATATAAGGTAAGTGTATGTGTGTGAAAATAATGACATGGTTGGTGCAGAAGTGTGTGCATAGGACTGCAAGAAAACATGAGACTACAAAAAAGGGAGTGTGGCATGTGGGACTATAATCAAGCATGTGTGTGTTACTGGACTACAAGTACAATAATGGTACACAAGACTACAATCAAGTGCGAGTGTGTTACGCAAAAGTGTGAGAAAGATTCTAAAGTAAGATGTGCATAGGTGTGTGCAGGAGAAGTTTATGTGGCATAGGAGTTGTGCACTAATCATTCACCCTTTCTTGAAGAGTAATGGTCTCCATTACATCCTTGTGTAGCTATAAAAATTGCACTTAAATTTTATGTGAGTCGTACCACTTAGTTTGATCAACATATTGCCTTACTTTGACCACTTGGAAGAGCTAATATGTGCCATGGCGGGTATGTGTGTCTGTCACTTCAATGATTTGGTCTTTGTTTGTGAGGCACAATTTTTTGGGATCAAGATCAAAAGGATGTTGTGTCACTTTGTGTAAGGGTGAAGGAGCGCCACATTGAAGATTGGATGCATGCCCAAGTATGGAGGTAGATCAAGAATAAATGTGTTCTCACTAGCTACATACAGAATGGTGTAAGTACCATAGAAAAAAGGCTTGATATTTTTGTGTGGACCTTTGAAACACTCCTTCTGAAGGTGCAAGCAAACTTTGTCACCAACTCAGAATGCATGACATGTGTGATGCATGTCATGGCACTCTTTATATTTTTCTCAGGTGAAAGAAAGGATCTGTTGAACCTGTTAATGAACAGATTGTATGTGGCATGATAACTTCTCAACTTTTTCCGCTTCTAGTTCCTATGTACGCAACTCAGTGTTGGTTGGTGCATGGTAGGAGATGTCTAGAGGTGTTGTAAGATAAAACCCAAGACATGTCTAGAATGTATTATTCCTCGTAGAGATTTGCAGCACTCTATTATAGGGATGTTGAATGTACAAGATATTTTCATCCCAAGTGCAAGCATGTGCATGGTTTTACATTCATAAAAGATGAACAAGTGTGTGATTGACAACTTCTATTTGCCCATATGTTTGCAGATGAAATGTTGTCAACTGGGCAAGCTATGTTCCCATCAAGTCCCATAGTGCTTGCCATAAATGACTCACAAAGTGTAGAAATTGATCAAAGACGATGGATATTGGGAGTCCAAAGTGACCCCAAACATGGTTGAAGAAGGCTTACGCAATGATAGTTACATCAATGTAGTTATTACAAGTGACCATGATAATCATCTTGGAAAACCTATCCACTACGATGAACACAACATCATGCTTGAATTTTTTCATAGGCAACCCAGTCATGAAATCCATGCTGATAGATTCCTATGGTCTAGATGGAACTAGTAGAGGTGTGTAAAGTCCTAGTTTCTTGTTCATAGACTTGGTTATGCAAAAAGGGATGCAAAACTTGATGTGGTGTTCCACATCTGTGTTCATGTGAGGCCAATAGAAATGTGAATATAATGCAACTAGAGTCTTTGTCATGCTAAAGTGTTTCGAGGTCTTGGCATAGTACACCTCTTACATGAGTCACTAGCGAGGTGTGCCACCAGGAACACAGAGATGTTTGAGCTTGTAGAGAAGCTAGTCAGACAAGTGGAACACCTAAACTTGTTTACCTTATGCAAGGTTGGCATAAATTTTCATGAAGAACTTATGATCTGAGTAGAGATATACCAAGTTTTTGAAGTTGTAGTCATGCGTATCTAACATTGTGATGAGCATGTAGACCGATGGTCAACCAAGGTAATCAGATACCTTATTATCATTCCCTTTATTGTGCTAGATCACAAGATGAAATTATTGCAGGTAAGTCATCCATTTCATGTGGCACACAATCTCCAGTTTGTTTTATGTCTGCATGAACTGAAGTGGATTATGATTAGAATGAACAATTATCTCCTTCCCCAAGATGTAGTGACCATTGCTTAATTGCTTGCATAATAATATACAACTATTTTTTGTAGGTGGAGTTCCTTCACACAGTGTCATAAAATGTCTTTGAATGGTGGGCAACTAGATGTCCATGTTGCATGAGCATTGCATCAAGTGCATAGTTAGATGCATCGCTGTGAATTTTAAAGGAGTGCGCAATGTCGAGCATTGCAAGCAAATGTTGCATAAAAACATTGCTTGAGTGTCTCAAAATCATGTTGTTGCACATGAGTCCATTAAAACTTGGCTTTCGCTTGTGTTACCTAAATGAGTGGCTAAGAGATGTGCAAGAAACTAAGGATGAACTTGCAATAGAATTTTGTGAGTCTAAGAAAGCTCCTCAATTTTGTGAGATTGCACAGAGTGGGCCAATTTTGGATCATAAATGTTTTCTGGGTATACATGATTTATACACGGTTAATGATGTATCCCAAGTACTAGATTTATGTGGCACCGAATGTACACTTGGCTAAGTTGGCTTGCAACTTGTGTTTGCACAGATTGTCTAAGGCACGCATGATATGTTCCACATGTTCCTCCCAAGTCTTGTTGAAGATGAGGATGGCATCCAAGTAGATGATGACAAAGGAGTTGAGGAATGACTTGAGTAGGTCATCCATCAAGCACATGAAAGCAGGTAGTGCGTTGGTTAGGCTAAAAGGCATGATTATCCATTCATATAATTTTTTCCATGTCTTGAAGGTCATCTTCCAAACATCTTCGTGATGGAATGGAACTTGATGGTAACCTGACTTCAAGTTGATTTTGGTGAAGTATTGTGCACCTCTAAGTTGGTCAAAGAGGTCGTCAATACGTGGTAGTGGATATCAATTCTTCACCTTGATTTTATTGAGTGCATGATCGTATTTGCAGGGCCGCCATAACCCATCTTTCTTGGGCACAAGGACTATCAAACTCCCACAAAGTGAAGAGCTAGGCCTAATCTTGCCTTGATCAATAAGCTCTTGTATTTGGTGTTGGATTTCATCATTCTCCCAAACTGGTCTATGATATAGAGGGTTATTTATAAGAGGGGATCTAGGGACCAAATCTATATGGTGCTTTATTGTGCAGTGTCTTGGAAGGCCTTCGGATTATTTGAAGACTTCTTCATGTTGCTTTAGTAACTTTTCGAGTTGTTGTTACTACGACATTTATTGTGCGATGTGTGCCACCAAAGCTTGCTTTTCTTCTCACTTAGGTGTGTTAGGGTGAACCATGAGCAACACAAACTTCTACACGTACAAAATGAGTTTATGACATTGCTTGGTAGAGACCAAGGTGACTTTGGTCATGAACAGTCCAACGTTGTGGCTTGGCTTGATATATAGCCTAACGGTCATACAAATACGATATTCCTAGAAAAATGTCATTGGCCTCCAAATGTGTGATGTCACAAGTGACAGTGTCCTCCATAGGCTTGACCTTAACTGAAAAGTGCATTGTTGCTCAACTTGTATATCCTTCCCATGTTGAAGCCACTCTAATGAGTATGGATTGGGATATGTGGTAGTGTCAAGGCTAAGGCATTGTGTTTTGGATTGTGCGACGATGTTCTTCTAACTACCACTATCGATGATAACATGAAGAGATTGACCTTTCACCCATAATTTGTTGTGGAAGAGGCACTCACACTCCTCAAAGGTGTCGATCACAATGCTATTGGTGTTCAGACAAGTAGCATCTGGATCAGTGTCATCTGTCGGCATGGTATCTAATGTAGACTAGGAAATCAAGGATTGTGTGCATGGCATTCAGAGTCATCATGGGTGGTTGAGCGATAACAATGGCACCACTTATGACCTAACTTTTTGCTTATGTCTGAAGTAGAAGGCACATGAACCTTTGAGTTTTGCATAGTCTTCTTACATTGATCTCCTTTGCGATAAGTGCTCTGATTCTTTGCAGAAGGTTGTATTGAATAATTTTGCATGGGCCAACTCTTGTGCACGGTATTAGATGAAGAGGTGAGACACTGCTTCATCTTTGCCTTGGCTTAGATCTTGGCAGTGTTATGATAGGCTTGCCCTAGAGTGTCATAAGTCAAGAATTCCATCTTCTTATAGATATAAGGTGACAGTCCACTAATGTACTTCAGCACCTTATGTTGTTAACTCAAGTTTTCTCGAAGGTGTGTGCAAAGAGTCATGCAATGTGTTGGTGCAATCTTCCACCGACTGATCCATGCGTTAGCACAATTATTGGAACTTGATGTATTCATCCTCAAATTGATGTAGAGGATAGTACTCCTTTATCACATCGACAAAAGTCTTCCAAGACTCAATTGGAACACACTCTTACGCACGTTGTGTGCTAAAGTTCTCCCACTAGTGAACAGCCAGAATGAACATCTTCAACACTGCAGAAGTGATCTTCTCAACATCAATGAAACAATTGACTAAGAATTATGCCTCGAGCTATCGAATCCATGCATCCAATGTTGTGGCGTTAATTTTGCCTTCAAACAAAAGAATGTCAAGATTGACTTGCATTTTGAAGGGGGTTTGTTGTTGAAACCATTGTTGATCAAACTATGGAAGAGTGTTGGAAGGTGTCGAGTTGAGTTGCATCATCAATTCATGGAAATGTCTAAAAAGTTTGGTTCATTATGCTTCTAGTGCATCAACGATAGGCCTTTTGACATTTGGCGTTGCCTCAATTTACTTCTAGTCCTTAGGTATCTTACTTTTGCTAAGGCATTCTTCTAGGTATTTTGAAATAGAACCAACTGATAATCCTTTTCTTTCTTGTTGCACTCACATGTTTACATGCATATAAATAAAGATCTATGCTTTGATACCTATGATCCATGCTACGAAGGCCCAAGACCAAGCATGTGGGGGGTGGGGAAACTAATGTTAGAAGTAACTTGTTATAAGAGTGAATGCATGCAGGGGTTTAAAATAGAACAAACAAACACACATTCAATAGAGCAGAAGTCTTATACTTGCATAAATGCAACATCTATTCAATATGGGTGAATAGGGAAAGACAAAGATGTACAATGCTTACAGAGCTAGGAGGGCAGGGTCTTGTAGCCAAAAGGGGTGAACATTTCATTTGGTTTTCCTAGATTGACCAATATAAGTTGTGAATGACAGAGTAGATACATAGACCATGTTATCTATCACTTCAATTGTGTATGGCATCGACCCTTGGCCACATGTGTATAATACCTATTTATACATAAAATACAAGTAGTTACAACTGTTGTTAATTACAAAGGAGATGGTTATGAGTCATGTTGTCTTCCCTATTGAGCGACGGTTTGTCTTCCAGATATGTGGTGGCAAGCTATTGACATGTTCCAAGCTGAAAGGCACCACTTGGCAAGCCACACGGTTCAAAGCAAGTTGACACATTGATGTACTGGGATAAGGTAAGGTATACACAAGCAAACGATGACATTTTTGCCACAAAAGTGTGCGCAAGATTACGATAAAGCACGAGACTATGAACTAGTGCTAGTGTAACACATGGGACATTGAGCAAGCGCAAGTGTGTGACATAGAATTGTGAGCAAGCGCAAGTGTGTGGCATAGGACTATGAGCAAGCGCGAGTGTGTGGCGCGAGACTATGAGTGAGTGCGATAATGGTGCACAAGATTGTGAGCAAGCACGAGTGTGCTAACCTGATGTGCAAGCAAGATTCCAAAGTGAGATATGCACAAATTAAACAAGCGCACATAGAGAAGTGTACACAACGCAGGAGCTACACATGAAGCATGTTTAATAATTTTTGTTGTTGGAGGATTGTTAATATTGTTTGAATATAGATGTATAAGCTACCATTATTGGAGCTTGACCAAGTATTGTACTACCTTGCATTCTGATGTATCTTGTATTATAAATATGAATGAGAATGGGGATGTTGTGGGAAATCATGTTTATTATTGAATGGTAATACATGCATGCGATTTTTCTTCTTTATTTGGAATACATTTGAGTTTGCATGGTTTATGGTAACTATTTGCATGTACAATTATGGTCAATTGCATGTACAATTATGGTCAACATTTGTGTATGTCTTCATCACCCAACCCAACGAGCCTTGGTAATCTCTCTCTATACCTTAGGTAAGCACCCAATTGAAAGCTTGAGTGATAGGTTGGCGTGGAAAGCAAGCATTATTTTTGGAATTTGCGCAAGTGGTCTGTATGTGATTGCAAGAAAGGCCCCAACGATGTTTTGTAAACAACACTAATTTGTTCATAGACCAGGGTCCTCCTTGAAAGGATTTGTCTCTTTATTTTGTGTTCCTAAAAATAGCCGTGAAATATCCTTTGGGTATCATAAGGATATCCACTTAGCCAAAGGGTTTCCAATTTTTTTGTACCCATATTCTTAGGGTTTTGGCTCCTAGATATGCAACTATAAACTTGCAAATAAGAGCTTTTTATTATAAGTGTTGTACCATGTTTTCCATCTCATCGAGAGAATGAGACTTTTGTTGTCGTTTCCATTTTGAGGTAACATACATTAGTGTTTTTAGTTGTGAAGGATGTCCTTGTTATGGTACAATGAGCATAATATTGCAAAAAATTATGTACTTATGCCTTGCTAATACAAGAGTTGTCTACAACAGTGGCTTTGAAATCAATCCCATCTTAGGAGGGAGGAATCTAGGGATCAGAGGCAACAATGGCGTGCTCTTAGAAATATGCTTAAAATTGTTCCAACTTACCCTAGTTGAGGGAAATCAAGGTTAGGGTATGTTGAGAGTGGATTGTGAACGAAAAGATAATGGGTATTTGTGACATGAAACTTGCAAAGCTATTTTTCCCCCTAATGTGCGAAAGGTATTAATTATATCCAAAAAGGTATTAATTATATCCAAAGAAGATATAAGGGGAAAAAATGGCCCTTCAACATTGATGTATATAAGATTGACTATTTTTCATGTGTGCAAAAACATTAAAAATCATTTATCAAATAAAATTTAGCAAAAATATATAAACATGAAAATTATATTTTATAAAAATATAACTTTTAACATTCTAAATTTTATATATATATATAAAATAAAATTTTAACATCAATGTCAACCTTCTAACATCACTATATTTAAATTCTATTAAACTTCAACATGATTTCTTATCTTTGCAACTCTCACTATATGCTATCACTAGCTTCATTTGCTCCCATTCTCACAATTACATCATGAAATTTAGTAGAATTGAAGTTAGCTTTTATAAAAGAAACACTAATCAACAAAATAATAATTTCAGAAAAATACCTTGAGGCCATCTTGCAGTCATTGAAAGAGATAATAGAGAGTATCATCCAAAGATGACTTAATATTGAACAATACTATATGTAGGTTAAACAACATAAGAATGTACGAATTGAATTATGTAAAAAGGTGTTATTAAAGACTATAAAGGAAACTAAATTTTATGTAAAAAGGTGTTATTAGAATACTAAAGGGAATTAAATTGTATAACAGGCTGTCATTATTTGACTCTCAAGGAATTATATGTAAAGATAATTGGCATATATTGTAAAGAAACCAATATTGTAATCTTGTTTATTAACTTTTAATATATGACAATATTACTGGTTGGGACATGCATATTATTACATCCAATTCTTGTCTTAAACAAAGATTGAAAATTAAAGAGTGGATACCTATGCAAATTCAGAGGTAATTATATTCTATTGTAGTGTATCTATTTAAGATTTTCCTTGTGATTGCCTGCATCATAACAATGAACTTGCTTATTTAAATGCCTTATGAAATGCACATCAAGAACCTCTTTTGTAATAACACACAATTTGCTTAATCAAAAGAAAACAACAACACACAATAATAGTGATCTTGAAAATTATTGTATTTTACAATTACATTGTTACATAGAAATTATACAATTAAAGCTCAATTTTTTCTGGAATGTTAGAATTTATACAACATTAAGGGCAACCATTCAAGCATCAAAATGCATGTACAAAACAGAGGAACCTTGGGTGCAAATAAAACAAAAACAGCATAGGTCCGAGAATCAAGGGTATCACAAGTTTTAGGTAGTTCTTCCATCTCCAACCAACCGTCCAAAAATAACATCATGCAGTCGGTATTTAAACCACTCATCTTATATTCAACCACACAACAAAATCCCGTAACTCTTATTTTCCAATCCTTGTTCTGTCAATGAGATGTTGGTGACATGGAAAATGCATCCGTTACTTAAAATCCATTGTTTCAAATCCCTGGGCATCATTTGCTTAAAATCCATTGTTTCAAATCTTAAAAAAAGAAAAATTAAGGTAAAACATTCTTACATTACCCATATTTCGAAGCTCCTCCATAATTAAAGTGTCCTAAAATGTGGCAGTATTTTAGCTGTTTCAGAAAATATCATAAGCAGCACATATTGACGCCACTCCCATGCATATTATTAGAACAATAAAACCTATATGTCAGAACTAGTAAATGAAAAAAATACACAGAAATCTAAAAGCTAAATAAAAATATGTACATAGAGCTTTGCATGTCTCGACATTATTTGAAACAACTTGAATCTAGTTTGGTTCAAATCAAGATTTCAAGACAAATTTATGCGACTTCCGTTTTAACTATAGACATGAATGTAAACATCTTTTAGCCTTAGCTTTACATGTTGATTATACTGGATAAAATTGTTTAACATGGATGAAGATTATCTATCATCCATACAATCTACGCCAGTCATCTTCTGAATCCTTCTCAATCTCAATAGGAGTATTCTCCAGCACATCTTTTGAGAATGTAAGACCCATCTGACTTGCCAACAGATCCCCAAGCTTGCAAAGCATCTAAACCAGAAGTAAATTTTCAGGATTAGATTCAGAATATGCAGAATTACAGAGAAGGTTGATTATATTGGATAAACAACTGGATGTGGTTAACTCAAAAATGTCTTAATGTACAATTTTATTGTTAAAGTAATCCACATTTTGTCCAAGGGCTATTGATACAACTAGATTATTTTTTGTAACATGCAATGTGACCAAAATCATATGCAGAATTATGGTGCAATAGACAAAGGATTTATAACAACATACAAATAATATGTTGCAGCTAGAAGCAGAATCACAAACTTACGGGTTCACAATTTAAAGCATGAAATTTTAATAATTGTTTTTTCTTATATTAACAAGTTGCCACGTGTAAGTGAAGCCTATTACCTGTGTTTCATCTGCCAGTTGAATGTGAGCTCCCTTGCTATCCGAACGGCTGATTCTGGTAGTTGGAGCTAGCAGCAGCACTGCTGGCAGCGATAAAACACGAACAAAATGCAGCATGCAAGCCAAGAGATCATCAGATATTTGTGCTGTTGGTGGCAGCTTTTCAAGACCCCTCACTATGGCCTTCGAGAAATCAGATGCTTCGTTTATTTCAGATGTATATAGAGATTGTTCGGCATCTCTTACATGTAGACTTATTATATTTTGAGTGGATTTTCGAACAACTGTAAGACAAGGAAATATGACTGTGAGAGATGATGAATGCTTGGAAGTTCTTGATCTGATGAACTTGAGAACTTCATAGGCTACACAAGCACTGGTAGGAGGCTTGTAGTTTTGAATAAGTATCAAGGACACCTGCATATGTACAATATACATTGCTCAGATAAATGTCCTGAAAAGTATTTGAACGATACCAAAGTTGTTTATCATATATATGGAATCACCCCATTTGCAGATGATGTCAAAATCTACCTCTGAAGGTGAAGTACCGCAAAATGCAATCTCTTTAATTTCCAAACCAAAGCGCAGCTCCATTTTTCCAAATTTACTAGCATTCCAAAATGTTACACATAATGCAAATAAAGAAAGCATGAAACATATGAACTAGTAGGATAATAACAAAAGCAAATTTCAACCTCCCCAGAAATCACAAAAGTATTTATTGTGTTTCATGTCTTTAAACTTAACACAATTTTAATGAACGCTAATATTTTGTTAAGAACTGTAGTTTAATTGGCCCTTGTTGACAACTGTCACCTATTAACTTCTGTTAGCTCCAACTCTCAACTATTGACTTTTATCATCAAACTATGTAACATTTCAACCAGTAAGACACCACCTGCATTTTGATGTATAACATAAAACTGCCTAAGCGTGCTAAATAAGATAATCAATCAACATAAAAAGGAAAAAGATTTAAGCCATATTGAATGCACAGTAAACTGGTATGGAAAATTTGATATCAAAGATAAGTTCAGAAACCTCAAAATTGAGAGGAGGCATGGTACTACAATCAGTAAAGCTGAAAACAAATTGTGTGTCAGAGCACTTGCAACCAACAACAAAATCTATAGATCATATAGGGTAGTTAGGCAATTTTGCTTTAAAAATGGGATAGCAATCAACAAATGTAGATCTCTTTATTGGATAAAAACGGTTACTAGTTCCGTAAAATGATTCCCAAGAGAATTCACAGCCCTCCGTAAAATGATTCCCAAGAGAATTCACAGCCCTAAGTTTTGAAACAAGGGTGGTTGTTGTACAGGAAGATGAGAATACTTATATTGAACAAGACTAGAGACATCAGAGCTAATTGGATGGATTCTAGGACATCCATTGTCAAATCACTGGATTGTGCATATTTGATCGGCAGTTATGTTTTTAGAATGTCATGAGACTAATGGGAGCAAATTAACTTTGAGAACCAAGGCAGTGATGTTTTTATAATGCCATGACACAAATCACAGCATCAAGGAATGTACATATTTGATGGGACTCCGACTCAGAAAGTGGGGAGGGGGAAATGCAGTCCAGGTAACATACAAACAGTTTTGCTAATTGTTGACGCGAAAAATTGCACCCGGGGCAAGGAGGTCGAACTCCTGCCTTCTCTCCGCAACATGGAAACTCCTCTCTCGCCTGTGGGACAGCGAAGTTGGAGAGGAGAGTCTCTAGATAAGGGCTAGCTCCCTTTGATGTATCATGTTTGTTTCAGCAAGTGCAAATACATATATATATATATATATATATATATATATATATATAAACTGGGGGGATGAAAAGAGAGGAAAATACAGGAAAACAAACTACTCTAAGGAGGTGATACACCAAAAATAGGTCGACCTTCACACATTCACACTAAGAATCAGACAAAACACACACATACACTTCAGGCTTGGCAGAAGGACCATACTGCAAGAGAAAGACAGGGAGGTTCTCATGAAAACACAGAAATAGAGACTCACCAAGGTGCTGTACAATACACACTGTAAGTGACTTCTCCTGTTTTATACTTCCAAAAAGAGCTCTTCTCCTGTAAGCTGCAAACTGGCGCCTTGTAGATAACTGGTCTGTTGGTGTTGAACCTGTGAGAGCATCAAGGATAATGACTAAACACAAATAACACTCAGAACATATACAAAATATCTATCCAAGATGGAGGCAAAACTGTATTTTTATTTATTCAGGTGGAAATTTTAGCAAAGCTACGCTTTGTAAAATTGTGGAAGATCTTTACAAAAATGACAAGTATCAAATATATATGAGAAAATGAGGAAGCCCATGTGGCGTTCCTTCAACAAGTGGCCATCGCGTCCCTTCAACAAGTTGCTCAAAACATTAATGAGCCGTGGGCTTTGTTTGCTCGAAGTCCACAATTTTAATGTCAAAACACGGTTTGTCTACCCATTAAATGTAAAATGAAGAAACCGGTTACATTACTTAGCTGTTGCGTCTCCTCATGATCAATTCGAAGGAACTATTTCACCTGCTGGAGTCATTTCTCAAATTGGCGCCACTTGGACTTAACTGCTTGCTCATTCCGTGTATGTCTTCTTGTCTTTTATCAATTGTCTCTATCTGGCTTGTTCGGCCCCCAGGGGCGAACTTTCAGCAGGTTGCTGCATTTTGGGCTCCTTGGCAATACTTTCTTAGTTGGAAACAAAGGCCATTCTATTCTGTTAAATTTGACGCTCATCCAGCCGTCAAGCTTTGAAAACCAACGGATATTCCATCCTCTTGAAATTGACGGCGTCTCGGGTGTCATCGCTTGAGAACCAACGGCTAAACCGTTCTGCTAAATTTGACGTCCACTGGGACATCATCGAGTCCATTGCCACTTTAGTCGGGTCCAACGCCACGTGGCATCTTTTCAGGCACTTCTTTGTCTTTGAATTTTCCCAGCACCTGTCCCCTTGAAAAGTCCTATCGGCCCAGCCGGAAGTCCCCCGCAAGGGCACCTACCCTTTGGGGTCCTTCGACGGGCCCTTTATTGCTTGAACTGCCTTCCCGGGCTCCCGCGAGCAAGTTGTCCGCGGACAATTTCCCTGGGTTAATTCCCCGGGTCTGCGGCTTCGCTTGAATTTCCGTGGACAAATTGTCCGCGGAAATTCTTCAGGACTTAGTCGATTTGCATAAAATGAAACTTTGAACTTGAACCTTGAATTTCGTGCGCCTGCCCTTCGAAAAGGCCCCTTTGACCATTTGACTGCCCGAGTCTTCGAAAAGTTGGAGTGTCCGCCCGCCCTCCAAAAGGGCACTTTGACTTTTGACTCTGCCTTCGGCCAAGGGCAGCCCCTTGAACCGAACCCGTTGAACCAAAAATTGGTTCAACGGTTCAAGGTTCAAAAGAGCACGCCGATGAACCTAAGGGCCGATGAACTCATGCATTGAACTTTTCCGTTGAACCCAGGCCGTTGAACCAAGAATGGTTCAACGGTTCAACTAAGCGCGCCGATGGGGAATGAACCAAAAGCCGATGAACCTTTGTATTGAATTGAACCGTTGAACTGAAGCCATTGAACCTAGACCGTTGAACCAAAATTTGGTTCAACGGTACGAAGGTTCAACACATATTGCATTTAGGTGCTTGAACCGAGATGTTGAACTGAGATGAACCAGGCCGAACCAATGAACTCCTTGAACTTGAACCAAGCCCGTTGAACCAAGATCGTTGAACCAAAATTTGGCTCAATGGTTTGGTTCAACCATTATTGAACCAAGATACTGAACTCGGAAATGAACCTTTTGATCCGGACAATAATTCGGATAACAATTTGGGTGATGGGTCCACCCCATTTGATGGCGGAACTTTTGGGAGCCATAACTTTTGCACCGTAGCTCCAATTGACTCGCCGTTTGAACCGTTGGAAAGCTAATAATGAGGGGAATGTCGTGAGATGGCATTGAGCTCTACTCGATGAAGTTTGACCCCCTAAAACCCAACAGAAGTGTCCCAATTTTCAATTTTATTAGTCCAGTCTAAAAATAGTAAGTTTCTAAAAATAGTAATTCCTCGAATTCTGTATTGTTGTAAATCGTGGAAGTCGAACCAATTCATCTCCCTCGAGATTGGTGACCTTCCACATCCTCCCCACACCTTCAAAACATGTATAAATGAAGATGTAACCCGAAATGGAAATCAAACATCTCTTCTCAGAGATAAGCATATGTTTGGGTCTGCAATTTTGATAAATAAAACATCTCTCTTCAGAGATAGCATTATTTGAATTGTGTTATTCTTATTTCTTTGAATTATTTCAGCCAAAGCTTTTGAGTTTTGGATCAGTGGTATCAGAGTGGTTTGTCTTGAGAGTGTATGATCCCAAGGACGAGGTCAAGCTACAAGAAGCTTGAGTGGGAAACAACAGAGCTTCCAAATTTTCCACCTGTTCGCTCCAAACGACTTCAAATGGCGGACAACACCGAGACATCCGATCCTTTCAAGGAAATGGTGAATGAAGCCCTCCAACGGCAACAAGCGCAAATGCTACAACAGTTTGCCCAAATTCTTCAAACACTTCCGATGGGAAATTCTGGCTCTACGGCTCCACTTCATGGCTCCTCAACCAAGGAACGTCCTTTCAGTGCCCCAACACCCTTCAAGGTCCAGGTAAATTTTGATATTCTTACATTTGAAGGCAAAATTAATGCCGATGTAGTAGAAAATTGGTTGGATCAATTGTCTTCCTACTTCTCTGTAAATAATTTCACCGATGGAGAAAAGATTACTTTTGCTCTTTTAAAATCAACATTCCCTGTGAAAAATTGGTGGGAAGTGTACAAAAAGAGGTTCAGCATAGATGACATTGGCCTTGAGGTGGAACCTACTTGGGATAATTTTGTGGAAGCGGTGAAAGAAGAATACTATCCCATTGGAGCATATGATGATCTCTACATACAATGGCAACAACTTCGCCAAGGTAAGGAACAATCTGTTCAAGATTATACTAATATTTTTCATTCTCTATCTGCGAGATTAGGCATCCAAGAAAGTGAGAGACACAAGGTTCTCAAATATCGTGGTGGACTACAATGGTACATACGGGGAGAAATGGAACTCTTCAATTTGGAAACCATCGGTGAGGCATACAAGTTTGCAGTGAAGATTGAGCAAAAGCATGGAAGAATGAATATAAAGAATCAGTCTTCAAAATGGAAAAGTGACAAAGAAGGCCAAAATTGGAAGCAAAAGGAAGAAAAGACTGGAAAGTGGTGTGATTATCACAAATCTAGAACTCACTCCAAAGAAGAATGTCGAGCTATCAAATCACTGCTTTCTGAGTCACAATCCTCTGCTTTACCTCATACAGACCCTGCAGTCGAAGAGGTTGAAGAAGAAATTATAGATGCTGATCCTGAAGCCATTGTTGCTTCATCACAGACACATGACAAGATGCTAGATGACAAGGAAAGGTTGTTTCACTCTAAGTTATGGGTGAAAGGTAAGCCTCTACATTTCATTCTTGATAGTGGAAGTCAAAAGAATTTACTCTCTGCTAATGTTGTGAAAAGCCTAAATCTGTCCATGAAGCCTCACCCAAAACCATACAGTATTGGATGGTTGAGTCCAGGGAGAAACCTCCGTGTTACCCACCAATGTCTTCTCTCATATGCAATACAACCTTTCCAAGATGAGGTCTTATGTGATGTGGTCAATCTAGATGTTTGTGATGTACTCTTTGGTCAGCGATTCATGTATGATCGACATGGTCTATATGAATCAAGAACTAGAAGGATCACTCTCACTCTTGGAACACGGCGCTACAGGGTACCAGAAGTACCACCTTCTACATCTGTCTCTCTGATTAGTGCCAAGAAATTTGTTCTCTTGGTGGTCCAGCCACAGGAATCTAAGAGGGCTGATGTTACAGCCTTGACTACACAAACAACACAACAACAGAATCAAATAGATATCAAGCTGAAAAAGTTCACAACATTCCATCCACAGACTGATGGTCAGACAGAAATCGTGAACAATCAGATATGCAACAGGAATCAAATCAAAGTAAAACTACCACACTTGATGAAAAGTCTTGTTGCAATGGGGACCATTGCTTCTCAAGGAGGGAGGAATGATCCGGACAATAATTCGGATAACAATTTGGGTGATGGGTCCACCCCATTTGATGGCGGAACTTCTGGGAGCCATAACTTTTGCACCGTAGCTTCAATTGACTCGCCGTTTGAACCATTGGAAAGCTAATAATGAGGGGAATGTCGTGAGATGGCATGGAGCTCCGCTCGATGAAGTTTGACCCCCTAAAACCCAACAGAAGTGTCCCAAATTTCAATTTTATTAGTCCAGTCTAAAAATAGTAAGTTTCTAAAAATAGTAATTCCTCGAATTCTGTATTGTTGTAAATCGTGGAAGTCGAACCAATTCATCTCCCTCGAGATTGGTGACCTTCCACATCCTCCCCACACCTTCAAAACATGTATAAATGAAAATGTAACCCGAAATGGAAATCAGACATCTCTTCTCAGAGATAAGCATATGTTTGGGTCTGCAATTTTGATAAATAAAACATCTCTTTTCAGAGATAGCATTATTTGAATTGTGTTATTCTTATTTCTTTGAATTATTTCAGCCAAAGCTTTTGAGTTTTGGATCACCTTTGAACCAAGGAACTGAACCATTGAACCAGGCCATGAACCAAAAGATGTTGCCCCTGAACAACCCTGAAATAAAACTGGGATGAACAGCAAGGGAGGAAAGGGACCAAAAATTTTACCTGTGGGCAAAATTTGGTCAACACTAATAATGTACATAGAACCTGTATGAACCTTCTGCTAAAAGGATTGCACGGGTTAGGAAAACAGCAAACGAAGAAAAGATGAATCTGAAATAAATTATGCAACATCCATGACAGTGTAAAAAGAATATGCAACTTTATAAGTAAGGTTTTGAATCCACCCTTACTACATTGTAACATTTATTAAAAGTGAATTAGTCATTTAGAGATGTGGTGGTTTCCTTTGACTGAGAAAGGTAAAACGGGTTTTGTAACTTATTGCAATGATGGTGCCCCCAGGTTAATGGCCTTGTCACTGGTCTCTCATTTAAATAATTTTAAAGGTGGATAAGCTTGCAACCATAATTAATCCTACAGTGCCATGTGTACATTGTATGTCCTTCACATATTTGACCCTAGTTGACCATGTTTAGGGGATGTTTGCGAGGGTAGGAATCAAATGATGGGAAGGCTTCTTAATATCCTATTTGATAAGCATTCTAAAATTGTCCAAGCAACAAGGGATATGGTACAAGATTTTGTCTCCCAAGGTAGAAGGTGTGTCATAACTCTATTCATTTGGTGGCATTTCTAGTCAAGCCAAATTTGTTCGTAAGAAACAAAATGAAAAGTATAGGCAATGCAAATTTGGGACACCATTATCATTAAGTGTTATGATTGTGATGACCGTGCTACCATATTGAATCTGGATTGAGTTGGGGAAGTATTTTAGATTAGAGGCTCAATTTGTAGAGGAGGATTCTTATATAACAAGTTACTGCAGGGCCACATGGAATAAGGACTCCCTGACTCAATCTCACTCCACGTTATATGCACCAAGCATAACATTTATACCAGAGTGAATATCACATCATGATAGCCAAAGGGTTGGGCCTATTCAAATACCGACACTTTAATATTGTAAGTGTGAAGATATTCCACTGAAATGGAGGAATATGTGCAACTCAGGCATCTTTAAATCTAGTGGATACTCATATAACAGTATTTACTCTTGTGTGAAGATTACTCGGATGGCAATTGGAAACATTATTATATCTCTTTTAAAAAATACTGAAGCTTCCATTTCATTTGGACCTATGCTTCATCATCTTCCTATCATTTATTAGTATCATTCAGTGTAATAGACTTACTGGATTCGTTAAAATTATTACAAATTATTTGATTGTTTGTTCTTTTGACTACTATTCTAGAGTCTAGATTGACTGTACTATTTGTTATTTTACGTGGATGCATAACATATTAACAAGGTATCAAAGCCACTTTCCAAACATAGCAGTTGTGAAAAGCACAACATTGACATGTCTTCACAATCTTTACTAATATTTCCTGTACACTTGAGCCCTTTTTTTTAAATCACATGGGCTATTGCCAAATTTGTCCAACGAGTGCATTTCTGATCAGTTTGTTGATTAACTACCTCAATTCCTCACTTTATAAAAGCTTGCCATTTTCATATGCCATCGTCAAGGTCTATTATGATCCATTCAATCTGCATCTTTCCTCCAACATGTTGTATCCAAAATGTTTTTCATTGTTGTTAGACATCACATATTTGTACACTGGTTCTATTCTCTGATTGTTTCTTAGTTATTCCTTTCCTTTTCCCTGCCTCCATTTTCTAAACGCCATCCTAGACCAACCAAATCACAAGGTATGGATACATGAATTCCAGTACCAAGTTACCTACTCTTAGACAATCTTTTCAACTTATACATACTCCTAGACCCAAACCTTCCTTGACCCAACTGCAGTTTTCTTTTTAAAACAACAATTCAGAGAAATCAATATTATTTATTAGCCATTGTTTTCCTTCTTGTAGTTGTCTCCGCTGCTCATAACTGCATTAACCATTTTCCCTCTCCCATTTATTTCTTCCAACATTCTTTAGATTCCTCTTTCCCATTTGCAGTCAATGAAGACTTATCAAAACAAAAACCTCAACACTAAAGCCAAAAATGTTGATGTAATAAAATACAAAGTCAATAAAGGAATCGTGTTGGAGAGAACAGTTCAATACAAGCAACAAGACAGCCAATACACTTTTGAAATTTTAGTTTACCAGAGAAATTCTTGGAAAACAACTGTAGAATGATCCAGTAACAGTGAATTTATATATCTCAGCCAACCAAACTGAAAATTCATTGATACCGGTGGATTTATTTCAACCAATCAAAATGAAGTTAAGTTTTCTAAATCTGCATTGGAGAACTTTAATAGAATTTCATAATAGAATGGGCATTACGGAGATATTTTGCTTCAGCTTTATCAAGAACCAGTTGGTTGCAGTGTCATATGACAAAGCATAGAACTCGGACAAAGATCTGAGATAAAGCACTGCATTCTATGTCCTCAATGCAAATCTACCTGGAAAAAAACTTCAAAATTTAATAGATGGCAGAAGGAACTGATCATAGGTGATCCAATTTATTGAACTCAACGACTTAAGAAAATCCAGTTGATAAGTCATTGAACTACAAATTGCACCCCACAGCAACAACAACACCAGAGATACAAAAGATGTTTGAAAAATCCAAGGGAAAATAATAGAAAATACTTCAATCATGCTCAGCAATGGCAAAAACTACGTGTAAAGAAAAGAAATTGAGTGACTGTAATATATCGAGTGAGGAAGTAGTATATAAATCAACCAATCATAGGACCACATCATCAGCAGGAACAAAATAGCAAATTCCCACTCTAAGAAATCAAATTGACTAACTCAAAATACAAATTATGAATTACCCAATATCTACTATAAAGGATGAAGAAGATTATCACAGAAGATTATTGCAAAATTTAAAAATACAGATTTTAGAATGAATTACTATATAAATGATAATTGCATTCAAACTGAAGTTTTGACATGGTAGAATCACCATGAAACTAACAAGAGATCGCTCCTCACTTGGCATTTGAGGAAGCTTTCTTAGAGAAATAGTTAAAGAAGATAGAAGGAAATGACACTAAGGAAATAAATGAAGAACTTTCAAAAGAAGAAGTAACAAACGTCATAACCTAAATTAAACCCTTGTCAAAGAAATGAGGGGATAGGGAAAGGAAAGGATTTCTCTATCATAAAGGCTCGCTCAGGTGGAAAAAAAAAAATAATACTCTATCAGACCTACAAAGCTGCAGTCCATATCTTAATATAAGAATTGAACCCCAACCAGAAAAAATCAAAGAGGAATATATAATAAGCCCTAAGATTATGAGTGTTTCCTTCAGATAAGCAGTATTAAGAATATATATCATCATTGTCCAATATGAAACTATGAAAGTGACATAAATAAGTTTAAAGAACTACCGTCTAAATTTCACTAGCTTTACACAAGCTCTCAAAATTCTAGTCAACCATCTCTCAATGGACCTACAAAAGTATCCAGGATCTCACCTATTAAAAAAGGAAGGAAAGTAACCAGAGAGCCAATCAATTTCAAGACCACATGGACTACCCAAACGTCACAATAATGATTGCCACTCTAATCTAGACCAGCCCCAACAGCATTTTTCTTGTCAGGACACACCCAAAGATACAACAAAGGGGTGGTAATAAGTGCGGAAATTATCACTTGCCTAAATGATAATACAAGCATGTGGCCTGTGAGCCCAAGAAAATGAAAAAGGTTAACAAATCAACTGACCATGTCGATCAGTAGCAATATGAATCCATGACCACCATTACACCTCATATAGGATAAAACTACTTAGGCCTCAGGGTACCCCACAAAATATCACATCGGTTGCAAGCAATCCCCAGGACCTCTACAACTGATTATCCCATCTACCGATTCCACAAGCTGGGAATGCCGAAGCTGTAACTTTGTTGCAAGACTTGGAACAAATGTATAAACAGTTTCAAGATTAATTGGGCAATGGAATCATTTCTAAGGATTTTATGCAAGAATGGCTATGGAACCTTATTGGTCACCAATAATAACTCTACAAAACAACATGAAGGAATAGTTGTTATTTATGTAGTTGAATCACTTATTTTTTAAGAGGCAGTACAGACTAGGTATTCCTTTTTGTGAGATCTACAAATGAAGTTAGATCCTACAACAAGTCAAGAAATTCTACTTATTGGTTCATCCAAGGTGGAAGCCTCTAGGCTCAGGTTTTATTGATGGAGTTTAAAAGTTTCAATCTTGTAAGGACAAAATCATTCAGAGAGCTCAGATATAAGTGTTGTGATTTAATCTAAAATCGGATCCAAAAACTACAAGGCATACCAACTCATGATGAATCAAAGTACTAGAGGTTGAGATAAGTGTCATATGAAAGAGAAGAAAAAGCACCCCAATTTCAACAAGTAAACAAGTTTCAATTAAGACAGTGACATCTCCTTGTCTCAAGACTCAAATGCATATTAAAATTTAACTACGGATATTAACATGTTGTTAAATTCCTAGAAAATAGGGATTTCCTGGCTGCAAAAAATGCAAAGTCCTTTCAAAATAGATAAGGCCAGTACAATATGCAGGCATGCAAGGCTGTGTAAGGCAGATTCTCAAAGAATAAATCAGCACCAAAAAAACCTAAACAGAACATAGTCACAAGTACAGAATGTCATAGTGCAAGAATGAAAAAGTAATTGTGAAACCATTAACAAGGGATGACATGTGACTACATAGTAGCATGAGGAAAATGGACAAACTGCAACACAGGGCATGAAGAGTTTCTTAACTTTAAAATACATTAGGGCATGAAATATGCTGAGAACATGAAGAAACCAGAATTTAAGGATGGTGCAACCAGAAACTGATATTTACAACAGCTGTGGCATGTAGAGTTTCTTAACTTCAAAATACATTAGGGCATGAAATACACTGAGAACATGAAGAAACCAATTTAAGGATGGTGCAACCTATCAGAAGGGCTTATGAAGACTCTGTACACAAAAGCTGTTGGTACAAGCACGAAATAGCCAACATAGCTACATGATTTGGTCTGACCTTGAACTTTTTAGCTTGATCAAACCAGTTGAATATCCCTTCTATAGGTATTGGAACTTACTTTGCCCATAAACATTGGGAAAAAAAAAGTGCCTTTAATCATATGGCCCTGAAGGCTATTATCATGACATTGTCCCCAATAACATTCCACAAAGTTCTATTTCCTAAACTTTTCTGTTTTTTGATGCCTCTACTCCCGCTTTAGTAACAACTGGATGCAACTTGATGCTGTGATAATGTAATTATTTCGTCAAAATCCACCAGAGACGTTCACCCAGCCTCATCTGGAGTCACCCACATTATCGTAACTGCATTAACAGGAGGGGGGAGCATGCCCAGCAAGGCTTGAACACAGGTAACCCAGGGGTCGTCATCAAGGCAATTATTTGGCCTTACCACAAGACAATGGTCACGGAACCTTAATATATTTTGGTAATCAGCTAGACTTCACCCTAGTTGGAATGAGGGTTTCTATATCCTTGATATATTTGGTCGGGTTAGGTTTATACCCCTGAACTACAATCAACTCAATTAGGGCAAAAGTCTGAACAAAAAATCAAGATATAAGCACCTCTAATATGAAATCCAGAATGGAAATGTTGTAGTTTTTCAAAAGCAGGAATGTAATTGGGTTTTAGGGTTTATGGCATAAAATTGCATCCTGCATCAGAGTTGTTCCGAAACATTAAAATTTCAAGTGGGTATTCAAAAAATACCTGTGGGTAATCATGTGAATCAACAAAATTTATTATTTGACCAGATACAACATCTGTGATACCATAGCTGTCCAATGGTATTTTCAGGGGCATTTCTCTGCACAAAGGCCATTTGCACGATTGGGTGAACGATGCTTACTAAAATGCCAATGAATTATGTGGTATGTGATAACAATTTATTGAAGAAGTTTGAAACTTACAATCTTTTCCATGATGAAGAAGGGCTCTGGCGAAGCGCATTTGCAAGCCTTGGGCCTGCTGCATGACCATCTCGGTGAACTACTATCACCTTGTCCGATAAATCCATCTAATCCAACCTAAACAAAATCTGGAAAATATGTTTTAATTGCAGAAGTATAGGTTTTAAAAGTTTAAATTGTCTGAATAAGGAAAAACATGTTGAGCTTTCCAAGAATACGGAGAGTAAAGGGCTCAGCTTGTGAACATTCAGTGACCATTAATTTGTTCGCACTATAATGCAAATGTAATGCAAACGCTATATCCTATAATTTATTGGAACTCGCTGACTTAAAATTAAGTTAAATCTTCATCGCTTTTTTCCTTTTTTCTTCTTTTTTTGGGGTTGGATTGAAAGCATTCTATTATATCTTATTAATTTTAAATATAATTATCTTTATGAATCAAAAAAGTCGTTGGTTTAATTAGTGAAGATGTATAGTTTACAAAGTATAAGAAGAACATAAAAATATATCTCAAGCCATTTTAAGGAGAATAGATATCTTAGACAAATTTGGTAGAATGGATATCTTTATGAAATTGAAACAAAGCATAAGAAGAATATAAGAATTACCTTCGAGAAACCCAATGTAAGAAAAATTCTAGTGGGCGAGATAATTGCATTCCCCTTACATTATTTAATTCAAGAAATGTACAAGTTACTGCCAAACATGACCTTCATAGACAAAATTTTCACTACCACTCTATCCAAAGCTTGTACACAATTTTGCTTTGCACTTCTCAAACACTTCACAAACTCTAGCATAGTTAAAACAACCATAAACAGCTAGGAAACAATGAGATAACATGAACAAAGACTCAAACTTGTCAAATTACAATGTGAATCCAATTTTAAGATCTTTCACTACGTTTTCTGATGTCCTCTACCTTCAACAAAGGTTGGATTTATATCCTCTCACCTTAGAATTTGTCAAAGATCTCAAACAGCGCATCAGAGATCTCAAACAGCGGAAGTAGAAATGTTTGCAACCATTCCTATTCATGTATTCTGTATGGTGGAGAAATCACCACCATATGTAGTTTGGTGATTACAGAACCATCGGGGTCGATGGTTGCACAATCATCCATTACAAATATTAGCGGCTATGCATCTTCCACCTACACAAACTAGTGGTTTCATCATCTATGACAAACCTCTCAAATTCAAGAGCTGAAAATGTTAACTTCACCATTTTGATGATGTCTAGATCATCTTCATACTAATTTTGCCACTATAACTTATCTGAATTGATTTTTTAAT
Organism: Torreya grandis; assembly: GCA_037957365.1. NCBI lineage: Eukaryota > Viridiplantae > Streptophyta > Pinopsida > Cupressales > Taxaceae > Torreya > Torreya grandis. Next base: position 187,987 of record JARHVA010000056.1, read on the forward strand.
ATGAAGTGTCTTACAAAAGTTTCTTACAAGCACAAATTACATGAATTGGGTATAGTGAAAACATCTAACAAACATAGCTAGTACATTAGATCCATATTTTGGATCATACCTTCTCGATTTGAGTCTTTTAAGTCTCTAAAAGCTTCAGGTCCTCTATAAGCGAGGAAATCTTTTCCCCACATATTCTTTGGAATACCATTTGGCCTTTCCAAGTAGTTGATCCTTTAACCCAACCAGCGAATGCTCTTGCACTCATCATCTTGTTGTCATTTCCTTCTTTTGTATCACAACATCCTCTTCCAATTCCAAATTACTACTAGGAGTGAGGTTTTCAATTGAAGGTAGCACGCTTCATCTTCATTGTCTAACATAAAATACTCTTGGGGATATAAGTTTTTCAAGATGAAGGGTGGAGGATTTTTCTCATAATATCTTTGTGAGAGTCATTGTGGGCCCTTCATCTTGTTTCCAAGATGAAGGATGAAGAATCATTCCCAAGAAAGCACATGGATAACCAATGTGGGCCCTTCATCTTGTTTCCAAGATGAAGGGTTGAGAATACTCCCTAAAATATCTCACAAGATTCATTATGGGCCCTTCATCTTGTCTCCAAGATGAAGGCTAGAGAATAATTTCATATATTAATTCATTTAGTAATTATCTTGGCTCACAAAATAATATTTCATAGAATCTCAAGATTCTTTCTTGAAAGAAGATGCCCACTTGGAAGAAAAGAAGAATTAATTAAATGAAATGAAAGTATAATTCTATTTGCAATAAAAATATAATTTAGAAGAATGATTAATTCAATTAATCAAAGACCAATTTAATTAATATAATATGGGGAATTTGATTAGAAAAATGATTTATAGAAGGGGAATTGATTGTATTAATTGATCAGTGAAGGAGAATTAGTGAATTGATCATAGTAGAAGAAATGCTAGAGAAAATAATCAGAATGATAATTGAACAAATCTAATATAGTGAATTATCCCACCTAAAGATGCTCCAAGGTGAATTCAAACTCATATGTTAGATGAACAGATGAATTCAGAGTAGAGTAAAAGAATTAGCAAATTGATTAGAGTAAAAGAATTAACTAAAGAAAATGACTAAAATGATAATTGAACAGATAAATTGATTAGAGTGATAATTGAATAGAGAAATTGACCAGAATGATAATTGAACAGAGAAATTGACTAGAATAATAATTGAACAAAGAAATTGACCAAAGTGATAATTGAATAGATCCAATATGGTTAATTGTCCCACCTAGAGGTGTGCCAAGATGAGTTTAAGCATGCATATTAGATGAACAAAAGATTTTGTACTATAATTATGCACAATTACTTGGAATCATTCCATTTTACAACTTGACACAAAAGTGATAAAAATGGAGTGTACACATAGCTAGTACATTAGATCCATATTTTGGATCATACCTTCCTGATTTGAGGCTTTTAAGTCTCTAAAAGCTTCAGAGCCTTTATAAGTGAGAAAATATTTTCCCTGCATCCTCTCTAGAATATCATTTGGCCTTTCCAAGTAGTTGATCATTTAACCCAACTAGTGAATGTTATTGCACTCATCTTCTTGTTGTCATCTTCTTCTTTTGTAGCACAATATCCTCCTCCAATTCTAAATGGCTATTAGGAGTGAGGTTTTCAATTGAAGGTAGTAACAACACTTCATCTTCATTGTCTAACATAAAAGGCTCTTAGAGATGCAAGTTTTCAACATTTACAACTGAATAAATATTCATATAAGGAGGCAAATTAAGTCTAAATGCATTCTTGCCCACTTGTTCCAAAATTTAAAATGAACCATACCTAATATGCTTAAGCTTCTTAGTATTACTTTGGAACCTCTCTCAACTTAAGTATAACCAGACCTTGTCTCCAACAAAGAAACTATGTTCAATCCTATGTTGAGTGTGTCTTGATTTATGATTTACATGTGACTTCTTCAATGTCTCTTGCAATTGGAGGTGAATTTGCTAAATATTATCAATGAACCTTTCAGTTTTGTGGTATTCTTGTTTTACTTTCTCATTTCCTTTATATGGTCATCTTATAACATCATTAGTTGCACATGGAGGTAAGTGTTGATGGTCCATTCTATCCACTTGATGGTGCCCAAAAAATGGCCAAAACATGGGATCTATGCTCAGTGTGGGACTATTCTTAGCGTAGAACCTCTAGAGCCAATTGGCTCCATATCCTATTATAATGCTTGTCCACCAACATGAAAACTAAACCTTGGAGGGGGAAAGGGAGAGAGAAACAAAAGGAAAATTGTGGTGATGCATCAAAATAGAAAAATGGAGGATTTCTTATCTCTTTGAACACAATGCTATGAGTGTGAAATAAGGGAACTAAATACAACAATGAAGATAAAATGTAAAGGGTAATGCATAACCCATGAATGATGTTTCATCAACAAGACAAAGCTAAGGGGCAAACATAGAATGGCCACAATAACTTTAATACTTGTAGGAAATATGCATAATCGCATCATATTCAATGAGGGCTTAGGATTCCCTCCCATAAAAAATATAGAGGTTCAGATCTAAATTCAAATTGAAGGGACTTGGAAGTCCAATAAATCACCCCCTTGCTCAAAATAAGAAGTATTACATATACATAAAAAAGAATGGAAGCAAAAAGAGAGGGAAAAAATAGTCAAATTCAACTTTCCACTGTCACAATTTAATGTAAAAATATGATTGCATTCCTTGTTGATTTGAAATGGCCCAAGAAAATTCCTTTTTAGATTTACTCATACCTTACCCATGACTTTTTGTGTACTATGCCTGCCATTTCATTTTGACTTTAGCTACTTTCTTATAATTAAAAAATGAGTTAAGCTCATCCTTTAATGTTGAAATGATGGTTGGGCTTTATTTTATTTCATGTCATCCTTTTTTGAGTCCATGGCTTCTAATAAATCATAGACAATCTTTCTTTAAAATAAAAGAAGACTTCCTTTTGAAATTCTAAATGCTCATGTAATTTCCTTTTCAAATTCATAGACTCATTTAAATTTAAATAATGGAGAGAAAAATATCTAAATATAATCAAATTAAATGAGGCCCATTTAGAATCAAATAATCTTGAGCTAGACACGAGAGTTTTAACAATTTTAACGACTCTTAGGGGTAGCTTGTTTGCATAGTGTCAAATCTCAACTTTCATCCATTGGGCACATGACTCAAGAAAATAGTTTCTCTGTTAGGTGTGGTCTCCCCATCAATTCTTCTTTGACTCTAAAAATAAAAAGTGGGGGTTTGGGGGAGACAACGTCTACTAAAGTCAAAGGGTATCCTCTAACTTCTTCTTCACTCAAGTTTTTTCCTATGTTTTCTACCTCTTCTTAGCACCTTTGAAAATGACAAATATTACACTAAATTGATGCTTAGAATCTCTGTTGAATCTCAATCTCATCATTTTATACATTTTCCATGGCTGTGGCCATCTAAAATTCATTCATTTCCTCTAAAAAGAGATGCCTATGTGAGCTAAAGACTGCAATTTCCCTTTGTTGATCAAATGGTTAGAGATCCATGTAGCCAAGCTTGATTTGATGGTTGAAGGAGATCTTGAGATGTGACGTAAATGTTACTTTCGAAATTAACTCATGACATTAGATCTTGGAAAGTGTAGATACTAAAATTTGGTATTAAGTACTTTATAATGACAAGTTTGACATACATTTACCGCACATGACTTGCACATAAAAAATGGTCCTAACCCACCATTATCTCACACTTGAATTCTACCTTATGAGTTTGATCCTTTCATTCTAATGTTACACACCTACAAGAACCTCACTCTCTAGTTCAAACTTGATTACTATCCTGCATAGACATCTCTAGACCTTTAGTTCAATACTTCTTTACATAGGTCAGTAACCTCAAACTGGGTCAGTGCAATCAGTCAAGACTGCTTGGAGCCTAATGGTATTGAACCTCTCCCTACAATAAATAATTTTTAAAATCAAATCTTGCCTTATAATTGACCAATCTACCTAGCATGTCAGTGGCATGAGAAATTACCCTATTGGAATCATATGTGTGTATGTGTGTTTTAACCTAATTTGGTTTTACAACCCCAATAGGATAAAAATTATTATGTGAATAATTTAGATAAATAAATATGGAATTCAAACATACATCTAAATGTAAAATACTAAAACTAATTACAATGATTTTACAATTGGCATATGCTAAATATAATAAGTACAACATATTACTTTATGTTTTATTGATTATCTGACTGTGATTGCATTCTAACAGTGGAAAACATACTAAAACAACTATATTTTTATATGCATAGGGTTGGTTATATCAAATTTAGGTCAGTATCAACTATCAATACCGACTTGTGTTAGTCGATACTAACATGTGCAGAAAAGAGGGTGTGTGACCATTGACCACCTTCACTTGTCTTTGAAAGCTATGCATGTGTGATGCCAAACCTTAATGATGTGCAAAAATCCAAAAATCATCCTTCTATACCATGATACCCTAGGAGTGATTTTTAGGACTAGAAACCTATAAAAATTGGGAAAATGTAATGTGTTGAGCTAACTCCAATAACCCTCATTTGTTGATCACTGCTTATGCATCTAATACTTTGAAGAGGGAAATCAAACCATCTAAAGAGTTTGATAGTGTGTTTCAAGATTTTATTAATGATTTATATGTTATTTCTTGTGATTGTAGATAAGCCCCATTTACTTTAATTTCATCATAAAATCCAATTTTATAAGCTTGGGTTCTTATTTTGCATTTTATGTACAATTCAAAGAGATTGAGTGTAAGGCTTTGAAGATAAATTTCTTGAAATTCATGTTATTATGGAAATCTATTCTTTTATGACATGTATTAGCAATAGGTTGTGTCATTACTTTTATTCATGAATATTTATCATTCCCTTAAGTCTAAATAAGTTTCCCTTTAGATTGGTTAACAAACTATCAAATTCAGGGTCCATTGGTGAGGGGAAAATTAGGTATTTTGAGAATTATTTTATAAATCATTTCATATCTAATTATGTTTCATTAATTTATGGTTTGGGATATTACAGTGGTATTAGAGCTTTGATCTTGCAAAACTTGTATGTTATTTTGATGTTTGATGCTTCCAAATGATATGTAAATTAGATACTTGATAAGAGAGCAAAAAAAATGCAATAAGAAGAGATAATGGTAGATAGAAAAGACCCTAGAAAAGAATATGCATAAATAAATTTTGATGAGATGACTCAAGGGAAAAATTTCCTTGTAGACATGTTTATCTAGATGTTACAGCTAATGCATAATAATTCAAATAGGCTTATCAATAACAATAACAATGGAGAAGCTAGTACTTCAAGAGAAAACAATAATGATAAAAGAAAGGGAAAAATTCAAGAGTTGGATTTGTTAATAGACCTATAAAGCACAATTTCATTTGAAGAGAAGAAGTGATTATAGAAGAAGAAACCACATTTCAAGAGGACATCTCTCATTGTTATGTAGAATATAGAGCACCCCAACTGAGATTGAAGAGGTCATGACATTAACAAATTACATGGCTATGAGGAAAACCAAAGGTGCAATGAGGAAAGACCTAGATTACAGTAAAATCCAAAGGATATGAAGCATACTTTGGGAAAATTAACTCTCTCTACTTTTTATGGAATTGAGAAATGTACTGCAAGAGCATGGTTACAAAAACTAGACACATATTTGTCTCTCAAACCAATGACAAAAGAGGAAGCTATTAAGTTTTCCACCCTTCATCTAGAAGGCATTGCACATGATTGGTGCTACCATGGTTTAATTAATTAGAATCATAATCAAATCAGATCATATGCTAAACTTTGTAATAGGTTGATTGAAAGATTTTACAAAAAGGATCATGAAGAACATTTCAAAGTTTTGGTTTGCCTCAAACAAAAAGGTAGTGTAAAAGAATATATTTTTTATTTTTAGAAATTATTAGTGATGTAACTAATATATCAGAGAGGAGGCACATTTTTATTTTCATATAAGGATTATATAAGCATCTCAGGGGTCTTTTGAAGGCATTCAACCCTTCTACTTTACAAGAAACTATCAATAAAGCATCTGATCTAGAGATTACTATAGCTGAACAAAAATCTTATTCAAATCCCTCATTTTGGAATAAGTCTAAAAGGAAATTTTAGAAGAAGTCTTTGGTTGCCCCAACACAAAAATATGCACCTCAAAATGAGTCTAAGAAGATTGATGATGAAACCAAGAATGATCTTAGGAGGAAGAAACTTTGTTTTTCTTGTAGGGAACCATGGACTCCGGGACATAGATGCCTCGAAAAAGGGTAAGTGTATTATATTGATATTGTATCAGATAAAGACTCAAATTTAGATGAATCCAAAGAGTTTCATGATCTAGAAGATCCTCCCCATAAATAGGAAGAAAAATAAGAAGATAATGATGAGACACTTGCATCCCTCTCAGAAGTACATAGATACCATCCTTTTAAAGTTTGTGGAGAGCTTGCTAGATAAAGATTTACTATGTTAATTGATAGTGGGGATACCCATAATTTTATTGATGAAGGATTGGTAAAAATAATAATACTTAAAGTATATGAGTTTGAAGGATTCAATGTCATTGTAGTTGATGGATACAATATATCATGCAAGAAGAAGATTCAAAATCTTGACATAGCCTTTGGAGACCATAAGGTTTGTGATGATTTTTATGTTGTTGGTTTAGGTGATATTTATATGGTTTTGGGTGTGTAGTGGCTCCATTATTTAGGGGATTATTCAACAAATCATCAAACTATGGAACTCAAGTTAAAATATAATGGGAAGAATGTATTTTTGAAGGGAATAACAAATGGAGCTCCACAAGTGGTTACAACAAGAAAGATGGAAAGGCTTTTAAGGAACAAACAAGTTGCATGGGCTACAAGTCATTTGGTAATTTAAAGAAAAACCCTTAAGGGGTAAGAATGACTCAATTAATGTTGATATATAGAAGATTTTGAATAAGCATAGTGTGGTTTTTAATTATATGCCTCCAGGATTAACTCCAAAAAGAGGATTTCAACATATCATAGAGTTAGAACCAAGGTCAAAGCCTATCATGACCACTCCATAATTCCATCCTATAATATAAATATATGAGATTTAAAATGAAATAAAAGAACTTCTAGATATGGGGTACATCAGACCAAGTTCTAGTCCTTTTGCATATTATGTGGTGCTAGTGAAAAAGAAGTATGGTACTATGTGGATGTGCATAGACTATAAAACATTGAATAAGAAGGATATCAAGAAAAAATACCCAATATTAATGATAGATGAGATACATGGTGTTGTGTATTTTTAAAAGATTGATTTGAGGTATGGGTATCATTAAATACACATGAGAGAAGAAGATATTTAAAAGATTGCTTTTTGATGTCATTATGGACACTTTGAGTTTTTGGTTATGCCATTTGGACTTCGTAATGCACTAGAAACATTCTAATCCTATATGAATAATGTGTTTGATAATCATTTAAGGAAGTTTTTTTAGCCTTCTTTGATGATATTTTGATTTACAACAAAAGTTAGGAAGAACATCTTAAACATTATATACAATTTTGGGTGTTCTTGAAAAATAATCTTTCTTTTCTAAAATGTACAAATGTGACTTTGGATTGACTAAAATCATATACTTGGGTCATTTTATTAGTGTTAAATGGATTTAGGTGGATCAATAGAAGATCCAAGCCATTCGGGGTTGGCCACATCCTACTAATCTAACACAACTTAGAAGCTTCTTTGGATTATGTAGTTATTATAGGAGGTTTATCAAGGGGTTTTCTTAGCTTGGATATCCTCTTAATAATTTTAAAAATGAGGTATCATTTAAGTAGACAAAACAATCACAATACACTTTTGATAAGTTAAAGGAGGTAAAAAGTTCATGTTCACTTCTAACTATTCCAATTGCTCACTCCCTTTTGTTGTAGAGTGTGCTATTTCATGTGTTGGAGCTGGGGTTATCCCATCTTAAAGAGGACATCCCATAACTTTGGAGCTGGGGTCTCAAAGAGGATGTTCTTTGCATATCATATAATGCACAACATGCCACCAGAATAAGGGAGATCAAGAGTTTATTATGAGGCTACTACAACTAGTTCTCATTCTTGAACAAAAAAGGGAAAATATTTCAATGGATTTCATTTCGAGGCTTCCTAAGGTACCAAGCTTACTCAAAGCACTAGTTACCAACAATAAACAAATGGAAAAACATAAATTATAAACAAGTGGGTGGAAGGATTTTTGATAAATTATGTCTCAAGTCAACAAACAACTTGGATCAATTGGCTTCATTTGGGAGAATATTGTTACAACACAACTCATCATATGTCTACTGGTATGTCTCCATTCAAAGCATTGTATGGTTATGATGCATTAAAATTTGTTGATTTTATACTTTTGGATAGTATAGTACCTGCAACAAGTGAATTGGTTAATAAAATACAAGATCTCTAAAGGAAAAATTGCATCAAGCACATAGCCAATAGAAGATATATGCAGATAGGAAGAAAACATAAAGGACATTTCAGGTGGGTGATAGGTGTATTTAAGATTTCAGCCATGTAAGCAATCTTCTATCAAAATCAATGGGAAGGAAAAAATTAAGCCCAAATTATATGGACCATATAGGATTATCAAGAAAGTAGGTGAAGTAGTTTATGAATTGGAACTTCTTAAAAAATTCATAATGTATTTCATGTTTATTGTTTGAAGAAAGTAGTTAGTTTGCATATAGTTCATTCCATTTATTTACCCACACTATATGATGAAGGGAAACTAATTTTGATTCTAGAAGTTGTGATTGATACAAGGGTGAAGAAATTAAGAAATAAGAGCATAACAAAATATCTAATTCGATGGAAGAATCTTCTAGTTGAGGATGCTACTTAGGAGGTCCTAAAATTTTAGAGCATCCAAATTTGCATTGTTTAAGGGCAAGAAATTTTGGGAAGTGGGGACTTATAATGTCCCATTTCCAATAAAATCCATTTTGAGGCAATATATCTCTTTTCTTATATCTTTGATGAGCTACGATAAGTAAATAGGAAATAATTATTTTAATATTTGTTTGGTCTCATTGTAACTCATGTTCTTGAAGTTTGGGAAATTAAATATTAAAATATCAATTTTATTCTCTCAAAGGGGTTGTGGAGTTGCTAAATATACTCTTGCATGATTTGAGGCATAAATTTAAGAGATTCTATGATAAATCTTTAATGGAAGAGTTACACACTAATTTTAACTAGGAGTTATGGGGTTGTAAGAAAATATATATTTTACTATTTTGTACTCCTTAGGAAGTTGGGAATTTTATTTTGGGCATTAAAGTTGTAGGGTCATATATATTGATGGAAATTACTTTGGAAAAGTGGGCCTTATCATTTTACAACAAAACTCTTCAAAAAATTATTTGAGCATCTTGTTCATACAATATCATTTGTGGACAAAAATCCATTAGAGAATGTGATCAATGGGTGGAAACTGTTGTGACTTGTCTACTTAGTTCTTGGTTTACTACAACCAGTGCAAGCATGGGATGTTCCCTTTATGCTCAACATTTAACACTCAATTGTGCCAACATCAATCCACATAAGGCACATACCTTATGCGCTCACCCAAAGCGTAGTTGAGAAGGAACTGGGGCCTGTATTGGGCTAGTTTTACCGTGGCACGATACTTCAATTAGAGGACTTAAGAAATTCAATGAAACTTAACATAGGTCCATAGGTACAAGTCTTTCGTGGACTAAACCTAGTGTCATATAGGCACTTAAGGGGTCATAGGATTGATTTTATGCATATTAAAAAATGTGAATTACATAAGTATTGGGTTACTAGTGTAGGCCTATACTCATCCTTCATACAAAATAATGGTGACATCACAAAAAGTGTAGAAACTCAATTAAAACAATGAGCCAATAAAATGCATGAACATTAACTAAGATAATTCAAGCAACAATATGACTGAACTTTTACATCCCATGAGTAACACAAAAAGACATGTAAAATAGACATAGAATAGTTAAATGCAACAATAGTCATCATTGTTCAAAGTCCATAACATAGTTTATATTCACATCAGATCATTACCAACCTAAAGGCTCATAAATGAGATAAGGTTCATACAAATAGATCCAAGTGGCCTCCATAATACTTCTAAAGCCTTAATGACATCTAGAGCAATGTTTTTAGAGTAAATTCATTCTACCAAAGCTTTGCTATAGTCCCTTTTTTTCCACCTCTTCTGGCTCGAGTTCCTTAAATTATCCTTCAAGAGCATCTTCACCAGGGTGAAAGTTGCACATTGAGTGTCAAGTTGGAATTTTGTCATCATAACCACTATCTCCATGACTCTACAAAATCCATGCTATACTTACCATGTCTCTTCAAATCTTTGATGATGCCATAAAAACTTGGTAGATGGTGAGCTACCTCCCAACTAGCATAAGATTTGTGTTGCAACCTCCAACTGGCTACAAAAAGCCCAAAGGCTAACCACTCGACAAAATTATCATTTCGCTCTTAGGTGGATGTCATGTTGGTACAAAAAACTTACTTAACAAGTTAGGGGCCCAACATTTACCCCATACAAAAACTTTAGTCCATCCTCAGACTAAGCTATCAAACTCTTGGGAACATAGAACTTAGGCATATTCTCTTAGAGTTCAAGGTTAAAGTCTTTAAAGCCCTTAATAGCTAGCTTGATTTCTTGTGTGATGCTATCTATCTTAGAGGATGTAGTAGTGAGTGTAAGTACATCCATTTACTACATCTCTTTATGAAAGGCCTTGACATTGGCTTTCACCTTTTCCAAATTCTGTGTAAGATTTCTCCTTGCTCATAAGCCTTAGTTTGTAGAGCATGAAAGAGTGCTTCCAAAGTTTGCTCCTGATCCTTGATATGGTTACTAAGCACATTCACAGTACCCATGATTTAGGACTATTCTACCCTATTTTTGGAGTATACTTAAGCCATCAGGTGCTGCTTCTCATCCTTCACCTTCTTGAGGCACACATCTATTACTAAGGCTTGATTGGAGAAGCTTAATAAAATGACATATGTTGTTTCTACACCCTCCTTTAACCTTAAAAAGAGGTCTTCTACCTCTTGAAGCTTGTCAAATAGCTCCTTTTTTAGTACAATGCTCGGTCTTCTTCCTCTTCTTCCTCCATCGGTTTGGGCTATAGTCTTAGGAGTATTTGTTCCACTAGTACACAAATTTTGTCGACCTCTAAAAGGCTTGAAGTGTTGATGCCGACCAAAAGAGATGCTTTGGCCATCTCCATGTGTTCACAAAGTTGTTGTAACTTGAACCTATTGGCTTGGGCCTCATCCTTAACTTATTTAAGGAGCCTCTTCCACTTCCTCACCTTACCATCATTGATGATGTTTTGGCACATCACTTTAGTGGCCAACCTTATTATCACATTCCCAGATTGTACTGAGTTCATGGCATGAGGGTCAATAGGAAGGGAGTCTTGCCCTTTAGGATCTTCTAGCTCAAATTAGCCACTCTAGGTGCCTCAAATTAGGGCTTGTCCATATAGTGATATAACACAAATGAGATTTATTTATGTGTCATAGTGGTGGTGACTTTGGGGGCATAGTTTCATACATGTAGAGATCCTCATCCCCCCCAATTCTTCTGCATTGTTTCCCTTATGTTACACTCTTTGTCATCCTTTTCAATGATAGTTTTGTCTATTTGTGCTCCATCCTATTCACTATCACCACTGCTCTCTTTGACACTCTCCTCTGAGGATTCACTTGTTTGGTCCTTAGGGGTTGCTTCATCAAACTTCTCCCTCTCATTTGTTTCCTCATCCTAGAGTTTTTTAATACCTACCTCTTGGGTGATTCCTTTGGTGCCAACACTATCTTGTTGTTGTTGGCACTCCTCTATCATATATATTTGTTGTTCTAAGGTACTAATATCACCTTCTTTTTGTTTAAACACCCCTTCACTACTTGGGCATGCCTTTTGCACAACTTCTTCTACTTTCTTTGTGGGGTCACTTGGTGCTTGTTTGACTACTTCAACTACTGGTCTTGTGCTTGTGGGAACCTTTGGGACCCTTTTATCTAACTTAGCCTTTTTCTTCTCTTGATTAATCTTTCACTTCTCTTCAAACACCAAAGCCTTGTTGATATCCTCCTCACTCAATCCCATCTTATTCCAAGCCACTCTTTTCTCCTTGATTATTTGAGCTGGTGGGGAGGCCTCCTTACTAGATGTTAGTGTTGGTTTCCTTGGAGGGATTATTAGTGAGGTGGTGCTAGATGTGAGGCTTTCTATTTCTTCTATTACTTGTAGTGCAATGTTCATGCTATTTTGCAAGGCCTTCTACACATTTTTAGCACTAGGATCCTCTTTTGCTTCTCCCATCTATAGGATATAGGTCCCTGCTTGGTCTTCTTCAGTTTCCTCCTCTATTATGGGCATGAGGGTCACCTCTTTCTCCATATTTGCAAGGGTTATGGTAGGAAATGTAATAGGTCCCTTGGTATTTTTATTTAACTTCTTGATGGAAGAAGCACCCTCTTGCATGAAGGTCACATGCTTATTTAGAGTGGGGGGCACAATTGGTTTTTTAGAGGCAATTTTTAATTATATGCACTTTGTGATCTCTTCTAAATTCTCACCCCATTTCTTTTAGAGTGTCTTTGCATATAGCTTTGGTACAGCCTTCCCTTTATCATCAACTAAGAGGGGTGATCATCATCATTTCTAGAATCTCCACCCTTCTTGCATGGCTTCATCTCATAGTAGAGGTTAAAGATCTTCCCATTTATTATTACCCTCTAGAGGGGATGAATATCCATCTTATTGCTATCATATTACTCATCTTTTGTGGCCTTGGCTTTGAAGTGCACAAATTGGTACCTCATCATGCCTTTGTCATGATCCATGGCCTTAACTTGTATCTCAAGTTATTATGCATTGGGGATTCTCCTTAGTATTGTCATGAAGTACTTGGCTAAGAATGTGTAAATCAACCAGAGTCACCTTGATAGATTCTCATCTGTGAGTTCTAGGCATACCAAATAAAAGTGTTACATCATGATAAAGGTTACCAATCCCACTAGTTATTGGGAGAGTTCTTGTGGAATGCACCGTTCCTTCCCAAAGGCTTCTATATACCTCTCAAACCACCCTTGCAACCTAGTATTATATTTTTTCAAGAGGTTGGGTGGGCAGATGAAGTATTGGTACTTCATCATAGGGGACTTATGGCTAGGTAGGAATACCCATATATGGTTTTCAACACCATTTAATGTAGCTAACTCCTCTATTAATATAAAGATCATCATGTACCTTCACTGAAAGGTCTCCTACACTTAGTCTTGTGCATTATTGACTATCTCCTCTATAATGAACTTGGAGATGTTGAATCTCACTCCTTACACCATGTGGTGGGAAATGCACTAGAAGGTCTTATTGATACTGGGACATTGACTATCAAGGAAAATTTTAATACTAACAAAGTGAATTACTACCCTTGTACTAGGGTCTTTGATGTCTTTGATGGGGAATGCAAACCTTGACTTGTAGTAGCGTAGGAATTTGTAACCCTTTATACCTTTACCTTGTCCTCCATCATCTCTCTTATGTCAGCTCATATGCTAGGTAGCCCTATGATTCTACTAATGAGGTTTACTTAAATCCTCATGTGTGATATAACAAAGTAGAATCGATCATTATGTACTTGTGAGAGGAAGAAATGCACCAAGTTTTCTAACTTGTTAAAACTTGGTAGTTTGAATAGTTGTGTGGTGTCCGTGGTTTATAATTTATCTTTAATGGAGACATTGAAGAGTGTGGTACTTACCTTGGTCTTTTTTTCAGTGTCTACCATCCAGTCTTTATTTAACTCTTACAAATTATTGCATGTCACATGGTTGTAATCCTTAAGTTTACACGTATGTGCAAAGGACACCCACTTCTCCCCTACCATAACCTTTGGTGGGTATTCCATCTCTCTATAGGTCAGATTTATGCTCACTTATGGATCTATTTATGTGATACTCAACCCATCTACCATCTATGCCTTCAGTTTTGTGGTGGTTGATTCCTTCACCCCCTGAGCTTTCTTTGCATCTTTTTGTGCCTATGGCAAACTTGTGCTTAGCCATTTCTTACCCATCCTGAACCTAATACTATTGAAGCATGAATCATTGATTCTAAAAAAACCCAAATTGTGTCTGGTGTGCTTCACAGTCATGGGAAATATGACTGTGAAGTCATATATCGAGCTTCTTACCTTGTTAATGGTGGCATGATCATTCTACAAAAATTTTGCTCCCCTATTTCTCTACCAACTTCTCTCCCATAATCTCCCTTTCTTCTAAAGGCAAAACATTATCATCTTTATGGTATTTTCTTCACACTAGGGGCACTATGGGGGGAACTGGTTTTCTCTGGTAGTGTCTTATAATTTTAATGGCTTCAAATTCTGGCTCTATATTAATCTCTTAAAAATGACATTAACTTGTCTTTCTCTACCATACGCCCTTTTATGCTATGTTTTTAACTACCATATTAATGGATGGTGACATTTGGATTATTGAAATATTCTAAACCCATGAAATCCATCACCAACTGCTCATTTATTATGGATTTTTATTCTTCCATCACTGTAGCATTAACTTTGCTAATGACTTCTTCAATGAAGTGATAGGTAATTCAAAAGATCACTTCCCATTGACTATTGGGTGGGTGATAGCTATCATGATGGTTATTATCTTGCACTTTGTTCAACTTGGCATGAAATTTACCATTCTTATGGTTACCTGGGCCCAACACTTCACATGTGTGTGATTCAGCCTCCTAGGTTCCATCTCTTACTATACTTCCTTATAACCATGCATCTCTTTCTTGGTCAATTTCTCTACACTTTTATGTCTCTTGATTTAGCCTTCCTTACCCCATATAAATCCTTTCACTAGTCCTCCAATGCCTAACTATCTTCTCTCAATCTCTTGCACATGAACAACCTATACACCTTCCTCGTCAATTCATACTTATAGTTTAGTGATCCTGGCATACTTCACATACAGTCAAAGACTTAGGTGTCTAGCCTTAGACATTTAAGAGGCAGTTGGGATTGACTCACCCAACTAGATTTATGTGTGTAAGGGTCATAAAATTTCTCTTGTAGGCCTAAAATCACCACGCTTATTTAGACAACACAAAAGAAACAAACATAAGGAAAAGATGTGGTTTGCACCAATTTCATTATGGTCATAGGACAAAGTGACTAGATTTTGACCAAAAATTAGATGTTATATGATGTAAGTGCCATCTTAGTGATGGAATTCCTTTAATCTATTATCATTGAAATGGTCGAGGAGTATTTCATCGATCAAGGTGCACAACTTGTTGGCACCAATCTCCAATATGCTATGGATGATATAAGGTCCCATCCACCTAGTTTTTAGCTTACCTAGGTGCCTAAGGTACTTAGATTCATATAACAAGACCAATTCACTTTATGTAAATACCTTATGCTTGAGGTGTTTATCATATCATAGCTTTTGGCATGCCTTTTCTATCTATTGGTTCTATCATACTTGGGTGCGTGTCTTGTCCAACTTCTCTAAATCTTTCAGGGATGCACTTAAAGACTCCCGGTCATCTAATCGACCAATATGTGTAATGTGCAATGAGGGAACTAAGAAATATATAGGTAAAACTACCTCTGCATTAAACACTATTTGAAATGGTGTAGCCTTGTTAAAGAACTTGTATGTTGTGCGATGGTCTCATAATATTGTTGACACTCAGTCATCCTAATCTTTGTAACCAATGTTGTATATTTTTGTGAGGCATGCCCCTAATATTTTATTGAATGCCTCTATGATGACATTAGTTTGGGGGTGGTAGGGTGTCACTTTATAGTGTGCCACCATATATTTAGATAATAGGATCTAAGTTATTTCATTGATGAAATGTACACCATGGTTACTAGTCAGGGTAAATGGGTATCCATATCGACTGATAATATTCTCCGACATAAATCTTGATGTTGTGGTAGCTATACAATCTTTGATAGGTGTTACTTTGGCCCACTTGGTAAAGTAATCTATGGAATCTAAAATGTACCTTGCACTTGTTTGCCTTGTCATGGGAGTAATAGGCCTAACAAAGTCAATGACCCATTTTTCAAATGGTGCTTGGGCAAGAATGGGGATGAGAGGCATCTCATATCAATGGTTTGGTTTCACTGTGTGCTGGTAGATGTCACATGATTTGGAAAATTATTTTGCATCATGAAAAAAATTTGGCCAACACAAGCTTGATTGTAGTACTTTTTACATCATGGCATCCCTAATGTAATGGCCTCCAACAGTTCCCTCATATGCCTCTTGTAGTACTGAGTCTCATTCATTCTATAGGACACATCAATGCATGACTTTGTTATGGATAAACTTATACAGTTCCCCACTAATGAGTTAAAAAGGGGAAGTGTGAACCATGAGTTACTTCTTCTCCTTAGTCATCACAATTTGAGGCATATACTTGGAGGTTACCTATGCAGCAATCTCTACCAAGTATTCTGAGACATGTTGAACCTTATAAAGTTTTGTGTGAGGCATATCATCTTCAATTAGATTTGATGTATCACTAGAGTTGATGCAAGATAATGAGTTTTATTTCCCAAGTTTCACTACATAATAAATTAGAATTCTTAAAAAAACCAACTAATCGACAAATGCACCCATGTAAAATGGGCTTGTTTACTAGGTACTTAATTACTTATTGATCAATGAAGAAGATGAAGGGGGTTACCAACAAATATTATTAAAACTTTTTAAAAGGTGTAGACCATGGCAAGTGCCTCACACTCAATTGAGGTGTAGTTTTGTGCTGCCTTGGTTTGTTTTCTGCTTGTGAAAGAAATAGGATGATCCATTTTCCCTTCACCTAGTTTTGCAAGAATGACAATGATTGTAGTACTAGAGGCATCAACATGGACATAGAAGAGAGTTATCTAGTTGGGAAATTGTAATATTGGTACACTTGCTAGTTTGAGCTATAGGGTTTCAAAAGCATCTTCTTTTATTGTGTCTTTATAGAATGGGCCATCCTTCCATAGAAGTTCCTCTAGTGGCACTGCAATCTTGGAATAATTTCTTATCAATTTCCTATAATATCTATAATGCCCAAGAAAAGCATGAACATATTTCTATATTAATGGGATCTAAAACTGGAGGATGATTGCAATCTTGGTTAGATCAAAGATCAAATCATTTTTATAGAAGATGTGCCCAAACAAAGTGCCAAATGACATTACAAAAACACACTTCTTAAGGTTTAAATAACTTTTCAACTGCCTACACCTTTCAAATATTAGGCACAAATTGTCATAGTGATATTTCACTAACCCATAAATTTTCTAATCATCTAAGTATAGTTGGAGGAATTTATGAATGAAGTATTTAAATGCAGTTATCACCACTTGGGAGAAAATGACCGGTGCATTCTTCAGCCCAAAGGGCATTACATTATAAGAAAAACACCCTCATTTAGTTATAAAGTGGTTTTTCACTTGTCCTCCTCCTCAATCTAAACTTGATGGTATCTTAATAACCCATAAGTAAATGTGTATATCTCACAACCTGCAATGCCATCTAATACTTCATTTGTGAACAGAGTTGGAAAGGGGTTGGTTATGCAGGTGGCATTCAATAGTCTGTAGTCAACATAAATTTGGATGCACCTATCCTTTTTAATGTTGATGACCACGGGGATGACCCATTTAGATTCTTTCACTAGGTAGATAACTCCTATGGATAGCATACCATTGATCTTTATCTTGACCTTGGCATGTAGATTTGGGTTCATCTTGTAAGGCCACTTTTTGATGGGTATCATGCCTTCGACTAGATTTATTCTCATCTTCCTGAGGGATGGGTGTTCACCTTTCATATCCTTATAGTTTTGTAGGAAAAAGTTTTAGAGTTCCTTTAGGAGGTCAACAATCTGTGTCAGTTCTATATTAAACCAATAGACACCTAGAGTGGCAATTTTAGGTTCCCCTTCTAAACTGATGTGTACCTTGGTAGTTTTTAATGGTGCTTGGTAGGGTTCATAATTTTCCTAGTGGAAATATTTGACTTGTCTACTACCCTCAATTATTTTTACCTAGAGATGGGTAAGGTCTTCTTCTAGGGCACCATCCTTAATTTAGAGCACCAACTTCCTTTTACCTGTCAAATTATTCTAGTTATGCACCTTCTATGTGTCATCCTCTTCATCATTACCTCTTCATCATTAGAGTCATTATTCAGAGTTTGGTCTTTGAAGAAGGTTGGGAGATCTAACCCTTTTTTGTCGAACATGTGTTTTAGGCACTCTTCCAATATAGAAATGTCCTCAAACACTGACCTTAGAACTACCTATAATAGTTTCATTAATTCAAGATTTTATGATGAAAAGGAGAAGGTATGAATAAATCATTCCTTAAGGGCTTCCTAGTTGGCCATTTCATAGTGCATCTCATTGACTACATACCACTCCCAAACCTAAGTCTTTAAGGTCCTATAAAAGGTGTGTAACCATAAATTCATTGGGGCATTTTCCCCACAAATAATCCATGTCTCTTCACAAATATGTACATGTGCTATGGGGTCAGAGTCACTAGAGTAGGCTAAAATGTCTAGGTTCTAATTACTTTTCTCAAACTTGGTATAAATAGCTGTCTTTACATCCTACCAAGTTGGCAAGCTAGGCTTCTATGCTACCCACTGATGAATGGCATTGATATTCAATATATACACTAGTGCACCAATTCTATCTACCTCTTTTGGGATGCATTACTCAAGGTCATGGACATAGTCCTCCATAGGATTACTTTTTTCATATTTTGGGAGTGCAATAAGTTTTCCCTTACTGAGGTGAAACCCTCTTTTCCCCCTTTTTTTGGTATAAGGGACCCATCTTTTAGAAGCACGATCAATATGTACCCAACCTTTCTTTATTGGTTTTTGATTTTTTGTGTGTACCAAGTGGCACCGTCGACTAGTGGTCTCATATGCTTCCTTGACCCATTTTTAAAAAAAAACATTAGTGATGTTTGAGGATAATTTCCCATTTTCCCAAGAGAGGATTCATTGATCATTTAGGTCTAGAGTCTCGATGCTTTATGTTGTGATGTTATAGATGTGGTTGATCTCATTCTCGATGTCCCATACTCTCGATATAAGGGGGTCCTTGGTCATTTGAGAGAGGTATAAATATGCTCTCCTTTTCATTTTTCAAATGTCATGTAGTGCCTTTTGAATCACACATTTTCATTGTTTACATAACACCATAGCCATCCTAGAAGCACCTGGTAGTTGTCCTGCTCTGCTAACTTTATTACTTTAAAGTCAGTGCAAAATTTGGTGCCCATGATATCTATAACTGCACTTTCCAAAATTTTGATAGGATGTGCCCCAATTTTATTGGCCATGAAGAGTACATAAGGGGAAGGTCTCAAGGCTAGCCTACCCATTTTCTACCAATAATTATTGGTCAAGAGGTTGACCTCAATTCCTATGTCTACAAGAACCTCACAAATAGACCATCTATCAATTGTGGTATCTACTAAGAGTTCTTGGTTATATTCAACATTTTGTGTATGTCAAACTTCTCACACCCTCTCCATGCATGGTGTAGTAACCTCAACTTGATTTTGACTTGCATGATCAAGGAACAAGTTCTTCAATAGGGGTAACATTATTTCTATCTATTGGGGTGTAGGATCTTAGTTAATTTTTATAGTTCAACTTCTTGGCTATCTGCTTCTTTTGAGAGGTGGTAGCCTACGCTTCTAGGTCTCATGTTAATTAGAGCTCCCCTTATAGGTTTTATGTTACACTCATAGCCTAATATAATATGTCTTTATGGCATGTTGGGTTTGGGTATAGTGTAGCTTTTGGTTCAGGCCATGTTATGCACTCATTATGACCCTTATCCCCATACTCTAGGTGCAACTCATGTACTGACACAACTAGCGACTGAGTGGTGAATCCAATTCACATAATTACCAATACTTTAACTACTTCTATGTGTGTAGGTTATGCCTTTGGGGTCCATTTTTGTATTTTCTACTCTCCTTGATCATTTTTGCACCCTTGTCTATGCTAGGCCTATCTTGGGTCAACTTTTTATATAGGTCAGGGAATTCTTCAACCTTATGGGGTCCTCAAAAATACCCACATGTGGTATGTGTAGGGTGGTCATGTTGATAATGCTCTGTTGAGCCACATGTATAACATGAGTATAGTGGGAACTTTCCACCACTGTGTCCTCCCCCTCGCCTTTTGATGCCTTGATACATTCAAATCCTATATTTTTTTGGATATATCTTTTATTACCTTAGTTTACCTACCCTCTGAATATTATTGTGGCTTATCATGCACCTCTTTTCCATGTTTTCATGCATTTCATAAATCACCCATAAATCAGTAGTGGTATGGGTGTAAGCATCACATAACTGATAATAGATGGTTGTGTTGACTTGGATGGCATGTTGTAACAAAGTGTAGTTTTAAATGTCATGCACTTATTGACATACTTTACAACTTAGAAGCAGAGTGTGCACATTTCCTTTGTGGGTAGTTAGTTCTATTATGGCATTCCACTTCATAGTCAGTGCATCATAGTCCACTTTGAGCATCATGCAAAGATCTAGCAGTAAGATTTTGGAGTTAGAAGGCCATATATGCAATCTATGCTTCTATAAATGGGTTGATCCCAATGTCTACACTTCTAACTATTTTGGATCTAAGTGTGGCTTTAAATGCTTCTCAAGGGTAGGTAAAAATATTCATAGAAAACATTCTTTAGAAAGGCATGAACAACTCCCCAATGAACTACTATTCATATTGGGAAGGGTGAATATCATATGGGAGGTTTGATAGGAAAGTTTTGAACCTTGCATCATATAAATGCACACTCTCTAAGAGTCCTTGGGTAATTTATTTTAGCACAATGATGATCTATTGTTCAAAATACAAGATGTCAAAATACTTCAAGAAAACATCCATTAGGGTATCATAGTCAACTATGTCCTGATTGGGATCAAATTTTTTACATCAAGTGTGGGTGCAATCCAGTAAAATGGTTTCAAATTGAGTGGCCTTGTGCTCTGACTTGGTATGCCTCATGTGTGCCATTATATTTCACACTTTAACACATGTTCTATAACATTTTCCATGCTACGATACTATGATATGTGCATAGCCATTTTTTAGTAGATATGCTACAGGGGAAACTAGTACTTGAGGCAATTATTCCCCTGGTGCCTATCCTAGTAGTGCTCCTCTAATGCCTCTAGCCATAAGTTTAGGCATTGGTCTTATCATTAATTCCAACACAATTGATGTCATTGGTGTTGTGCTACTTACTTGTGGTGCTAGACCACTTCTTATGGGCTATTTCCCACCTTGTATTATTGACATCAGCTAAGTTTGTATGCTTGCATTCAAGTTCTATTATGGTGAGCTAGTGCTTAATGGTCTAGAGGTAGTTGTGTTCACCTCCTTATATGGAATAATATATTCAATCACAAATTTATAATCTAATTATACAAAATATCTAATATCTAAGGCATTGGTAGGTTCAACAATCACTTTTATACTTTCTTCAAGTGGGGGATCTAGTGTGTGAGCATGCACCTACTACGTCCCTAACCTATCACATGCATTAGGATAGGAATAGCTAACTTGTGGCTTAATTATCCCTCTTTGAAGCTATTTCACATTTCTCTATGCATTCATTTGGTTAGTAGGTCAGCCTATGGAGTAACCATGGCCTAGATAGACTATATATATGAGGTAGTGGGTAACTATTTATCATCAGATTATGAATTCTGCTCTTATTGAAGCTTGTGGAGGTTGCCCCCTCAAAGTGGCTTATCAATTATCATATATTATGATATATTTCAGTCATATTTGGATATATTTCTGCTATTATACTTTATTGTTGAAGTAATTTCATTACAAGTGGTATCAGAGCTGTGATTTGGGCAATCTTGTGGGTGAAACCCTAATCTAAAAAATGGTTGAGAATTTATTTACAATTTTTTTTATTGGAGGTGAGAAACCATTAAATTAATCTTCCATTAAAATTTAAGATCATTTGGATCTATTTTACAAAAGTTATCTCCATTTTAAGGTTTTTCATAAAATTACTCTATAGTGTGCAATTCAAAGAAGTTTTCTGAGTTATTTACATTTTTGGAAATATTAGAAAAAATTGGATAGGGTATGTTATTTGTATGTTTTGATTTGAGGCTGACATAAGTCCAAAATCACTTGGTCAAAGTTGCATCAAAAGTGCCAATCAGGGTCAACATTGTAAAGCCCTTTTATGGCAGGTCCAAAAAATCGGGGGCCTCAAGGAAAGGGTGCTAAAACTCCAAGTAAAACTCCTAAAAAGGAAGAGATAGAGTTATAAGGGGGATGTACTAGATCCTTTGTACCAGGGTTCTCTAACATAGATCACAAAGTGAGCCAGCTTGACTATTGTGTGCAAGGCATTCAAAGTGAGGTGCAAGGCATACAATCTAATCTAAAATCCATAAAAGATATTTTGTTTTATATCATAATGAATTTGAAAAATAATTAGTCAAATCATCCACCTATCACTATTGCAAAACCCCACCAGGGTGATTCTCTTAACCAGTCTACTTTAAATCCAACTACATGGCCATAGAGGAACCTGTTACCAAAGGTGGATATGCACAAATTTGGTGGAAAAGATCCACTCAATTGGATCAATTACATGGAGATTTTTTTTGATCTGCATTAGACCCTAGGTGGATAGAAGGTTACCATGGCATATTATATCTTGAACCTGATCAATTCATTTGGTATCAATGGTTGTGTGCTCAAAATAAAAATATGACTCTCAGTGTCACTTGGTCAGTTTTTATAGAGGAGCTACAATTACACTATGGCAATAGTGTGATAGAGAATTACCTCAACCAACTGGTAAAATTATAACATACTGGCTCTGTCAAGGATTATATTCATCATTTTTAGAACCTATCCTTACGTGTGGAGATAATATCTAAGGAGAACTTGAATGACCTATTTTTGGGTGGACTCAAGGACCACATTCAACATGAGGTACACATGTTTAATCCACTTAGGATTTTTGATTCTATTATCATGGCATGTAAAGCTGAGGAAAAATTCATAGCCAATGAGAAGCAACCATTCACTCACTTCAAAGATCATAGCATATTAACACCAACATTTCTTCCACCTAACAGATTGACCCCTCAACAAATTGAAGAGAAGCGTGCAAAAGGATTATGTTTTAGTTGTGACAGCAAGTGGAGCAAAGGTCATAGATGTGTTGAGAAGAAGTTATTCTACATTGAGGGATCTAATGAGGATGAAGAAGTAGATGTTGCCTCTAATGATGATGAAGAAGAGATAGAGGAGGTACTTGAATATTCCCAACCTATAATCTCTTGTCATGCACTTGTCATTATTAACACTCCACAAACTCTTAAGGTGGTGGGTTTCCTCAAGAAATAGAAGGTGATAGTGTTGATTGATTCAGGGAGCACACATTAATTCATCAACCATAAGTTGGCCATTTGATTGAATTATTTCATCTACCCAGCACTAGAATTGCAAGTCATGATTGTAGATGGTGACATAATATTAAGCTTGCTATGGGTGAGTACAATCTCAATTCTTCTCTATTTTCTATTCCCATGGGTAGTACAGACATTGTTTTTTGAGTCCAATGGCTCACAACCTTGGGTACCATTGAGATGAACTTCCAAGAACTATTCATGCGCTTTCATTTTGAAGGTAGGAAAATTAAACTACATGGATTATAGACAAAATCTCTGCAATTGATTAGTTCACATCAGATGACCAAGATGCTAAAAAAGGGGGTAGAGGGAATTATTGCATGATTATGTTCCATAGAAGCTCAACCCACACAGACATCTACACAACCTGATCTATAGATGATTCTTCATGTGGAGGATCACATTCAACATCAGTAAGAGGTTTTGTCTAGTTTGAGAGAGAATTTGGCCTTGGCACAAAACAAGATGAAGCAAAAAGTAGATCAACACCGTAGTGAGCAAAATTTTGAGGTGGGTGACTGTGTATTTATATGTTTATAGCCTTACAAGTATATGTCCTTGAAGCAACAAAAAAAGGACAACAAACTTGCTCCTAAGTGTTATGGCCCTTATTAGGTTCTGTAAAAAATTGGAAGTGTGGATTACAAGCTTGAGTTACCTCATTCTTCTTGCATACACCCAATATTTCATGTTTACTATTTAAAGGTCATTGGACATAAAGTTTTAGCCTAAATAGAGCTCCCAGAATTAGATGAAGAAGGACCTATCATTTTGGAACTAAATAAGATCCTATAAACACATACTAAGAAGTTGAGAACCAGAGAGATTAGGGAATATTTGATCAAGTGGAAGAACCTGAGTAGTGAAGATGCAACTTGGGAAGGTGAAGATTTTCTGCAACAACATCCAGAGTTGTTCAATGTTAAGGACAATGTTGGTCTAAAGGGGAAGGGCATGTTATGCCCCTAGCCTATCACATGTATTAGGATAGGAATAGCTGACTTGTGGCTTACTTATCCCTCTTTGATGCTATTTCATATTTCTCTATGCATTAATTTCGTTAGTAGGTTGGCCTATGGAGTAACCATGGCCTAGATAGACTATATATAAGAGGTAGTGGGTGACTATTTATCATCAGATTGTGAATTTTGCTCTTATTGAAGCTTGTGGAGGTTGTACCCTTAAAGTGGCTTATCTATTATCATATATTCTGATATATTTCAATCATATTTGGATATATTTATGTTATTATACTTTATTTTTGAAGTAATTTCATTACAGCACCAAAGGTTCAAAGGGGGTAGGCACATCAAGATGATCTGTAGTCAACAAATTTTGTAGCAACCTAGTGAATTCCATCCCTGTCAAGTGTTGAGATCAATTTTTTGCTTTATTATACATCTCATATTGACACTATTGTATTTGAAGATATCCTTCCCCATTTCCTTCCCATTCACTACAGGTCCTCTCAGCACTTATAGGTTTTGGATCCTCTATTAGTCAGTGTCATCTCTTATTATAGGTCTATCTTCTAAGCTCTCAAGTGTTAATTTTCTCATTCCCTTCCATTATGCCTCACCTACACATCCCCTTCTCCCCCTTTTCATAGCTCATATGCAAAAGGATTTTAGCCTTCCATCCTCAAAATTTCAAAACCATATTCAACCATTAGTTTTTTGAGCTCTGCACTTAACTACTTCATGAACATGCCTCTAAGATCATGGAAAATTGGTATTCTACTTCCTTAGGGCATGAATATGTTGAGATTATGAACTCAAGTACGTATAAATTTAGGGCTTTTTGTAGTCATTTATCTATTGCTCTAGTCCAAGTAACATTCAAGGTCTCAAGCCTCTTTAGGTGCTCCTTTATCCACTCATAACACCATCCATAGCTTCATCTTCTATGGGTTGAGTATACAACCAACCATCTGTGTACATGCTCAAGTAAATCATATAAAAAGACCTCTTAAAAAGCATCATATAGGTTATCCCAAACCCATTTCTTAGCTTGTAGCCTTTATAGGTTGGATGCTTTAACACAAAACTATCTTCCAACTATTATAGCCAGTGCTTGATATTTTCAAGAGAAATTTTGTACATCATTTTATCACACCATTGTAGTAAAAAAATTAAACAAGGTTCTTGAAAATGGAACCAAAATATTATGACTTGTCTAGTTAGTTCTTGGTTTACTATAACCAAACGCAAGCATGGGATGTTCCCTTTGTGCTCACTTGATTGTGCTGGCATCAATCCACATAAGGCACATGCCTTGTATACCCACTTGAAGAGAAATTGAGAAGGAAATGGGGCCCATATTGGGCTAGTTGTGACATGACACAAGGCTTAAATTAGGGGACTTAAGCAATATGACAAAACTTAAGGTAAATCCATAGGTGCAAGCCTTTCATGGCTAAACCTAGTGTCATATAAGCACTTAAGGGGTCATAGGATTGATTTTAATCATATTAAACAAATTTGAATTACACAAGTATTAGGTTATTGGCATAAACCTATACTCATCCTTCATACAAAATAATGGTGACATCATGAAAAGTGCAGAAATTTCATTAAAGTAGCGAGCCAGTAAAATGCATGAATATTAAGTAACATATTTCAAGCAACAATATGATATTATGAAAATTTTCTCCAATTAAAAACATAAAAAGATAGGTAAATTAGACACAAAATATTTAATTTCAATAATAATCATCATTGTTTAAAGTACATAACAAATTTTATTTTCATATCATATCATTACCAACCTAGAGGCTCACAAATGAGCTTGGGTGCATACAAATGGAGCCAAGTGGCCTCCATAGTATTTATAAAGCCTTAATGGTAGCTAGATAAATGTTTATAGAGTAAATTTGTTCCTCCAAAGCTTCACTATAGTCCTTTTTTCTACCTCTTCTGGCTCAAGCTCCTTAAATAAGCCTTCAGGAGCATCTTTGCTAGGGTAAAAGTTACACGTTGAGTATCGAGCTATAATTCTATCATCATAATCATTAGATCTATGACTATATGAACTCTGTGTTGCACCTAAAATGTCTCTTTATATCTTTTATGATGCCATAAAAATCTAGGAGATGGTTATCCACCTGCTAGTTTCCATAATATTTATGTTATAACCTCTACCTGGCCACAAAAATCCCAAAGGCTAACCACTCGATAAAAAGATCCTCTTGTGCCTAGGTGGATGTCTTGTTGGTGAAAAAACCTTACTTAATAGGTTAGGGGCCCAAAAAAAACCCATTGTTTGTTGAAATTATAGGACTAAAACCTTTTGGTTCATGAGGTTGATCTCATTCATAGGTTGCATTAGAGCTTTAATAAGTTGCAGATTTAGTTGTTTCAATTTTATGTGTGTTTGTAGGATTTTTGGGATTAGATTTGAGCATAATTTTGGTTTTTTAGTTATTGATTTGTGTTGTATGTATTTTTTTATTATTTTTTCCTATATCTCATAAAAAACAACTACAATATATTCATTTCTAAAACAAAGGCAAGGAAAATTAATGTGTTATTTGTAATTTTTTAGGTGAAGAGTTTGATAACATGTTTCCAGATTTTATTGCTGATATATATAATATTATTTGTGACTAAAGATAAGTCCCATTTAATGTAATTTCATCATAAAATCCAATTTTATAATATTGGGTTATTATTTTACATTTTCTATGCAATTCATAGAAATTGGGTGTAAGGGTTTGAAGACATATTTCCTAAAATTCATATTCTTTTGAAAATATATTATTCTAATATATGTGTCAGCAATAGGCCATGCCATTAATTTTATTTTTTAATATTTATCATTCCATTAATTCTGAATAAGTTTCTCTTTGGATTGGTTAATAAATTATCAAATTTAGGCTCTATTGGTGAGGAGAAAATTGGGTATTTTGAGAATTATTTTATAAATTATTTCATATCTAATTATGTTTAATTAATTTATGGTTTGATATATTACATATGTCATTGATTATTTGTAATTGATACTTGATATTGCTTGCTTTGACTTGGATTTGGTATGATTTAGACTTGGATTATGACTGGTCCTAATGATAGATTCACAATTTGGGAAGAATAGGGTAGATTTGCTCAATGTGAAATAGTGTATAAATGTTGTTTAACCCTAAAATGGATCAAGGAATCCTTATTTGGTATTAATAGGGTTAATAATATAGAAATGAAAATGTACCAAGGTGATAATCAGATATGTAATAGGCCAATTGGATGATAAACTTATATATAAGCATACACTAAATTTATTATGTTGAGAATAGACTAAATATAGAAAGTACAAGTAAGCTATGCATGGAAATGACAAAGAAGTGATATAATTAATTGGTTATGATGATGACACAATGCTATATCTAGAATAGGTAAAAGTAGGCTAGAAGGATATTTTAGAATAGTCATCAAATTCTTGATTTGAAGCTTTTGGAGCTTTAAACACTAACATTAGGCTGAGATGATTAGTTGATGCTACTATCTGGATTCGAGGTAAGTGTACTATACAAAATACCTATTATAAAAAGGATATAACCACATGGATGCTTTTTGGTTTGAATTTTCCTTCACTATAGTGTATTTAGATCTAGGTCATGGACTATCATTCCTCATGCAATTTCAAAACCCTAGTTCTTCCTCTTCATGGTAACCTTGATGAAGAATGGGTTAGTGGGTACATGGTTTCGAGCTGACCCAAAAGACCCCAATGTTAGTAATCACTACCTTCATAGCCAATATTTTGAAGAGGGTCTCAGACTGATGTAGTTCTTCCCTACATGTTGGCTTATGTGTGAATCATGTAATAAGTGCATAGTAAGTGCAACAGTGACCTAGTTTGTAACTTGGGAAATTGGACTCTTGGGTTGCTTATTTAGTACTTCAAACTTATAGATGTATTGTACCTATGACTGATATGGAAATAGGCAAGCTTTATTCAATTGAATTCTTTATAAAGTGTTTTTGATAAGTTGAGTTGGTCTCTTTTGGTCTTTTATTAGGTGAGGAGTGAATGAGGGTTGATCTTGTATTTATATCAATCAGTTTGGAGAAGTAACTCACATTGAAGCACTTAGGATGACCATTAGTATACATTTAATTTGTAAAATAGATAGATTTAGGGTATTGGACACTTACAATGAGTCAAGACATTGACATTGATGTTAGTGTTTATCCTAGATGTTAGTGTCTAGGGATAAAAAAAGATGCACATGTTCAAAACTTATAGAGATGGAAGATAAGTACATTTTAAGTATTCTAGCAAAGATAGAAGGCCTAGGTCATCGATATAATATTGATTAGACTAAGAGATATAGGCCAGGGGGTATAATATAGAGTAAAAACAAGACTTACAAAAATGAGAAAGTTATAGAACTGAGAGGAACAACCAAGGTCAGAGTTTGCCAAGTATACAATATTTAAGTGTTATATGGTCCATAAATATAATATATAAATGTATACCAAATAAGTGTAAAGCCTCATTTCAAGTGAGGTCTTGATTTGTATATATATGAATCTAATTGGGTAATTTATCACACCACCAACACACTATCCAGATGGGCTAACCCTAAGGAAAGGTTTGATTTCAAAAAGTAGTCATTGCTAGGAGAGGGTCAATATAGACAAAATTAGGTTAGTATTGACTAGTGATACTGACTGAACCTAACATTAATGACCTATGTACAAGTGGACTAAATTGATGATCTAGGCATGTCTGTGTAGGATAATATGCTAGTTTGAAATAGAGAAAGGTTCTTAGAGGTATGTAATAGCAAAATAGAAGGATCAAACTAATAAGGTAGCATATAAGTATGTATATGTACATGAACCAATATCATGCCCTTTGAATTTGTACCAATTAATATAAAGTGTTGTGCATATGTACATTGAATATGAGAACATGTATCTCAAATTTATGTGTATGTGAAAACCTATAATTTATATTCCTATAAATTGTGTGCATATACTCATGCATATGCACCCAATTGTATATGAATCTATACTCAAGTATTTGTAAAGTGAGTCCATATGCATGGCATATGCCCCCATAATCTATACTGATGTGCCATTATATGTTATGTGACTAAACCATATGATATATGAACCATTTTGAATATTTAAAACATATACTTTAATCTAATTTATGTTAAAGGAGACTTACGTTTCTATGACAAGCCCACTGTAATGCCCCCTTTTGAGATGAGGAGTA
Organism: Torreya grandis; assembly: GCA_037957365.1. Taxonomy (NCBI): domain Eukaryota; kingdom Viridiplantae; phylum Streptophyta; class Pinopsida; order Cupressales; family Taxaceae; genus Torreya; species Torreya grandis. The sequence continues at coordinate 217,873 of JARHVA010000056.1, forward strand.
TGTCATGTAAGTCACTCGTCTCAAAATAAGAGTTAATTGTATCATTCCATGCATAAAAATAACATCATGTAATATCATGTGAACACATGGAGAGTATGTCATCAGAGTAATTTATATGTCAATCAAGACATGTATGTAACATATGTAATATAGATAATATAAGTGCCATATTTAGATTTTTGTATCAATAAAGCATGTAATAGAAGGATAACTAAACAAGCTACATAGTAAAGTGCACCATTAAATGTCAACAAGCTCAACAAGCTCAAGTTTTAGTGTTATACATAAGTCTAAGGATGGTATACAAGGGGCATGAATATTTCACAAATAAACAAGGCCAAGGGCCACACACAAAGGACATAAAGATGTTGCAAACAAGGAACATAGATATGTCTCATCAAACAAAGCTAAAGGTCACACATAATGAACATAAATATGTCATAAACAAGTCCAAAGGACCACACATACCACACATACTACACAAACACACAATAGCCTATCATATAAGAGAGTAATAACATCAATGGAGCATAAAACAAGTAAAATTTAGTCTACACCATCCATATGTATCAATGTCACATCATAGTATAACAACATATCTATGTAGCATTGTGTGAGATATTAACAAGACATGTGGAAACCATCTAGATATCTCAATATGGTAGATATGTCATAAAAATATATAACTTATAATAGTGAAACTTGTGGAATAAGATGCCCCTAGTATCAGCATGGCCACTAGGTAGAGGAAAGTCCAACATCTATATGTCCATGTGTAACTTATATGTCTTGCATCACATTTATATACTATGAAATACACGTGTATGAAAATAATATACCATCTACTAAAAAATTGATAAATAACATATGTAAATAGCGTAATCTAGTAATCATTGCATGATCAAGTCCTGATTTTTTTATTTTTTGAATGTTTTATATTTTCCTTATTTTTTATTTTTGAAATATTTGAGGTTTGAAAAATGTTAACCAATGATTACATCAATGGAAGGACAATGGGGATTTTTTGTATTGAATAGTTTAGGGATCCTCTATTGTGGATGAAAGGTACCAAAAGTGGCTGTGTGAATATCTGATAAAAAGTCATATGATGTGTTCTAACTATCATGATCATTGCTCATAGAATACCATGTGTGATGGGTAATTCTATAAGGTTGAGAACTCTTTGGTGTCCAATATATCATAGGAGAATATCTCACTATTTGTGTTTGTTATGGAACATGTTGAACTATCCATGTTATTGTATTAGTATGTGCTATAGGAGATGATGGCCTTTGTGAACCCAAAATAAGTCTCTGATGTGATGGGTGTAGATGCCCCTTTTTCAACACTTCCATGTCTAAATGGTTATCAGAATGATTTCTTGAAAACAATGCAAATTAAGCCTATAAATCATTAAACATACCAATTTCATCTGAACATTAGATGTAAACATTCTAAATCACATCAATGCATACTTAATTGAATGCATCATACATAATCATCACCTTCCTCTAATTCTTCTCTAGTCATATTATGACCTAGTAAGTTAATGTTTTCAACCACTTCTATGAGGTAACTTATCAAATTTCATAATTTTCCAAAAGGCTAATTAGGATTACTTAACCAAATAAATTCAATCAAATGGTTAAATGAAAAATCTATAGTAATTAGATGAATATCTAGTTTTGAAAATTCATAAATTCAATAAAATATCTGAAAAGTGACATCATCATGAAATCATCAATCACAAAGTTAAAAATATGAAATATTAACATAAATACAATAAATATCAAGAATGTTGAGCCACACCTCATAAATGCAACATTAATTTCAAAATTAAATGCATTTAGCCAACCCACTTGATTGATCTTGGACCCTTGATCCTCATGTTGAGATAGATGATCCTCCTCAATTCACCAAGTCTATAAATATAAATCTAAATGGCCATTATAGGTAAGCTTTGTTATGTAGACTTACTATGCATAATTTCTACGACAAGCTTCATATTCTTCAACACATGCCAAGCCAAAATACCAAGTGGGCAAGGGGAGATGATGCATGTACGTGAAGTCACCATTGTTAAAGATCATTTATTCACAAACTAAGCTCAGGCCTCCTCTAAAGGCTATATGAGTCCTCAAGGAAGGTAAATATTTTATTTGTCTTTCATTATTATTTTCTTTGTTTAGTAATCTTAGCTCACCCTATGGAATAAACTTAGAGTGTGAGTTCTTGAATTTATTTTTGGATTTAATCAACTAACAATTGGCTAACCATCTTTGTAATTTTTTGCTACATAATGGCATGCCTAGTGGGAGCCCTTAAACCACACAAATTCCTCTAATTATTCTTATCATATTTTTATATCAATTTTGTATTAACTTTTGTAAGATTTGATCAAAAATTGAAAATTTCTCACTCTCAACCAAAAGACTACTAGACAGTGACTTCGTTTAACAAATCAGTGACATTGACCTATTAAATGATGAAAATGCTCAAAAAATTAATGATTTCACACTTGGTAAAATTCCTTTATTTTATTCCATATGTTTTAATGATAATGCTTTGATTTTTTACAACATCACACTAAAAAATGGTGATTGATTTAACAATTTTGGGAATATTGGGGCTTTATTCCTAATTTAGTTAAAGGGTCTAGATTGATAAATTAGTAAATAATATGCATTGCATAAACTACTGATTTGTAAAATTTATTTGTAATTAGTTTTTTTATAATAATAATAAGAGGGAGAAAATAAGACAACTTAAACTATGCTAATTCGATTGAGACATGGTTTGATATTCACTGTGTGGGTCAGGGACACTATCATAAATAGGATTATTAATTTCATTTTCTGATTGGATAGGAGCATCAAAGGTAGATAGGAGTGACACTAGAACTATAATCCTTATTTGACACTATTGTCTTAAGGATCTGAGCTTTTTGGGTTTTGCTCAGTAGGTCTGTATGACCCTGTCTATGAAGTTTCAGTAGCTGAAAGTCTATAGAGCTCCCTATAGAGTATATTCTTCCTTCCAACCCTATCTTCCATTACGGTTTGACCAATTTTGAGTAAGAGGGGGATATAGTGTATGTAAGGTGCACTGGACATGATTCACACCTCGTGTATGGGCACATTTCCTACATACCAATACTCCAAAGAGGGATCAAGCCATATGTAGTTCTCCCTTTGAAAGTGATTGGTGCAATTGTGATATGAGAATGCAAGGAAATGCTAAACTAGGTGTGCTTGAGATGATTAGGGGCTAGTGCAAGGATTCAAATAAGATGGAAATAGTATTGGATGGATGTATCCAGAGAATAGGGAAATGTGCTTGAGTAGTCTTGCTTGGTTTATGATATTTGCTAACCCTTTCCAAATTATCTTTGAATGGGATTTTATAGGGATCTATTGGTCATGGATTGAATTTGCTCACATTAGGCCAACAAGGAGAAGGGTGGGGAACTAAAAGAAATTGACTCTTAGGGCCAAAAATGAGCTTGGATAATAGCATTGAAAGCAAATAAGAGTGGCATTGGTGCTATTGTCCTAGTGTGGTGCTATTATCCTGAGTAGATGAGACCTGAGGGGATGGATTGGTCATGAAAAGAGGGTCTTGGCTCAGTTAGGATCAGGTTTAGAAGGATATAGATGATTGGAAATGAGTGAAAACAAGCCTATGAGGGTTATGAGAACAAATAAGAGGGACCTATGGTTTGGGTGTCATTAGCCATGCTCAGGTTACCAATTTTTGCATTTTATATGACTATATTTGCCCCCTTTTATTCTAGTGATGGAACAAAGTGAAATACTAGGATAAAGGAAAAATAAAAAATGTACCTAAAATTACTTATAAGGGTGAAGCTCATGAAGATGTGTGATGCTGGGTGTGTATAGAGAGAGCACACTATGAAGTGTAAATCGACAAGTGAAAACAAAAAGTAGATTGATTCTTAATAGATATGTTATATCTAAAATAAGAACGTATAAATCTATGTAAGAGAGAGAGAGAAGAGAAAGGAATAGATACATCTCACTGGGTACATGAACTAATACAAAACCTATTATGATGCTAATTGATGTTGGATGTGTGCTAAACCAAGAGTAATACTGTAAACAAAGTTGAGTGCTCAATTCTTTAGAAGTGGCTCAAGAATGTAAAGGCTGTCCCTTTGGCTCCATCATCACCCACAAAGTGAAACTAGGTGTTCATATGTGTGCTCATCAATTTTTGGACTATGTGTCCAATCCCTCTAAATAGGTGGCTCAAGAATATAAAGGCTAGCTAGTCATTTGGCTCCATCATTGCTCCATGAAGTGAAACTATGAACTGATATCAGTATGAAATGTATGTTGTATGAGATGAATCCTAAAGCCCATGATTGTAATATGATCCAAATTTTTTGACATGGATAACAAAATGTATGTTGGAAACTAGGCCACTCTTGGCCACTCTGAAAGATGAAGATTAGGCTTATATGGAAGCCACTCCAAAACCAGTACACTAGGCTTGTATGAAAGCCACTTGGGAACTTAGGAACTCAAGAAGTTAAGAATGTATAAAATCTATTCCAAAATGATTCCAAACATCTATAGATGGAATAAGGCATGTAACTACCAAGTATGCCTAGGTAATACTAAACTCAAAAATAGAAAAACATATGTGCCATGCACATTGCCCCCAATGACTAATGTCTAAAACATGGATTCTGATATGGAAGTTATACCAACTACCCTATCTAAAACTAGAAGTGAGATCCATCATGTCATGTATGATGCCCCCTATATTTGGATTCTCCAAGAAAATTGTACTAAAACTATTGATTTTAGTCTGAACTGTAGCTAAAAAAATTGTAATTGACCTTACCTTTTTGTCTATTTTTGGAAAATCTATTTTTGTTGTTGTTTGGATAGGAGCATTAGAAATGGATAATAACACCACTGGTGCTGTAGTCCAGTCTTGAAACTATTGCCCTGGGCCAAATCTGATGACTATTTTGGATTATTAACTATCTGACTAGTCTGTTTTGACTGGTTTGTTGTCTGGATGTTGTTTTGGGTGTTTTGAATGCTACTGTTTTGACTGTTAGGAGCTTTGATCTCTATGAAAAAACCCTTGTTTATTGCCTCCTCTTTTGAGGGTAGGAATGAAGACTCTATAATGACTTCCCTTAGAATAAATATCCCTATAAGTGTGTAATGCTACAAAATATATGATCTTTACATGATTTGTATTGAGAGATTGTTAGATCAACAGAGGTATGCCTAGATAGATGTAACAATGTAATAACATGTGAAATGTAATGAATTGTAATTTAGAGTCTGGTTAGTTGTTAGTTATTAGTTAGAGGGATCGAGTATGATGTCCATCATGGCATTCAAGAAAACATGAATAATGCATGATATGGATCATAAGATTGCAAACAATCAAGAATCAAATAAGCAAAAAGCACACAAATAAAAAAGAAATAAGTATACATGAGCGGTCAAGAGGCCAAGAAAATAAGGGACATGGGTACATGTCACTCAAACTGGAAAGTAAGCATACAAGGCATGTTCAAATTCCACATACACATATAGTTGAAACAAACAAGTTAGTGTAGAAGCCATAATCACATAAAGGAGTACAGGCAAAGGACATTAGCAAATGTCCTAAGGCACACACATGAATACAAGTAAAGAACATTGGCAAATGTCCTAAGGCACATATAGGAGACAAACATGAAATGAGAATTGAAATCACATCAAGCTAGTGCTAAGCAAGAAAAGAAACCATGTAAGAAATTGGAATTACAAACACATATAATTAATCAAAGTAAGAAGTGAATATATACAAGACATGTTAGTACAAGACTAGATATATGCTAAGAAACACACAAGTCTGTATACTAGTGAGTGTCGATAAAGTAATCTATGTAATAAAGTAAGTAATGTACATCAACATGAAAACTAAAGTGTGTGGTGTAGGAATGACATAAACTGGATGGTGTAGTCATGTAGAAGATGCCCCCAATGGGTATGTATATTGATGTATGTCTTGATTGTAGATGTAGGATGCCCCCTCAATGGGTAGAGTGAAGTAATCAAGGGTTTAAAAGTCACTGCACACACTTAAAGAAGATCAAGTGAAGCATGGTAATGTAGATAAACTAACAAAAAATAGCATAGAATAATAAAATGTAAGTTTGGCATAGTTTTAGAAATGTAAAGCATGGATAATGCAAACAATTGAAATGTTTTTGTGTTTTAGACATATTTGAATGTTTTTATGTTTTGAAATGTTAAATTATTTTTGAATTTTTGAAATAGTTGAACTATGTACAATCAATCATAAGAAACTATGTATAGGTAAGCTGGGAAAGGATGATACTAACCAGTGAGTCTCATGGGAGACTCCTTATTATGGTGTCTTGTATCAAGGAAAGGAATTATGTGTGATCATGAAACATGATGGAAATGTTGAGACTGTGACTCTGAAAGCTGTATATGCTGTAAATGTTCTAAAATATTTGAATTAGAAACTGAGTGTAGGGTCCCCTTGTAACTCTAAGAAGTGGATGCAACTATAGGGATCTTAGGGACCCATTTGATAGTAGAAGCTCTTTGAACATGTTCTTTATGAGTAGATGCATGAGATCTTAATGATACTGACCTTGGTGTGAACACTGTACCTAAAAGTTATCTAGAATTTTGAAGCTATAGAGGTGTATAAACTCTCTGTGTTGGTGAAGGATGCCTCAAATATGTCTAAATCATAATTAGAGGAAGAACTAGAACTTGTGAAGTAACTAAAACTAGTAGCTGAATGAAATTTGTTGACTGAACTAAAACTAGTGACTACAAAGTAGAATATGGCTATGAAGTAGGGAGTGGTAACTCATATGGAACTCCACCAACTATAATAACTTGATTAGTGTGAATGAATTTCATGCATTTATGAACTGTAGAAGGTATTGCTCAAAGTTTTTAGATCCATGGTTAACCAAGTAACATATCAAAAACAACTGTACTAGGAATAATAGTGAATGGTGTGGTCACATGTGTTGGACCAACCTATAAAAGAAGTAAAATCTCACCTATTAAACTTTATATGTGCCCATTTAATCCACTAATAACTATGTCTATCAATATAATATCCTTCTCTAAATATCCCAAATGCTACAATAATGTCATAGTGCACATGTTCACACTGGATCTATTGTCTATGAGAACACTATGAATAGAATGATTATGAATGTGAGCTCTAATAAAGAGTGCATGATAATCTGTATCATCCTCAATGATCTCCTACTCTGATAAGGTGATGGAAGGTCTAGTTGGAACTCTAAAATTGTATACACCAATCATGTTGTTCAAAGGATGTTTCTTGATTGAAGGTGCCCTGTATGTATCTGGTGAGTGATGTGCATGATATGCATGATGAACCCCTAATTGATCCCCTATTTCTTATTTTAAATGCTATGGAAAAGGATCAGAGAAAATTTCCAATGCTTTATCCTATGTTTGCTTTGCCTGAGGAGGCTTAGTTGAAGTGCTAAGATCAATATGATTGCCATCTATTAAATTCTATATCTTATGTCTCAAATTGATGCATCTATTTGTTGTATGGCTTGGTGCTCTATGAAACTCAAAAAATGCATGCTGATCATATCCCCATGTAAGAGGCTTTGTTGGGTCAACTTACCAAATAGGAGGGACAAATATGATGTTACAATCCAATAGCTGTTGTAAAACTCTGGCTGGAGAAACTAGTAGATTGGTAAATGTACACTGAGGAGTTGCTGATAAAACTACATGTTGAGGGGGCTCTAAAGCTGCATTAACTATCAATTGACTGAGTCTTGTTATCATTGACCTTTACCTTGTATGAGACTTTGTTATTACTCTTGTTGGTTATTTTTGAGATACTTGTGTACTTGAGTTTTCCCATTGAAATTAACTTGACCTCTCTTTCCTTTAGTGTGTGACATAATTCAGTGAAGAAAGAAAATCTTTTGAACATAGTTGATTCATGCAAAGTTGGTAAGAGACTTTATTTGAAGAGATCCTATTGCTTTTGATCAACCATAGGGCTAGTCATCTTAGCCAAAATAGTCTTATATCATAGAACATAATCTATGAGATGCTCATTTGACCTTTGTTTTTGTTATGCAACTTGAACATATGAAACCTCATAACCAATGTTAATACTGAAATGATTTAGGAACATGTCAGCTAAAGGATTGAATTCACTGACTGATTAATTTGGTAAACTATAGAACCATTATAAAACATAATCCTTTACGATCTATGGAAAAATCTTGATAAGTAGCCAATCATTTGGTACATAGTCCAAGAATGCTATGTGAAAGGATCTCAAATGTGTCTCTAGATCACCTTGCCATCATATAGAGTAAGCTTAGGTTGAACAAAACCTTGTGGTGAGGGTGTAGAAGCAATGTGATGTGCCAATGGTGTATGTAAATGAGCAAAAGAATCTAAAGCCTATGTAGGTCTAGTGGTACCTTACTCAAGTTGTATCACCTTCGATTGAAGAGATCTTATCTCCTACATAAGGGCTACTACATGAGGAAATAGGGATGTACTAGCTGTAGCTAGTGGCATAGGTTGGGATGATATAGGGGATTGTTGAGACATATTTACCCTTGTAGTGTCATTTATAACTAGTTTCTCTATGGTTTGAGAATATTGACCATTGTTCACTCTTTGTTGTTCTTCTTGTAGTATTTTAAGCATAACATCTTGTATGTCAGGGTATTTAGTTAATAGTTCTTGGAGCTCCCTTTTATCAGTTTCATCAAAACTGATATATTGGGCCATTGTTGAGGTAGGAAAACAAGTTGAAATTTGATTAATTTTTTTGCAAATTTTTTGAATAGGTAAAGTGCAATATAAAAAAAATACTAAATATAAGAAATGTAAAGTCCTAAAAACAATTAACTAGAAATTTCATAAAAAGGATACGAACCTCACAAACATGTAAGGTGATACCTCAAGAAGCAATGGTTACTTAATATATGCAACTAGGGTTTGATAGATGATTATTTTTAAATTTTACTATGAAAATTTGAAATTGAAAGTGAATTTCTAATTTAAATCTGCAAGTAAAATTTCAAAAAATTATTGGAAAATGCTTGATTGAATAGGACCTAGTATGTGTAACTAGGGTTTTGAGAAAAATAATTTTTTTTGAAATTAATATTAAATTTTGAAATTTGAATGGATTTTTTGATTTTAATATGCTAGTAGAAAATTATTGGAAAATTACCAAAAAAATACTGGGACCTAGTATGGGCAACTAGGGTTTGAAAGAAATTTATTTTAAAATTTACTACTAAATTTTAAAATTTGAAATAAATTTATGATTTAAATATTCAAGTAAAAATTCAAAAATTTATATGAAGAATTAGTAGGAATTTTATCCTAAGGTTTATAGGGTTTTGTGTGCAAATGAAGTATGTTAGGTTCATCAAATGATTTAATAATTTTGGGAATATTGGGGTTTTATTCCTAATTTAGTTAAATGGTATAGATTGATAAATCAATAAGTAATAGGTACTAAATAAGCTACTAATTTGTGAAATTTATTTTTAATTAGAGATTTTATAAAAATAGTAATAGGAGGGAGAAAATAAGACTTAGCTTAAACTGTGTTGAATCGACTTAGGCAGGGTCTAATATTCACTGTGCAGGTCTGGGACACTATCACAAATATCATTATAACTTTCATTTTTTGATTAGATAAGAGAATTTAATGTGGATAGGAATGGCACCAATGCTGTAGTCCTTGTTTAGTGCTATTATCCTAAAGATTTGAGCTTTTTAGGTTTGTTCGATAGGTCTATGTGACCATGTCTATGAATTTTTAGTAGTTGGAAGTCTATAGAGCTCCCTATAGAGTAGATTATTACTTCAAACCCTATATTCCATTATAATTTGACCAATTTTGAGAAAGAGGGGAGGGTTAATGTGTGCAAGATGCACTAGACGTACTTCACACCCCATGTGTGGGCACACTGCCTACACACCAATACTCCAAAGAGGGATCAAGCCATATGCAGCTCTCCCTTTGAAAGTGCTTAGTGCAATTGTGATATGAGAATGCAAGGAAATGATATACTAGGTGTGATTGAGATGACTACAGGATGGTGTAAATTCAAATAAGCTAGAAATAATATTGAATGGCTATATGTAGAGAATAGGGAAATGTGCTTGAGTAGTCTTGTTTGTATTCTTGCTTGCTTTATGATATCTACCAACCCTTTCCAAATGATCTTTGAATGTGATTTTATAAGGATCTATTAGTCATGGATTAAATTTTATCATGTTAAGATAACAAGGAGAAGGATGGGGAACTATAAAAAAATGATCATTGGGAACATACATGATCTTGGAAAATAGTGCCAAAAGTGGATAGGAGTGGCATTGGTGTTATTATCCTAGTGTGGTATTGTCTTGGGTAGATGAGACCTAGGGGGATGGATTGGTCATGAAAAGAGGGTCATGGCTTAGCTAGGATTAGGTCCAAAAGGCTACATATAACTAGGAATCAATGAAAATAAGCTTATGAGGGTCATGAGAGCAAGTAAGAGGGGCCTATGGGTTGGGTGTCATTAGCCATGCTCAAGCTACCAATTTTTGAATTTTATATGACTACAATGACATCACACTCAAAATGGTGAAATCACACTAAAAAATGGAAAAAATTCTTTAAAATTTATGAACTTCCAAATTGGTGAAATTACAAATGAAATTAGTGATATCACACTGATAAATGATGAAACCCCTTATAAAAAATTGCCCAACTTTCACAAGTTCATTTGGGGTCATCCAAACTCAGTTTTTGATGGGTTTTTTTTAAAATCATGTATGTTATCATGAATTTTCATATTATGTAGTTATTTTGACTTAATTTTTCATATATTTTTTATAAAATGGAAATTAAAATAGTGATAATTTGTTTACTTGCAGGGTGTTCATTAAAAACCACGATCAAACTTCTAACAGTTTCTTTAGGACATTGAGTAAAAAAGAAGTGGAATTATACTTAAACAAGTCTATTTTGCTTTCACACTTCATTTGGTGCTCTAAAAATCTTGTATTTTCATCATTTTGCTTAAGTTCCATCGATTGCTTATTTTTGTAATTATTGTGTCTATGCTCTCCTCTTTCCCCCTTCAGGGAACCTGGGTGACCAAAAAACACATAGGTTACTTGTTATTTATCTAAAAAAATATTTGGAGTATGCTCTTCTCTCACTTATTTTTGGGTTCTTAAGAATTATAAACAAACATTTCTTTCCTTTTATTACTTTTAGAATACACAGGGTAGACCTCATCACCTTCTTATGAGTTTTTAGGGCACGGTGACTAGGATTTAATTCTTTAGCATACGTACACCCCCACTTATCTGGTAGGGTATATAAACTGAGGTGGGATATAGGCATACCAACACTCAAAGCTTGATATTTTTAGATAATACTTCACTACAACCTTTACTTTTGAAGTGGTCACAAAAGAACAAGACCCTTCTGTGAATAATCTATTAAACCTTGACATCTAATTGATAAATTTTTGTGCCCACATATCAAAAGGTATATTAGGACCATTTAGATATCTCGTTAAAAATTAGCTTAAGACTATTTTGTGATAAGTAATTTTTTAGTGCGAGGGAAGCTAACCTCCCCCAAGATTTCATGACATATTGCTTGAATGCAAGGATTGTGTGCAACCAATCTTTCATCACTTCAAGTGAGGTAGATATGTGGTCTACAATAATTTTTGAAAATCAGTTTTACCATTAAAATAATGCATGGATTACATGATTTTTATTTTTTGTTGTGTTATACCTTGTATTCACACCCTAAACACTAAAATAAATTAAAATAACACTAAGTCCAAAAACCAAGTCCAAAACATTGTCATACCACTTTTATGCAATGAGGCATTATTCTACCCAATTTTTGGGCAATATTTACCTCATTATGTTTTTATGATGTTTGCTTTGAATTAGATCAAATTATAATTGAATTCCCAAAGCCAATGTAGAACCATAGCCAATGCAGAACCACAATCTAATTCTAGTCCAAATCTAAAGACCAAATCATTCCAAGTCAATCTTTCCTTTTCAAAGGTCAAACCTAGTTCAATTCAAGTCAAACAGTTGAATAAAACAATTCTCAAAAACTTTCAAGGTCAAAACATGAAACACTTACATCCTTTGTGAGACAAAAACATTTAAAATCATTTGACATGACAATACTTATGTACCCATTTGGAAATAATTTTGATCCACATACCTTTCCTATTTGATTAATTACAATGATAATCTTTGATTTATCTATTCCACTTTGACATTTGTATTAACAAGGGCAATCAAAACATCTAACATTTACCAATTTCAAATTCAACTTTAAACCATGCTCAATTAGGGTTCATTTTTGAATCCACATACTTATTGTGAGCCAAACCATGCCAAATCAAAGTTTTTTTGAACCCACATACCTATTGTGAGGCAAACCAAGGCCAAATCAGGTTCATTTTGAATCACATTCCAATCCAATCAGGTTTATTTTGAACCACATTTTAAGCCAAATCAAGTCTATTCTAACCAAGTTAAATTATTTTAAATCACTTGGATATTCCAAATTCACATCATTTCTTGTCTTTCCATTCAATCTCTTGCACCTATCAGTTGGGAATGATGAAGACATATCATCATATTTTATTTCATTTGAATTTTACCAATCCATTATGACCCCTTTGGGGCCATACCAATTACATTGAGACCAAGACTACCCTCTTTGGGTCTATGCAAATTACATTGAGACCAAGATTTCCCTCTTAGGGGCCATGTAAACTACATTGAGACCAAGACCATCCTCTTTGGTTCCATTTCTAATCAAGTCCCAATACCTCCCTTTTTGGGCTAGTTTTAATCAAGCGGTAAGACCATCCTCCTTGGTCCAATTTCAATCATAAGCCAATTCCAATCTAGTTGAATCCAATCTCCTTACATGAATCCTTACTTGGGGGCACATTTTAATCAAACACATTCTGAGTCATGAATTCTCCAAAACCATTTGGACATAAGACCTATAAATCTCATAATCCTAAACCCATTCTAGAATTCTCATCCATAAATCAAGATATCATATACCTATGCTTTTATATTAGCCAAAAGCTATCTCATTTTGTCTATATTCTTTACATTTCATCCACCAATCTAAAATCCAATTTGGTCTTAAATCCACAATAGATCCAATCATTACCCATCTAAGGGCCATTCTCTATTAAAAAATGAGTGTGTCCAATTTTGATAACTATTCAATCAAGATATGTCATGGTCCCCTTCCCAAGCATGATCATATTCGTCTACTTTCAAAGCAAGATAAAGAGAGTCAACCCATTATTGACATTTTTTTTGAATCACCCATCTTTGATCAACCTCACATTGATGAGCCTCACTATAAAAATCTTCCTGTCTTTAACACAACATCTATTTTTGATGAAGGACATGTTCTGCATCAAATTTTCACCCTAAAGGAGGTCTACTCTAGCCTCCTTAAATTTGATGTAACATAGAAACATCTCTCAAGTTGTGGGTGACCTATGGGAGAGATGAGTTTATATATTGAAGGGATAACTCACTTACACCACACCTAAAAATAATCACTAATCTACTTGCTTTGAAAGAAAAGGTATAGAAGGGATTAACACTAACCTAATAGAGGTGATGCACTAAGATTAACTCCACAAGACTACCATGGACTTGCACTATGAAAGGTAAATTAAAAAAATTGATCTCAACACCCAAGGTTATTCTAAAAAAAGTGTTTCAACATGAAGGTAAGATGACATGTATTTCTCAAGGTAGATGAGTATAAGGTTTGATTAAAGACACTAGTACTCTTCCTTACACTTAAAGACACAAAATAACTAACTACACTTGATGTGACCTGTTAGAAGGTAGATTGCTTGTAGAAATCATGAGAGAGTGAGATGAAAACAAAGAGAGATAATTATCACTTTCAATTCAACCATGAACTACTTTACACACTTAGATAAGAAGTTGAGAACTCAAAACTAGCTTAAAATATTTTATTCAAAGTCAAAATTAGTACTCAAACTAGCTAGGCTTTGTCATAATAGATATGGATTTTTTAACAAATGATTCAAGGCCAAATATATATAATAAAGGAGAAAAGAGAGGGGGGAGGATGTGGAAAAGTTTTATCATGACTGTCATCAATTATGAGACCAGTTACAATGCCAAGAGAAGGTGAAGAAATAGTTATGCCATTTGTCTTCAACATTTATTGGCTTGGACTGATGATGAACTCATGAAAGGTGGTATATAAGTGGCTCTTTATATCTTATGACTCATATTTTCTCTCTTGAAACTACCATTTCTTGATTGAGGAATTACAAGTTGTTATCTTGACACATGGCCTTCAACTACCACGTTGACCATTTTTTCTTAGTACATTTATCTAATTTTAAATTTAACAACATTGAAGATAAGGAAAAATTAGATTTCCAATGCAACAAGCATCATTTAAAATGGATAGTTGGATCAAAATATATGGATAAAAAACCAACATGCAGTCACACGTGGCTGTATCAGTACCTTAGAACATGGAAAAATAGAAAATTGTAGAGCAAAATATAAGCAAAACCCATCATATCTTATATTTATAGAAAGCTATTGAAAAGATACTCAAAAGGATATTTTTAGTTTTTTTAAATGATTAAATTAACCCCTATGCTCTAAGTGTTTTTTGGTGAATATTTAGCTGAATGATAAATCTTCTTAGGAGGGTCACTTTGCACCATCATAGATTTTTGATGGAAATTCTAATAACTATGAAACAAATTGCATTACCTTCTCATACCATCAAGGTACTATCATAAACATTTTCAATAAATTTAGACTTCATTTGGTCTTGTGAAAATGGGTTGTAAAAGTGATTATTGGGTAGGTTTAGCAACTAGAAGGTGCAAAAAATGACTAAGTAAAAATCAACACAAAAGCTGATTTTGATGGTTGTGCATTCCACACATGATATTGAATATTTACAGACTCTATTATCCCTTAAATTTTAATGATATTTGGATATCACCATGAATAATTTTAACAATATTTGACCTCCTTTACTCGTGATAAAATGAGCTTGAAATGAACACACTGAGCATCTCTGAAAACTAGAAACATGAAAAAGTGACTAAATAAAAAATTGGCTCGAGAGCTAACTCTTAACCTTACACATTTCACACATGGAATCAAATTTTTTATGAATTTATTGATGTTAACATTTATACCACATTTACATACAATCATGAGAAATTTTAAGGTGATTGGAATTCATTTGGCTTTGTGAAAATATGTTTGAAAAGTGTTGTGCATGTTGATTTGGCAACTGGAAAGACAAATCTACGTACTGGGCAGTTTTCATGACTATGATATTTTCAATTGAGGAATAATTTTCTACAACAACCTTCACCAATTTATTTTTATGACATTTAAGTACCAAAATGAGAAATTTTAAGGAAATTTTACTTTAATTGATCCTATAAAAATGTGTTTGAAAAGTGTTGTACAGGTTGATTTGGCAACTAGAAGCATAAAAAATGTTGAAGTAAAAATTAGTGTAGAGTCCAATTTTTTCCTCTATAAATTTTATACTTGAGGAAGGTATTTCCTACAATTGTATTAATATTTTCAATCTTTCCACATATGGATACCATCATGATAATTTTGGAGATAATGATCATGATATGGCCCTATGGAATTTCTCCTAAAAAGCATTGTGCAGGTTGATTAGACAAGACATGTCATAGCTTACCTTCTTGAGAAGACATCACTAAGACCTTGAAATAATTTGAAACTTGAAATCATGATAATAAAAATAAATATTACAAAGTCATGAATCCTTATAAGACCATTTACAAGCTTGGAGATACCTATGAAAAGTTTCAAACTATAAGGGTTGACTCATTTTGACTTGATGGTCAATATTGGTCAACATGACCCATTTTATATGAGCCCAACTTTGAAGAGCCCATTATTATTGAGAAAAAACCATTATTAATCCATTTCCAAACATTCCCCATTTTATAAAATTCCTCCATCCCAACACCTTCATTTCTAAACAAAAAGTGAACAAGGTACTTATGGACAATGCAAATCAACAAGCCCTTTTATGAATACATCTACATTAGAATCATGTTTTATTTTAGAGATAATATCAAAATTGGGCTCCATTATAGAACCAATATCAAATTTATCACTAAAATCAGAATCCACATCATTCTTAACATCAGATTTAGGTCCCCTTGAGTCAGAATCAACTTCAGAATCCAAACACATTAGTGGATATTACAACATTGACTATGCATGTTTAACAGATCCAGTTGAGTTTGAATCAACTTCAGAAAAAAAATACATTCATAGTTATTTTAACATTGGTTACACATTCCTTGTAGATCAAATTTAAAACATTTGTGATTCTTTAATGGTTTTTAGGACGTTTTATTCAGTATTGACACAAGTTCTCCTAGTAGCCTCTATGAGGATTATATTGCCTTTTACCCTTCCATTGACATTTCACATCCCACTAACACCAACCTACCTAGCCATTATATTTAAATTCTACCTCACACATATATTGATTGGGATAGATAGAATCACACATTGTTAAACTTCTTCCATTGTGACATATCAGATGTAAAATATTTGGGGGACCAAGTCCACATTAAGGTAGAAGAAAAATCTTCTAAAGAAAATTGTTTGAGGTGATAGATTATAGTTAAAGTCAATAGCCCACATTCCTTAGTGAAACCTTATCAGAGGTGATATGAGATAATTAATACAACTTTATTAATAAAAACCTCTTTGAGGTGCCAATAACTGAGAATAATAATTATTCTTTACTTGATGAAGACATTATTGAAGTCAATATTGGTATAACTGATAATCTAAAACATTTATATATTGTAGCATATCTCATGCCTAAATAATAGAAAAATATGGTGGTCTTTTTGAAAGAATATTCAAAGGTATTTGGCCCCACCATAACCAAAACTATGTCAAATCCAAAATTAACAACATTACATGTGACTAAAAATCTGTAATGTCCCCCTTTTTCCCTAACAGACATTTGAAGAATACCGGTGGTCTATTTTATTCTTGTAGGCTATTTTGGGTGTTATACGGGATTTTTAGTGTTGGATCACCATTCATAGGACACTATTCATAGACATTACTCACCAACACTATTCACTAACACTATTCATGGTGACATGGCAAGTGATGCAGGTGATGATGTAGTTGAGGATGTGTTTTGTGGATGATGTGTCTTGGCCCACATGTATCCTTATATTATCTAGTACATGTGAAGATGTTTTTGTCTTTTATGACTCACATGCTTAAATAAGATAGGGATGAATAGTGGGATCACCACCCTAGATGGAATCATGATTTAAAGAGGTGTAAAGAAGTAAAAATCAAAGAGGGACACCTTTGTAAGTATGTGTGTACTAAGGAAGTGGGATACAAGAGTTAATATTCTTGATTGGAGTCACATGTATGAGTGGGGCACAATTTTGGAGGCATGTGGAAGTAGAAGATAAAGATAAATCCATAGTGGAAGCATGATCTCCCTTTTTGCCTCTTGCACTTGGTGACAAGATTGTCATTATAGCTTAATACTGTAACCATTCAAGGAGGGCAAATTTCTTAGCTTGTGCATGAAGTTTCTTCTCTCTCTCTCATGCATTTTCTATATAAGGAGAGCTCTCTCCCATTGTAAATAACGTAGATTATAACCCCCCTTTTTGTAAGAATTAAACTATTTTCATTCTTAGAGCTTGAACCTAGTTCAACTTATCCCTCTCTTAAGGATGAAACCCTTGGTGTGAAGAAATCTTTAAGGATGAAAACCCTCTAAGGTTTGTTGGTCTCGATGGTGAGAGATCTTCCTTGGCTATCTTTGTTGGTTTCATTTAGAGATTACATTAGTGATACAAATAAGTTATGTATTTAAGCAATTGATTTTCAATATCTCTATGTCATACATATTTCTAGTATTTTATACATATTTATTCAAGTGTATTCAATGAGTGAATTAATATCATAGTTGAGTGTTATCCATTTCATATATTTTTATTATAGTGGTATGTCAATGTAAGTGTGGGTTTTAAGAAAGAATATCAGATTTAAGTTTAAATATTATATTGTGAGTGTGCATTTGAATATCAAAGAACTTATAGTTTTAGTGTGGATTTTGTAGTTTTAGAGCATTTTAACAATATTCCCACTTTGGGATATTATAGTGGTATCAAAGTTTGTGATCCTGCCATCCTATGAGGGCTTGTGTTTATATAATTGTTTGTTGATAGAGTTGCATGAAACATGGAGTGGTGATGGCTACCCAAATTTTTTTCCTTGAAAGAATAGGTGTTGAGGAAAAGACATAATGACAAAATTTTACAAAAAATCAATGAACATTTCTAATGGCAGCAACAACTCTTTTCTATGCTACTTCAACAAATGAAAATAGAATTTTCATAGGCACATGTAGAGAAGTCCTGCATCCAAGAAAAGGTTGAAAATGATGTGATTTTTTAATAATCACCCATAAATATCCAAAAGGAAATTGAAAAAGATGTTCCTGTTCAAGTAACACCCATCACTCTTCCAATGATTGAGTCTATGCCATAAAGGGAAGATTTGCAGACAAGTGATGAGAGTTTCCAAGTAGAAAATCAAGTATCCATGGAAGAAGCATTGGAATTGAAATTTGTGCATGAAAGTGCACACAAGGAAATTATTTTAGAGGTCCATCCATATGAAGAGGCTGAGATCCAAGATATGGTGGAGAGAAAATCAACCATAAGTACTATGGAATCTAGGCCATTGGTAAGCCACAATGATAAAGGAAATCATGAGTATCACGATAGAAGTGTAGAAGAGTTGGGAAACATGTAATTGGGGCATGGTGGAGTAATTAATGAGTTTATTGAGGGATATTTTATCTCCCATAATGTGTTTGATCTATGTGAAAATCTAGCCATGGATAATATAGTAAAGTATGGGGCAACCCAAGCTTGTGGTATAGATGTTGCAGTTGCTCTAGAGATAAAGTTTTCTATAAAATAACTTGATGTGTGGCTTCCAATCCATGATTATATCATCATATCACAATGAAATTATGTTGGGATACCTATATCACATGGAGGATCGATAATTGAGAATTACTAATTCCCACAACTGATTTGGGATCCTGGCATTTGGAACCATGAAGTGAATTTGATTGTTTGAGGACAATTAATCTTTAGGAATGGAGGATTGTAATGTCCCCCTTTTTCCCTAACAAAAATTTGAAGAATACTATTGGCCTATTTTATTCCTATAGGATATTTTGGGTGTTGTAAGGGATTTTTAATGTGGGATCACTATTCACTATCAATATTCACAAGTCATTATTCATGGTGACATGGTAAGTGATGCAATTGATGATGCAACTAAGGATGTGTCTTGTGGATGATGTGGCTTGACCCACATGTGGATATATTATATTATCTAGTGTATGTAAATATATTTTTATCTTTTATGACTCACATGCTTAAATATGATAGGGATGAATAACAGGGGCACCACCCTAGATAGAATCATGATTTGGAGAGGTATAAATAAGTAAAAAGTGAAGAGGGACACTTTGGAAGCATATTTTCACTAAGGAAGTCGGAGACAAGAGTTACTATTCTTGATTAGAGGCACATATATGAGTGGGGTGTAGTTTTGGAGGCATGTGGAAGTGGAAGACAAAGATAAAGCAATAGTGGAAGCATGATCTCCCTTTTTGTCTCTTTTACTTGGTGACAAGCTTGTCACTATAGCTCAATAGTGCACCCACTCAAGGAGGTCAAATTTCTTAGTTTGTGCATGAAGTTTCCTCTCAATCTCTCTCTCATGCATTTTATATTTAAGGAGAGCTCTCTCCCATTGTAAATCATGTTAAAGATTATAACCAAAGATTATAACCCCCCTTTTTGTAAGAATTGAACTGATGTTCATTCTTGGAGCTTGAACTTGGTTCAGCTTATCCCTCTCCTAAGAATGAAACCTTGGAGTGAAGAAACATTTGAGGATGAAAATCTTTTAAGGTTTGTTTGTCTTGGTGGTGAGAGATCTTTCCTAGTTGGCTTTGATGGTTTCATTCAGAGATTACATTGGTGATACAAAGAAGTTATGTGTGTAAGCAATTGATCTACAATATCTCTATGTCATACATATTTATAGTATTTTATATGTATTTCTTCAAGTGTATTCAATGAGTGAATTAATATCATAGTTGATTGTTATCCATTTTAGATTTTTTTGTGATAGTGGTATGTCAATGTAGGTGTGGGTTTTGAGAAAGAATATTAGATTTGAGTTTGAATATTATAGTGTGAGTGTCAGTTTTAATATCAAAGATTTTATAGTTTGAGTGTGGATTTTATAGTTTTAGAATGTTTTAGTAATATTACAACTTTAGGATATTATAAAATCTCAATCTTCATTTATCCCATAATAATTATATATTCTATTGTGATCTTATTATCCATTCAAGTCTTATATTATTCTACAAAATTAGACCTTTTATCCAATGCCTATCCTTTTTTATTATCCCTGACTGCACTCTCTTTCATAGAGGTTACAAAGACATGTTTTCTATTGGTTTAGAATAAATATAATCAATGACCAATGAAGATCGCAACAACATCAATGTAGTCCTCTCCAACAATAGAATTTAATAGAGTAGCTATTCAAAATGGGTGTGGGTTAGACATTAAATAGGCCAACATTATGCATCTTATAATCCTCCATTGAGTTGAGATGCTAAAAATGAAAAAGAAATTAAAAATAAAAAATAAAATAAAAATAAAAAGAGAAATAGTTCATCCAATGGTGAAAACCATGCTTATGGCACCATGGGCAAGTACCATGATGAAAACTAGGTTTTTGGCATCATGGATAAATAATTCATCTATAAGTACCTTGTCACCTGGGGGTATCCCTATATGCATAATAGATCATTTCATTCAATCCATTTTGATCATTAAATATAATTTATCCAAACCCATCCTATCACAACCATCAATTTTTTCCATCTTAACCTTATTACAGAAGTAGGTGTATTGAGACCTGTTTGGGAAGTATTTTGGCCTATCATTTAAACCAAAATTTTGAAAAATATATGCATTTAGTTTCCACATGACATGGTATTTAGAGATTCCTAGTCCCTTCCTTCATTATCTTACCATTATTTCAACTATACCATCCTATTTAATTAACTTGTTGATTAGTCAGGATTCTTTGTTATAGGTTAAACTACAATGGCTTGAGGTCCATTTAGACTATGTAGCTAGTGCTCAGTTACTAAGGTTAGCATAACCACCTTATTTCCATGTTATAATTTTATGAGCAATCTAAGCCACACTCTCATCTTTTTGAGAGTAATCTAAGCCACACTCGCACCATTTTGTGAGCAATCTAAGCCATGCTTTCACCATTTTGTGAGTAATCTAAGCCACACTCTTGGCATTATGCGAGTTAATTTTTTTTGTATCTCATAATTATCCATTGAGTTGAGATGATTAAAAATGCTAAAACATTTGTACAATATACCAAAATCCCAAAAAATCAAATATTTAGAAAAGGTTTTTTATCTCCATGAAAGATATTAAGCCACAAAATTTTTGTACTCTTTATCACCCTTTCTACCAGTGGTTTTCTTCTTATCCCTATGATAGATGGTTTGCCCCCCTTTTTTCATCATATTTTCATTATTTCACTCCCATTTATATGAAAACTACATCAGCCTTAGGTCCACACAGACTATGTAAGCAACATTTAGATACATGGGGTATATTAGGATAGTTATACCACCAACTTTTTCATCTCTCTCTATCTTTAAGGACCATGGAATTGATGACTATTAC
The DNA here is from genome assembly GCA_037957365.1 of Torreya grandis. Lineage (NCBI taxonomy): Eukaryota > Viridiplantae > Streptophyta > Pinopsida > Cupressales > Taxaceae > Torreya > Torreya grandis. The sequence continues at coordinate 239,861 of JARHVA010000056.1, forward strand.
ATGAATAAAGACTCATCTTTTAGTTTCCTTGTCCTTATTTTGGCCATCCTCCTTTTTATTTAGAATTTACACTCTCACCATTTTGTGAGCTCATTCCTTTTCTAAACCCTGAATGTGGTGAACATTGACTTCTAAAAATATTTCATTTATGAGCACTAATATTTTATCCTTCATCATAATCCAACCTATTTTGACATGCTCTCACTATTTTATGAGAAACTTTACCTTCATGATCTCATCATTATACGAGCCAATCTCTTTGCCTAAAAGTTCTAGTCATTTTATGAACTCATTCCTATTTTTATTCTAAAACCAATCTACTTTATTTGTCACTATTTTTTTTTTCTTTTGTACTAAATCCCTGAGAGAACTATATTTAGTCTGAAGTCCATTAGACTATGTAAGCAATGTCCACTTACATGGAGAATTTGGAGATAACTCAGCCACCCCTTCCTTATTTTTCTATTCCACCTTCCATCACATTACTGTTAGGTCATGTATAGATGTCCCCTAGATCTTAGGGGTAACATCTCCAAGAGTAATGGTTTCTCTTCACACACACATAAATAATTTCGTTAATAGCTTATTTGTTGCATTTTTGTTGTGTTTGTGTGTGTTTGCATGTTTGGTTAATTTTAATTATTATTTATGAATTTTATTTTATTTTTTGTTATTTTCTATCTTGTTGATTTCCTTTGATTTTTATATAGTATGCTTTCCATTTAAGTCTTGATTTGTTATACTTGCACTTGAGTTGTAGGTATTTGTATCTAAACCTAGTCTTAACATATTGCATTATATTTTACACTTGAGACTTGACTATTTATATATTGTTCCTAGGTTGTTTACATTTGCATTTAGATTTAAGTTATTAATGCTTATGACATCTAATGTTATTGTGATTTATTTATAATTATTGGGCATGACTTCACATGCAAAATTAAAAATCAAATACTAGTGATCTGAGAAGCAATGACAACATGATAATTCTCCTTGTGTACCAAAATAAAAGCCAAACAACTAAACAAAATGGCTAATCTATATGCTACTCATGATACATCTACAAATGAGCATATACAAAAAGTTAAAATCATTTTAGATCATCACATTTTCCTTGATCAAATAAAAATAATCAAACATTTTGGCTATCTCAATGCTAATCAGAACATGCATCTCCAAATTAGTAGGTATAATAAAAGCATACACATTGACCAATTATTTTTCATATTCTATTCCTGTATTTTATTCTTCATTCCTCATTCCATTTATCATAATTTTTAGGTAGAACTACATTGGTTTGAGGTCCATTTGGACTATGTCGGCAACACTTAGATACATGAAGTATCTCAAGTTAGTTTGGCCATCATTATCATAATTTACACCATTGTCTCATTGTTATTTAATCATCATCATCTTCTTCCAATCATGTATGTCATCACCTTATGAATTCTTGTGTGCCTAGTTTTTTGTGGCTTCTTCAGTCTTTGAAAAGTTATTATAACAGATGCACTTACATGTGTAAATGCTCATCTTTAATCCATGTGACAGGTTATATCCTTGAGCTATGCTTACCAATCCAACCTATTGGGGCAAAATATTAAGATATATTAATGATCAAATCAGCCCTACTAAGAAAAATTAATTTGTTAATGATCAAACATGCCCTACTGGGGAAAATCATTATTCAATCAATTATCCCCTCTTTAGGGAAATTTAATCCTTTAGTTTTTATTCTAATTCAAATCTTTCAGCTTTCATCCTCTTTGGGTGAGTCAAAGTGTGTATCTTGTTTTGGGATATACCATTCCCTTAGCCCAAAACTTTCATCCTCTTTAGGAAAATCAATGTGTGCCACTTATCTTCAGATGTATCCTTCTCATTTCCCTCTACTTTGGGGCCAATAAAAGTGTGCCAACATTAGCTCATATGGATTAATCTCATGTATGGGTAAATTTCACTCTTTTTATTGTCCATTTTATTCTTTTTGAGGGCATATACATCAATCTCATTTTTTGGCCACTCCCTCGAGGGGGCATCATGGGCTTCCCAAACTTTGTTTGAAGCATCATTCTTCAATCATTATCTATAAAATTTTCTTCTTAATGATTTTTCATTCTTTGAAAATACTTTACTTCAACTATGTCTCACAACTTATTTTCAAATAGGGGAAAAATGTAGACACTCCTTTTTTACCACTTCCATGTCTAAATGATTATCAAAAAGATTTCATGCAAACAACACAATTTGAGCTTAGAAATCATTGAAAATCCTAATTTCATCCACACATTTGTCATAAAAATTATGAATCAAATTAATATATCCCTAATTGGGGAAATTCATCATACACAATCATCACCTTTCTCTAATTCATCTCTAGTCAAATTGTGACCTAGCAAATTAACTTTTTTGACCACTTGTGTGAGGTAACTTATCAAAAATTTGAAATTGTCAAAAGGCTAATCAAGATTACTTAACCAAATAAAAACAATAAAATGGTTAAGTGAAAAATACATAATAATTAGATGAATATACAGTTTTATAAATTCATAAATTCAACAAAATATATGAAAGTGACATCATTAGTCACAAAGTCAAAAATATGAAATATCAATGTAAATGAAACAAATATTAGGAATGTTGAGGCCTGTCTCATAAAAAAGCATTAATTCAAATTTTAATACATTTATCCATATCAATTTGATTGATCTTGGACCCTTTATTCTCATATTGAGATGGAAGGCCCTCCTCAATTCACTAGGTTTATAAATACAAGGCTAAATGGCCATTGTAGGCAAGCTTTATTATGTAGACTTACTATGATTTTTTATTATCAAAAGCTTCATATTATTCAACACATGCCAATCTAAAATACCAAGTGGACAAGGGGAGATTATGACCATATGTAGAGTCACCATTTTTAAATATCATTTATTCATAAATCAAGCCCAAGCTTCCTCTCATGTTGGTTGATAAATGGAGTCTTCAAAGAAGGGAAATGCTTTGTTTGTATTTCACTATTGATTCATTTGTTTAGTAATCTTAGATCACCCTAGGGAATAAGATTAGAGTGTTAGTTCTTGATTTTTTTTAATATATTTGATTTAATAATGATTGGATAATCTTATTTTATAATGGGTGCTAAATAGTTGGATATTTAGTAGACCTAACTACTTTCTGTTGAACTAGGTGTATAAAAAGATCTTACATGTGTAACCACTAGATCTATATATTGATCATGTATGAGTGTATCAACTGAATATGTTGGTGGTGGATGTGGGGGATGAGATACCACTATTTTTAGAGGGTAATCATATTGTACACCTCTAACAATGAATATCTTGTTGAAGTGTATGTACTTGAGACATCGATGTATTATAGATGGTAATACATAATTTTTTTACATCCAAGGGCATCCTAATAACATGTTATATAAACTATTACTCTATATAACTAATAATGGAGTGGATATTATGGTGGATCCCACATAAATATTTATCACTATGTGTCCTAGGGTATTATGGATACCTACATTTGGTCACAAATACTTGATAATGTTAGTTTTGGCCCTTTTTAATTTTAATTAACTTGTGCACTTAATCAATATCTATTCACCACCTCATCCTATATTAAGCATGTATGAGGACCTATTTATTTATAAATTATTATTTTTCACCTACAAAAGTGTTATGATTGTTAAAAAACCCTTAAGCATCTGTATGGATAAACCCAAATCCAAAATTTCACATGTTTCCCTAAGGAATGAAAATGCCCAATAGGGACTCTTTGAAAGACCACTACTCCTTCCACTTCTCTCCACTCAAAATTTCCACTTGTATAATGTAGAGAGAAATTTGGACACAATATGGATTTAGCTATGTAAGTTCAAAGCCAAACATCAAACTACTTATGCAAAGTCTAGAGCCATTATAACTAAGTACAATTAGATGAATAAACCATTCAAATCCTACACTTAAAATTATAAATATAAATGCTTTAAACCATTATTAAATGGATGAGAAATAAAAGGATTGGATTGACATACCTTAGACTCAATAATTTGATATTATGATACTTGATCAAGGATTTTAGATGTTTGTGATTAAAGGACTATATTGACATGGATTCCCAAGATGGCTCCAATGGAGGAGAGGAGTCGTTTAAATATAAAAAGGTGGGGAATATCAATGGTGGAGATTCAAATTTAGTTGAATGAGATCAATGGTTGAGGTTTATTTAAATAATTTAAAATTCCTTGGAAGCCTCTATATTTAGAGGCTTCTAGAGAGGAAGGGTGAGAATAGAGAAGGTTCTAGATTTGGAGGGTTATATAATCCTTCTTAGAGTTAATTAATGATTAAAGGGAGGCTAGTGAATTCTAGGTGGGATTAGAAGGTGATTAGGTCATGACTAAGGGAGTAGGCTTGTAGGAAAGCCTAGGAGTAGGCTAGTGTAGGTGGGTAGGTGGGGCATGGGAATTTAAAATTCCCAAATAATGAATAAGATAGATTAGGATGGGATTAAAAAGTGATTAGGGAAATTAATGATGAAGTGGGATAGACTGAGGTTAGTGGATGAAAAAATAATAGAAGGGGGATATTAGATAAATGGCTAAGAAAGGGGGGATAAATTAGAGTAAATGAGATAAGCCAAATTAATGTCGACTAATAGTAATATTAGTATGAATTTAGGTATATACAAGAATAATAGTGGGAGGTATTCTTGTCCTTAAAGGATGTTCCTATATTTATCCCTATAATGGCCAATTTTTAAAATTAAACCCTCTTTTATCTTATATTCCATGTTTTTAGTCTACCTATCATGTGGTTTCCCATTTTGGATTACTATAAATGGAAACTCAAGTCACTTATTCTTCCACTTGGCAATTTCAATACAAAGGCATACGCACACTATTGCACATTGAGTAAAAAATCCCTATTATTACCAATTTTGATTTTGATTAATTACTCCTTAGCCAAGTCAAAATCATGTTTTATCTAGCCCCAAATAAAGCATGATTATGTATTAATTTCATTTCTAGATGCATTCATATAGTCAAAGCAATACAATTGAACAAAACACTCTAAGTGGGATAAATATGTGGGATTGATTTCCATTCTTAGAGTATCAGATATGTACGTAACATTCAGTCATTATGGGGGTGATTTTATTTATATCAACCCAATTATACTCCACCTTTTTCTATTTGTACATTTTCAATCATTGCTAGTCTTATTAGGGTTTCAACATTACATAAGACATTTTAGGTCTTCCACACACTTTTAAAGGTCAAATATACGCACTTTGACCCAAATTAAGTTGTCTCAAGTGATAATTCCCTAAATTTCCTTTTTTTTAACAAAAGAAAAGATCAATCAACTAGGACAATAATGGTATTCAATCTTATCCTTAGTTTGTCGATCCTATCCTTGTTTAATTTTAGTTCTTGCTTTTAGGTACTTTCAAAGTTTTTTTCTTATTTTCCTATTTACACCTTTTGTTAGTCAACACTATCAGATATGGAACATAAATAATTAAGTTTATTGTTATGATTCATAATTAGTCTTATTTTCATCATTTGCACATTGTCAATTGTAGTTTTTTAATTTCACTTCTATTTATTGAAAGTTCATTTACAACACTAATTTATTCTATTAAATTTATCTTAATTAATGTTAATTTAAATTTTAATCCAAATTTAGTCAAAAATATTAGTAAACCTAAGTTAGTCATGCACCTTATATTAGTAAACCCATTTATTATTTGAACATTGTCAAACCCTAAGTGCCCCTTAGGGTTCCAACCTTCTAGGGTTTTAATTTTTTTGTCATAGGGTTTCAATTTTTTTCATAGGGTTCAGATAAATTTCAAAACATATAACACTAAAATAGTTTTCTTTCAACCTCGGATCTAATCTGACATTAAAATAACTTATTTTCAAACTTGGATATAATTTCTAGGACTGAAAGCACTTTATTTTGACCTCAAATATGATATCTGACACTAAAAGCACCTTTTTAACCTTGGATTTCATAAGAATTTACTAATCTCCATACAAATAAAAAATTATTCCTTTTAGGATCTTAAATTTTAATTTTATACTCATTTAATTTTATAATAACATATGTTTATATTGGATAAATATTCCTTACTTCCAATTTTTCAAAAATCACATGCTAAGATGCAAGTACCATTAATGCAAAGTTTTGTCAAGTCAACTATAACATGGGAACAAGAGTATTCATATATTATAAATGCTATATTACTTACTTTACACCCTTTTTATGGGATTATTATGACCATATAAAGTGATAATACCCATGAATTTGATGTTCCTAAGAACAATATATTTGAGCCTATTGATGTAGCTGAATTCAATGAATTTCTTGCTAACCATCCAAAATAAATTGACTCTTTGTTATTTGTAGCTAGAAAAGAATTAAAAAAACATAATAACACTAATAAATTTTAATAACCAAATTATATTTTTGAATAGCCTATTTTAAACCCTACCACAAGGTTTATTACTCCTATTATTGATATTACTATTCCATGCACACCTTTAGTCTTGGGGGTAATGCAAGATCCACAAAAAAAATTATATACCTATGCCTAACTAAGTGAATCATTAAAATAATTTGATAGTTATGAATACCAAATCACATACCATACTTGTTTCATAATACCTTAAGGAAAGTATTATATTTTTGCATGTTAAGGTGTTGCAGTTAGAACAAGGTATCCTAAAAGCTATCTAATCATTGGATTCTCATGATTTAATTCATAATGCATTAGCACCTGATATTACATCAAAATCTTCACCTATAACATTTTAAGCTCTGAAGCTTACACTATATGAGGGTAAAGGAGATCCAAAACAACATCTCATATCATTTCATGTATCATGTTTGGATTATGCTTTGAATGAAAAACTACTAACCAATTTATTTCCAAGAATCATAAAAGATTAGGACTTGCATAGATTTTATGATCTACATGTTAAATCATTAAATCAATTATTTTATTTATTTTTAAAGATTTTTTCTACTAAAATTTATGAAAAACTTTTTTATGCATAAATTTTTAAGCTTAAGGAACCAATGAGACTGTTAGTGATTATGTACTTCATTACAAGACCATGCTTGCCAAAATGACTAATACCTTGGTAGATAATGAATAAAAAGATATTTTAAAATAAATATTTATTGCACCTTTGTGTGAGTCAGTCATTTTCAAGAAATTTAGAACATTTGAAGATATTTTCATATAATAAGGGAAATATATGTCAAACTTATTGCTTTGAATAAGCTCAAGTATGTACCTGCATCTAATTCAACTTCTACATTGAAGTTTCAAAGTAAGCCATTTTAAAAAGATAAACAAATAGATATTAAATTAGATGTAAAGATCACAATTAATATTATTTCACAACCTTCTAATGAGATTATTTTATTAGATTAACCAAAAAGACAATTCTTGAGGTTGCCATAACCACCTCATAAATTAATAGAAAATTTACTTGAATGCAATCTCATTACTTTACCTTTGCCATTTGAAATTGACATAAGAAAAACACAAGGAAAATATTTTGATAACAATGCATCTTGTGATTACCATAGATGCAATGGTCAATCTCCTAATAGATCTTTCAAGATCAAACATCTTATTCAAGATCTTATTGATAACAATGTTATTGAGCTAGGCACTCGTATAGAGGAAACTAAGCCTCAACATAATGAAAATGATAAAATAATTTTTTTAGTGAACCATTTCCTAATCATGATACTAATAAGGGCAATTCAAAAATGCATAATACTTACAATAATTATCCACCTCTTGATTCATATGATCATCCATTGAATGGAGTTATTGGTACAATTATTTAAACTACATAGTCACATCCTATGATTACTTTTGATGATAGTGAGATAATGGATGATGATCTTGCTTTTCATGTTTTATGTATATGAGCTTTTATTTATCAACAACCCATTCATAGTATTCTAGTTGATAGTGAATCAAGTGAGAATGCATACACAATGATATTCATTGGGTTATACATGACATGATATACATGTAGCTTATAAAAGTGTCAAGAGATTCAATGGCATATAAAAAATCACTTTGGAACACATTGTGTGGCCTCTTTAAGTGTGCCCTGCTATACTGTCTACTCCTTTTCTAGTTCTACCATAAAATGGGGTTTTTAATATGATATTAAGACTTCCATGGTTTAAAAACCTCTATTATGTACCTTTTGCAATACATATATGTCTAAATTACATCCATTACAATCAAGTGGTTATAATTTTAGGAATCAAATATGAGTACCCTTTATAATCTATGGTATCTCCTCCACCCCATCCAACATCATATTTCAATGATACATATATGCAAAAGTAAAGCACATTTTTATTTATTGTGCCTAGGAAAAAGATTTTTATTCAACCAATTCAGAAAAAGGTGAAAATGGTTAAAAAATAAGTTTACCAAAAAAAGTGTCTATTTCTCAGTAATAATCAAATACAACACCATCCAAATTGGTGATTTATATAAATCAACATGTTCTTTAAAAGGCACAATATTTGGCACAATCGATTACTAGTCCTCATCATATTGTACATCATTCTACATATCCTAGAGCTACTTTTCCTACACATGATTACACAAGTAGTGATCTAGATCCCATGATTACATTTTCTAATTCTGATGCATACACATCTAATAGATTTCATTCAAGGAAAGTAATTAATTTACCACTTATTACATATTTTTATGAATCTCACATTGATGGGATCAGTGGTTAGGTTGTTGTATTTTCAAATATTCTAAAAATTTCAAAACATTCAAATAATTCATAAAAATCAAAAATCTGATTGTAGATAACTTCTTGATTATTGCATCAAGTTATTATATTGCTTATGCATGAGATCTGTTTGATCAATTCCTCTAAGTGCTTGGATATTTTTAACTTGTTAACCTCTTAAATCTTCTTTTTCACTTTCCATATCTAAATAATTCAAAATAATGATCAAAATTTCCATAATTTTCTATTTATCACTTTATTTTCATAGTCTACACTAAGAAAATGTCATTTTTTTTATCAAAGACAAAATCAACTAGTTATGGATAGGAACGACTACCACTAATGTCCTAGTTGGTTGATAATATCCTATGCCAATTTTTACCCATAAATCATAATTTGAGCACATAAAGCCTTAATAATTCCAATTTTAAGATATTTGACTCTATTGTATAATGCAAATCACTATTTTCCATGTAAAATATTTTTTTGGGTGCTCTGTTGTTCATACATATTACATACTTTGACACGTGTATATTTGATGAAATGAGGATGTAAAAATAGCCCTCTACAAATTAGTTTTGGTCCTACGTACTTTACAAAGTTACATTTCATATATAGTGGGGGCATCTTACTCATACTATTTTACTAAAATTTGGATTAAATAGTGAATTAAGCCTAATTAAGATACATTGAATAGAATAAATCAGAATGTTAGAAATATACTTTCAACAAGTAAAATAAAAGTAAATACCTAAATTCACCAAGGCAAAAATGATTACAAGAAGACTAACTATGAAAACAAATGAGAAAATTAACTATTTTTGCTTGAATTTTGACTGTGTTGACCTACAAATGACTAAAAGGAAAAATCAAGAACTATAACTACAAGTGCCCAAAAGTGGGAACTGAAACTGCTAAAGGACAAAATCAATAGTCTGAGGATAAGATCACCTGTATAACTTGGTCAATCCTATTTTTGATGAAAAATAGAAAATTAGAGCATAATCACTTATGAAAACTGAAGTTAGGTATGTATGCATAGATTTGACTTTCAAAAGTGTGTAGAATACTATAAATAGCTTTTAAAAGTTGAAACCCTAATAGGGATAACAATGATTGAAAACTTATAAATAGAAAAATGTGGAGCATAATTAGGTTGAGCTAACGCTAATCATCTCATGATGACTAAACACTACCTACATACTCAATACTCTAAAGAGGGAATCAAGTCCACGATTCTCCCACTTATAATGATTTATGTAATTATGATCCTTTGACTATATTAATCCATATAGAACAAGATTGAATACTTGATTATAATTTTCTTAAGGTTAGATAAAATAAGCTTGTGGCTTGGGTGAGGACTTCTTGGAATGCTTAGAATCAAAACTGACAAGAATATATAACTTTTTCTCAATGTGAAATAGTGTAAATAAGCCTTTTTCTCAATATGAAGAATCAATGATTTGAGTGTTTATAACAATCCAAAAGGGGGAAATAAACACTAGGAATCCTAAAACATGGAAGACAAGATAAAAAAAGGGTTTAATTTCAAAATTTGACAATTAGATGGTTAAAGACAAAAACATCCCATAGGGATAAGAACACATTCCACTCTTGTCCCTATTGGATGTTGTTGTCTCTTAGGGAAACATGTGAAGATTTGAATCGTAGTTTTGGAATACATATCTTTAAGTGCATTTTTAGTAATCATGACACTTATATAGGCAAAAAATAATAATTTGGGTAAGAAATAGTCTTCCTATGTGCTTAGGATAGGGTGAATTGGAAAAATAAGTATTGATTAAATGCACAAGTTAATTAAGATTAAAAAGAGCCAAGTGTAACATAATCAAGTATTTCTGACTAGACTTAGGCTACTATATTTTCCCCACCTTAGTCTAGAAATGAAATTGTTAGATTAAAAGAAAGATATACCCTAGTGTGTAAGACACACATTGTCTTTGCGCTGATACTCCAATTGTGAAAGGCACCATAGTATTTGGTAAACCTTGAAAAACATATGAACTAGTTACTTTGTTCTTTTGAAACCTAAAATTGGAAAAATATTGAATTTGAAAATTGATTGAATCTTAAAATTTTAAAATGCTTGAATTTTAAATGAGAGCAAGTGAGGAATACACCCTATATGTGTGAAACCAATGTTGCTTTTGTGAATTTGCCTTGAGATGATGCTTCCTTGAAGCATTTGAGAGATTGGTTCTTTAGCTAAACTAGTGCATAATTTGAGTGTGATCAAAACCAAAACTAAATTTTTAGTTGTATATAAGAAATAACACCCATTGAGGCATGTAAGAACCTCAATTTAACTTAGCTAGTCTTTGTAACTCTAAAACATGAAATAGATTGAAACACAAAATAAATTTATAGACATAATAATAAAGGGAATTAAAACTCTAAGTTATACACTATGCACTTAAACTGAATCAACCATTACAGATGGATTGTGGAATTAATTCCATCTTTATTCCTAAATTCATAATCAAAAGATAATGGAGTACACCCATGCTCCTACCATGCCCATAGCTTAGCAAATAATATTTGAAAATTTAAAAAATAACATAGTGTTCATGAATCTATATCATGCTCCCATTGATAAATATAGAATATGTAACGATATGTACATGCCAATTTAAAATTTTGTTCAAAACTTTTGCATAAACTTGTATCATGCACTCAGAATTGTGTGAATTTGTAATTTGATTCTAAAATATAAATGGTATATGCATCCATTATCTATGCCAATGACTAAATTTTGAATCATTTCAAAACCTTTGAAATTGTATTTTGTGTGAAAATTTATTTTTTCTCTCGAAGGGGATTATCTCATGTATAAAAATCCCACTTAAATGCCTCCCTTTTGAGGTGATGGAATTGATCTTAAAAAGTTGACTCATTTCAAAATAAAAGCTAACTACAAAATGCATAGAAGTATGCTATCATTTAATAATATAGCATATGTGAAAAATATGTTAGAATAGTAAGATTTGTATCATTTGAATTATGTATGTAACATATGAGGCAAGACCTATAGAAATGTGTCAATAAAGCTCATAATATTAGCATATAAAATTTGTATATTATGTGTTAATAGTGCATGATATGGATCATGGAACTCATCAAACTTAAAAAGGTCAACAAGCACACAAGTGAAATGATAGCAATACCAAATAATAAAGGCAATGACTGTACACAAGGGACACGTTCAAATTTTAATGAAATTTTGTATAAATAAGGCTAAGGGCCATACACAAAGGACATGTTTAAATGTCACAAGCAAGGGACATGTTCAAATGTCACACATAACATAGGGCCAAGGGATACAAGAAAATGGACATGTTTAAATGTTGCACATACCGAATGATATCTCATAAAGATGCTCAAGCAAGTTTTCACACAAGGGCCAAGGGCCATATACAATAGATAAAAAAGATCTAATGTATTGTGTATAGGTAATAACATCAATAGAACATAGAAATATAAATGTAGTCTAACCATGCACATGTAATGTGATCATAAACTATAAAATAACATAGACATGTACATAATGTAAGATATAGATGTTAACAAGACATTTGTACGTAGTATAGAGTTCAACATTATAAGAATCATGGAATGATAACACATATACATATTGTCACCTATAGATAAGATGCCCCCAGTTTATCAAGGCTACTAGGTTGAGGCAAGTCTAACTTCTTAGTTCTTGTAAAAGTTGGTATGTCGTACATAACACTCATGAATACTAGTGAAATGCATGTGTGATATAAAAAGAATATAATGTCTACCAATCATGGGATAAATAACATATGATAAATAATGTAAATGATATGTCTAATCATGCTTAAGTCTTAATTTGGATTTTTTAGAATATGTTGAATGTTTTTACATTTTGAAATATTTATTTTTTTCTATTTTTGAATTTTTGATGATAAAAATTATAGAAACAAGTGATAAGCAAGGTGTTAAAAGTATAAAAAAGGAGAAATATATGAATAATTTGTGACATGTATCAATGTGAAATATGCACTAGAAGAGATTATATGGCCATGTATGAACAAGATACCCCAATGTATATGAATTTTAACATTTAAAAACTTGGATGAACTATAAATAGTATGTAGAGGACTGATTTGTTCATCCTCATTTCCTTGAATGTATAGTTGTTGAATTATATAGTATATATGAGAAATATAGAATAGGAAAAGGAATATTTTACATGAAAAATAGTTATTTTCATCCTAAAACTACGTTGAATATCTAAAAATTGGAAGTATTAAGGCTTTATGTGCTAAACCTATGATTTTTAGGTGAATATTGGCACTAGACATGATCGACTAACTAAGATAATAGTGGCAATCATTCCTATCCATAACTGGCATTTTGTCCTTGATAAAAAATGATAATTTATTAGTGTAGATTATGAAAACAAAGATACAAATGGCCAAATGTAGCAAACTTGATCATTGGTTTTAACTGTTCAGATCTAAAAAATAAAAAAGAAGAGTGAAGACGTCAAGTCAACAAGATCCAAGGCTTAGAATAATTGATCAATCTATTACATGTGCAACCAATGGAAGAACATGATGCAATAGTTAAGAAGCTTTGTACAATCATATTTTTCATTTTTTCTTATTTGAATTTTTTTTTAAATTTTAGAATATTTGCTTGTAATCAACAGTCATCCAATAAGTCATCCTCATTAAGGTTTAAATATTTAGGGTTGTGAAATTACATGGCATATTATTCTTCTCCTTCAATATCTTGATCATTGTTACCATTATGTGGTATGCGAATTATTCTTTCTTTATGTGAAAATGTAATGCATTATTGGTTAGTATCTATTATATCCTACATGTTGTGTAATCATGAATGTCCTAATTTAAATGGTAATACATGTGTATGAATCATAATCCATACATTTGTAATGACAAATTTTAGTCCACAAGCAATATGATATATGATATATCCAAGGGATTATTTCAAATTTGCACTATGGTGTAAGTCATTAATAATATATCTAATTTATGGTAATCCATTTACACTACACAGTTTAATTTTTAGTAGCATCAATGTGATTATGCTTTAAGTAGGCTCCTTCCATATATATTTTTATGGTTAAATATTCTTATCGAAGATGTTTTTTCCCTGTTATATCTATAGGTAATGATTTTTCAATCCTTGTAGTAAGAGATGTTTATTGATTCTATATTAATATGATAATTCTTTCACACTTGTAATTTTGAATTTTTTCTTGTAATGTCATACAATGTTTTATATCATATCCTATTATTCTATGATAAACACAAAATGATTTACCTTTTGTATGCAAAAGGTATGTTGTTGATTGTTGTCTAGTGTTAGGTAATGTGATAAGCTTATTATCCAATAGCATTTTCAAAGTTACTGTGGGCATAATTTTATGTGGCATGATTTATAATAGCTATGAAACATTTGTATTTGATATTTCCATATTTTTCATTGAGTTAATCATGTGTGATATATAAGAGCTATTATTGCAACAATTGCTCAAATTATATTCTTTAGGCAAACCTAAGATCTGCTTACCTTTGAATCTAATTGATTAATTTATTTTGAATCATCATGGTAAAATCCTTGAGCAATAGGTGTAAATAGAGTATGAGACAAATTATCATCTAAAGGATTAAATCTTAATTGAATTATTTGATCATCAGTCATATTAATCACGTTGGATTCATCAACATCAATATCATAATAATTGGAAACATGACCATCTTGTAATTCTAATTAAACAATAAAGGGAGATTAGGAACAAACTATTATTGATTCTCATTGTCTTGATGTTATTTTGGAATACATTATTATTCCACTTGTATCTTTGTTTTTTCATTTTGTAACTTATTCTTTTCAAGTTTTTCTATTTTTAAATTTAATTTTTAAATTTCTATTTTTGGCTCTTGTAAATATTCTTTATGCAATATTGCTTGTTCTTCTTGTAATATTTTAAGTTCTTTTTACACCTTTGCTTGTTGTATTTCTAATTGCTCAAGTTATTTTTGTGTTTGATATATTTCTTGTCAATATATATGTAATTTTTATCGATCCACTTACTTGTTGTTAGTACTCAACTTTTGAATTTCATATGTGAGTTTTTGGTTACAATGAATAAATTGAGGAGTGATAATAACTATATCATCTGATTGGGATTTAGATGGTTAAATTTTAAAAATTTGAAAAGGATTAACATCCATAAAAAGATCATATCAGTCTAATTCATACATAAATTTAAGATGCCTATACAGTGTAGATGGAACTATTACCATCATGTGTATCCATGGTATCCCTAATAGTAAATTCTAATGCAATTGGTTAAGAATAACATGAAATAAAGTAGACACTATTTTCAGTCCCAATGTTGCATCTATAGAAATCAATCCAAGTAATTGTCTTGAAGAATCATCAAATCCTTTGATAGTTTGATCTATGTGCTGGAGACTATCAATGCTAAGACCCAATTTTTATAAGAAAGGACTACTAGAAATGCTTACTCTTGAGAAAACATCAATAAATGCACTCTTGAGTCCTTTATTTTATATTGTAACTTGAATAAATAATGCAAGATTTTGTATGATTAAATCTTGTGCTAGCAATTCTTCATCTTCAAAGGTAATAATAGTTTTAGTAACTTTATATGTGCTCATTATAGAAGCAAAAGCATCAGGTTGTATATCACTAGGAATAGTAGTATCTCTTAATGCAACATATAAAATGTCCTTATAAATTGATGAGATCTTTTAGTAAGTCCAAAATTGAAATTTTTGAATGGGTATTTTTTGGCTGATTTATGATAACATACCCTTTGGATTTATTTTCCTGTCTTGTGAGAGGGGGAGGGGGTTGAGGAGGAAAATTTTAATTTCTTCCATGACGTGATGGTCTACGTCATATATGTTATTAACAACATGGACCATATAATCTAGTATAAATCATGAGAGAATAATGGGATCAGGTTGATAAATGTTAAATATTTAAGGTCTCAAAGGAGGAGCAATGAAAGGAGTCATACATGCCCTTTGTCATTTAGTTATAACTGGTAAAAGTTATGATTGAATATTGAAGCAATGAGAATTAACTAACACTTGAGATTGCTTTTGAGAAAGATCTATAACATTAAAAATGTATAATTGCTCTTGCTCAGATATCATGCTTGACTTGATAAAATTTTGATTTAATGGTATTTGAATCTTAACATGTGATTAGCTATTTTTGGGAACACTTGAAGCAATAAATGTTCATTCAATATAGCCATATATTATTGGAAAAGCAAAAGAATATAAAATTAAAATATAAAAATCTTGAAAGAAGGAATTTCTTTGTGTATGGAGATTAGTAAACTTTTATGAAATCCAAGATTAAAAGAAGATACTTTTAGTATTGATATAAGATCCTATGTTAAAATAAAGTTCTTTCAGTGTCAACAATTATATCGAAGGTTGAAATAAAGTTATTTTAGTGTCAAATTTAGATCAAAGGTTGAAATAAAATTCTTTTAGTGTTGAATATTTAGGAATTTATCTAAACCCCAAGATTTTTTTTTGAAACCCTATAAGGTTAGAACCCTAATGGAAAATTATGGTTTAGCAATGCTTAATCAATAAAGGCACATAACTAACTTGGGTTAACTAATATGTTTTACCAAAATTTGGATTAAATAGTGAATTAACCTTTATTAAGATAAACTGAAAAAAATATATCAAAATGTTGGAAAAGTAATTTTCAAAAGTGTAATGAAAGTAAATAAATGAATTTGACAAAGCAAAAATAATTTCAATAAGACTAACTATGAAAACAAATGAGAAACTTAGCTATTTTTGCTTGATTATTAATTGTGTTGACTTATAGATGACTAAAAAAAAAATCAAAAATTATAATTGAAAATTCCCAGAAATGGGAACTAAAGCTTTTGAAGGACAAGATCAACATACTGAGGACAAGATTGATTCCCACTACTATATTACTTAGTCTTGTTTTTTGTTAAAAAATAAGAAATTAGGGCATGATCACTTGTGATATTTGAAGTTGGGTATGTATACACAAATTTGAATTTCAAAGTGTAATAATACATGCAAATAGATTTTGAAAGGTTAAAACCCTAATAGGTCTAACAATGATTGAAACCTTGAAAATAGAAAAAGTTGGAGTGTAATTGGGCTGAGCTAACCCCAATCATCTGCATGATGATTAGATGCTGCCTACATATCTAATACTCCAAGGAGGAAATCAAGCCCACTAGTTATCCCACTTGTTATCCCACTTAGAGTTATTTGTGAAATTATTCTCCTTTGAATATATGAATACATCTAGAACCAACTTGAATACTTGATCATGCTTTGATTAGGGTTGGATAAAATAGCCTTGTGACTTAGCTAAGGACTATTTGGAATGCTTAGAATTAAAACTGGGAATAATAGGAAACTTTTGCTTAATGTACAACAATGTAAATAAGCCTATGTATTAAAATTTCCAAGTGGAAGAATTAGTGATTTGAGTGTGTTTTTATAGAAATCAAAAAGGGAAAAATACATCCTAGAAATCCTAAAAACATAAAAGATAAAATAAGGGAGGGTTTAATTTTAGAATTTGGCTATTAGAGGGTTAAAGACAAAAATGTACCATAGGGATAGGAACATCTCTGACTATTGTCCCTGTTGGATGTTGTTGTTCCTTAGGGAAACATGTTAAGTTTTAGATCAAAGCTTGGGCATATAAATGCAAGGGTATTTTTAACAATCACAACACTTTTTAAGGTGATAGATAACAATTTGGGAAAGAAATAGGTCCTATTATGTGCTTAGGATGGTGTGAGGTGGAAAAATAGGTATTAATGAAGTGTAAAAGTTAATTAATATTAAAAAGGGCCAAAAGTAACATACTCAATTATTTGTGACCAAATTTAGGTTACTATACACACATGGCCATGCTATCACTTATAGTGTGTATTTAGCATTAACACATGCCTCTATTATCCTAATTTTTACACCTTGATTATAAATAGTTTTTATTATTTCTAGTTTTAAAATTTCTAAAAGTACAAAAATTTCAAATATTGTAAAATTACAAAAACATTCAAAATATTCTAAGAAATCCAAAATCAGGGCCTGAGCATGATTAAACATCTAGTTTATAAGTTTTTAATATGTTATTTATCTCATGATTAATAGATAGAATATTATTTTTGTATCACATATGTATTTAATTAGTATTCATGAGTCTTATGTAGGGAATACAAACTTTGACAGGGACTAAGATGTTGGACTTGACTTACCCAGTAGCCTTGTTTAACTAGGGGCATCTTATTCATAGTTTACAATATTTATAGGTATTATCATTCTATAACTCCTATAATATTGAGCTCTATACTATTTATAAAATGTCTTGCTAACATATTTATCTTACATTATGTATATAAATATTCTATTTTCTAGGATATGATCACATTACATATGCATGGTTGGACTATATTTCTAGTTCTATGTTTCATTATTGCTATTACTTATACATAGTTTATTATATCTTGATTTCCTATTGTGTATGACCCTTGGCCCTTTTGTGAAAACTTGTTTGAGCATCCATATGAGATCTTGTTTGGTATGTGTGACATTTGAACATGTCTATTATTTTTGGCCTTTGGCCCTATGTTATGTACAATACTTGAACATGTTCCTTACTTGTGACATTATTCATGTCCTTTATATGTTGCCCTTGGCCTTGTGTATGAAATATTTCATATCTCAACATTTTAACATGTCCCTTATGTGAGACATTTGGCCTTATTAATTGACATTGCTAACATTGTGATTTATGCTTGTTGAGCTTGTTAAGTTTGATGAGTGTCATGATCCATATCATGTACTAAATAACACATAATATAATAATTCTAAATTCTATTACCATGAGCTTTATTGACACATTTATATAGTCCTTGACTCATATTCCACGTACATAAATTCAAATGATGTAATTATTACTATGCTAACACATTTTTCACATATACGACATTTTTTAATGATTACATCTTACTACACATATTGTGTTTAAATTTTATTTTGAGATGAGTGAATTTTATGATCAATTCCCTCACCTCAAAATGGGGTCATTTTAATGGGATTTTCATACATGAGATAAGCCTTTTTAGGTGTAAAAATTAATTTTGGTACAAAATACAATTTCAAAAGTTCAAAATGCTTCAAAATTTAGTCATTGGCACATATTATGGAGGCATATGCATTCATATGCACTCAAATTGAATGATAAAATTAAAAATTCATATAATTTTAAGTTCATGATATAAGTTTATTCATAAATTTTAAATAGAATATACAATTGACATCTATATAGAGTTATAGATTCGATAGTTATAATGAAAGCATGATACAAGTTCATTCCATGCTTTTCAATATTATTTGTTATTTGTGGACATGGTAAGAGTATGAGTGTACTCTATTCTATTTTAAACATGTATTTATGAACAAATTTACAATTGAATGAATAAGCCATATGTAGTGGTTGATTTAGTTTAAGTGCATAATGCATAATTTAGAGGTTTAATGCCATCTAACATTATGTCTGTGAATCCATTTTGGAGTTCAAACCATTTCACATCTTGGGGTTACAAATAATAGATGAGTTAAATTGAGGTTTTTATATTCATCAATGGGTGTTATTTATTTTAAAATTTTCAAATTCAATTTGGGACTTGATCACCCTCAAATTCTCCATTGGTTTAGTTAAGGAACCAATCTCTCTAATGCTTCAAGGAAGCATCATACCCAAGAAAAGTTAAAAAAGAAACTTTTTTTTTCACATTTACAAGTGTATTCCCCACTTTATCTCATTTAAAATTCAATCATTTTAAAACTCAAATCTTTTCTTTCAAGCTTTTTCAAAATTTAGTTTTCAAAAGAACAAAGTAACTACTTCATGTGTTTTTAGGGTTTTCCAAAGACTACGGTGCCTTGCATGATTGGATTAATAACTCAAATACAAAGTGTATCTTAACCACTAAGGTATATCTTTACTTTAATATAATAATTTATACTAAGGGGGGAGGGAATTGTAGATAGTTAAATCTGGTCACAAATACTTGATCATGTTAGTTTTGGCTATTTTAACTATAAGTAACTTGTGCATTTAATATGTACCTATTTTTTCACCTCACCTTATTATAAGCACCTATTTATTTTATAAATTGTTATTTATCACCAATATAAGTCTTATCATTTCTAAAAATACCCTTGATCATATGTATGGACAAATCTAGATCCAAAATTCTACATGGTAGTGGGAGGCATTCTTGGCCCTAGGGGATGTTCTTATATTTAGCCTGTTAATGGCTAGTTTTAAAATTGAACCTTCAATTCTATTATAATATATGTTTTTAGGTTTCCTAGTGTGTGGTTTTCCCTTTTACATTGTTATATAGACACACTCAAGTCACTTATTCTTCCACTTGGAAATTTCAATACAAAAGCATATTCATAGTATTGCACATTAAGCAAAAGTTCCCTATTATTTCTAATTATAATTATGATCACTATAAGTAGTACTAAACCAAATTAAAATATAATTTTATCCATATCTAAGCCAATCATGATCAAATATTCAAGTAATTTATATATGCATTCATATAGTCAAAGGAACACAATTGCACAAAGCACTCTAAGTATGAGAACTAAGTAGGATCAATTTCCCTCATTTGAGTAGTGGATACATAGGTAGTTTTCAATCATCATGGGGATGATTTGTGTCAGCTCAGCCCAATTACACTCCACATTTTTATGTTTGTATATTTTTAATCATTGCTAGCCTTATTATTGTTTCAACATTAGAGAAGCTATTTTCAGGTCTTCCACACACTTTCAAAAGTAAAATCAATGCACATAGATACGACTTAAGTTGTCATAAGTGATTGTGCCCTAATTTTATTGTTTTTTTAAAATCAAAATACAAGATTGATGAAATTAGATAATAGTGGGAGTCAATCTTATCTCTAATCTGGTGATATTACCCTTGTTCAATTTTAGTTTCTTCTTTTAGGTACTTAAAATGTCTATTCTTGTTTTCTTATTTCCACATTCTGTTAGTTAGGTAGAAACAACTAAGTTTGTATTTATAATTCATAGATAATACTATTTCAATCATATTACTATTGTCAATTTTAGTCTTCTAATTTTAATTTTGCTTGTCAAAAATTCATTTACAACACTTTTGATTTATTCTATTCAATTTATCTTAATTTGGGTTAAATCACCTTTTAATCCAAAATTATACAAAACAGGTATATTTTTATATCCATAAAATCCCTTGAATTCTCTTGATGTATAGTTTAAATCTTATTATGTGTAGTGAAGGGAGTGAATAAGTGATATCATGCAAATTATTTCACTTGACTCACTATTGATCATGACACTATATATAGGTTGTTCATTGATATAGGCTCATATTAAGAGTGCATGAAAATATGAGTTATCATTGACAATATCATTATTATCAAAAGTGATCATAGCATTTTTTGGTGAAGTGATGATAAGTGTACCAATAATTACATCTATTAGGTGATGATAAGTCATAGGTGGAGGATACATATTGTATGCATAGTATAATTCTAAAGGATTCTTAGTCTTTATCATCTCATGTTTTAGAAATGGATCATTAAATATATTCAACATGTGAATTCAATTTTATGTGGTCTATATTACTTTTTAGGGGTTCCAAATTTGATAATTTTTTTATCAATAAGATCTTGTATCTTATGGATCAATTTTAAGCATCTGTTCATTGCATGTCCCGAAATCTAATGATAGTCACAATATTAATTCTTATCATAGTTCCTTGGTGTGGGCATAATTGGATCAATATATTGTGAAGGAATAAGAGTGATAAGGTTTCACTCAAGCAACTTATTTAGAAGTACATGAGGAAGTGATGGTAATTTAAAAAATTGCCTCTTTGGTGGAGTTGTTAGTTGTAATAAATTTGTAGGTTACAATACATGTATGAACAATAATATTTACTTCAATCTTATAGTTAGTTGGTTTAACCTTGTATCTTGGTTTTATTTGAAAATTTGTTGTTGAAGTATTTGAATAAGTAGATGTATACTTGAGTTTTTTCAAAACTATGAGTTTAACTTCTTTATACCTTATTGTATGGCATATTTCATCAAAGTATTTAAATATCTTAAATATAATTGACTCATGGAGAGGTCTAATAAATTTTGATTTAATATATATTTTATATCATTATCATCCATAAAATTATTAATGTTCGCTAACATAGTCTTGTATCAAATTACATAATCATTGATTGGTTCATTGGACCCTTACTTGAGTTCAACAATTTGTGTATAAGATAATTTATCATCAATGTTAATGGAAAAATGTGCTATAAATTGGTATACCAAAGGGTTGAATGTGATTATGGATTGAAGGAGAAGGTAATTAAATCAATGAAAATCATATCATTTGAGGCCTCTTATAAATAACTTGGTCAATAATTTGTCTTTATACCCATTATCCAAGCATGTTGTGTGGAATGATCTAAGGTGTTACTTTGGGTCACTTTTACCTTTTTATAATGGAATATTAGGAGTTATAAACACTATTGGTAAAGGATGAGCTTATATCTTAGTGTATAACAAGTTATGACGTAAGGTGTGTGAATCCATGGAATGACTAACTCTAGATGCACTTCGATCTAACTACAACACCTTAACATATAGAGTTGGAAAAATCTACTCAAGGGAACATGCCATAGGCAAGGTAGGTGATGTAACATGCTCATTAATCATAATATGGGTAAAGGTTTCCTATGTAATTATAGGTATTAACACATGTTGTAAGATTTGTATTCCCCCACACCTTGGGTGGATGCTACATAGGTCACTGGAGTTGTAGACATAGGAATAGGGCCAATAGGAGAGTTCTAAACACCAGGAATGGAAGTAGAAACTTGGGAGGATTGGTTAACAATGGTAAATGGATCTTATTATTGTGATTGATTTGTAATAATCTAAACTTTGTGTATGGACTTGGATGCTAGGATCAATTTGACTATTTTATCCACATCTTTAAGATATTGATGAAGTCCTTGAATAAAATTATTCAAGGCTTTAACTTGGTCAAAATTTACCCATTGATTTCATTAGGATCATTTATATCAAGGCCTTGATTATTATTTTGATTAGTGTGTTCATTGTGATTATCTTTATTTTCAAGTTCTAATGGTAGCATGCCAACATAATAATCTATTTTCACATATTCATGAATAATTGGAATAAGAATAAATATTCATGTCATCTATTATAGTTGAATAAATATAAGTTATGCTCTATATGGGTTCCACTTAATCTAGCACTATGTCTTAGAGGGAACCAGGGTCAAATTTAAAGTGATAAAAAATGATATAAATAAAATATATATGTTGAAAAATAAAATGTCAAAAAATGAAGATCACAAGATAAGAAAGATATATACAATGATCATCACATATGCTAAAGATAAAAATATGAGATCATCTAATGTAAATAAATATGAAAACATTCAATATCTACTCATAAATGATGTGAAATATCTCTATACACATCATCGATAACATTTGTGAAGTCTCAATGTAACTAATATCTAAGTTGAACCATAGTCTCTTCTACCTTTTCCAAGAGTCATGCTAGGAATTCCTAGCATATGA
This sequence comes from Torreya grandis, assembly GCA_037957365.1. Classification (NCBI taxonomy): domain Eukaryota; kingdom Viridiplantae; phylum Streptophyta; class Pinopsida; order Cupressales; family Taxaceae; genus Torreya; species Torreya grandis. The sequence continues at coordinate 263,412 of JARHVA010000056.1, forward strand.
TCTCTAAGGAAAAAGTCGGCACACTAAAATGATAAGGACATGGGGCTTCCTAATGAGAAGGAAATAAGTGAAGAAGAGAGGGCGCCATTCGATAAGGAATAAGAAATAAATCATTGGTTTAAAGAGGTAATTTTGGTCATAGGGGAGGTTACTCATTTGTCTTAGGTGGACCATGTGAATTCTATTGGGAATATTGAGTTGGAGGCCTAAAAAAAAATATGCTATGCTTCTAAATGGATCTAAACTTACAAATATAATGTATATAACATTGGTTCCAAAGACAATAAAACTCCTTATTTTTGGTGATATAATTAGCTATAATATTTTGAGGTAGAATGTTCAACTGAAGGGAAAAATTAACTACTTCGAGATAAATTATACCTAAATATTGTCAAAGGGATCAATAATTAGTAGAATAATGTGTACTAGTCCTATGGAAGCAATAAGAGAACATAGGATTATAAGATAAATGTGTTCAACTATCCATGGTAGGTTTTGGGTTTCTTTTATTTACATTGGCAAAAAACCCCTTAAGCATACACCAAAGTGGTTAAGAGTTTAACATGCTATCACGATGGTATTTCACATAAGAATGAATTCTCACACATTCACTCAAAATACGTAATAAGGGACCAATTACCATTGGTTTCGATAAGTGAGGGTATTAGTCCAACTACTTATACATGGGCACTCAAATACATACATAATACTAAGCTCATTCTATAATCCATATATATTTTAACACATTTTCATTGCTCAATGATCAAAAATAAAAAGATAGCGTAAACAATATTTATTAACCTTAACTTAGTTAGTTTAACAATGGCATAAATGATAACCAATAACATTATCTCCATAGTTAGTTGAAAGATAGTATTAATTCAACACAATTTTAATTCATCATACTCATAAGTGATCTCTAAAGAATACATAGTTCTAGATTCACAATGCAACTAACTCGTATAAACTCTATCAATAACATCCAATTGAACAAAAACATTAAAAATTGCATTCTAGGGGTATTTGTACTTAGTTTTCCTCAATTAAGTAGTTACAAAAGTAAATAAACTCAAGGTGAATTGCCAATGATCATCAATACATTTGAGTCATGGCAGCCAATTACATTAATTTCCTAATGACCCATGCCTTTTTTACCCCTATATTATCTCTTTAGTGCTAGATTTGGGCTGGTGCTAGATTCACACTTGAATTATTCTTTTCCATCCTTATGAATTATTCCTCAATCATTCTCTATTATGTACACATTCCCTAAGTCTTTCACTAAGTTTTGAGTCCTTTGTTCTTGATTTCTCCATTTAACATTCACATTTATTCCATGAGACATAGTCCTTCCATGCTGTGGACTCCCGTATCATGGTCTTTTGTGCCACAGTCTTCTGTGTCATGCCTTTCTGTGCTAGTTATTATAAAAAAAACTTAGCCAAAATTGGGGCCCAACATCACCCCACACTAATCCATTAGTCTATCCCAGACTAATAATTATTCTCAAGCTCCACAGAAAACTCTAGCCCTATCCGATCAATTTATTTCTTGAGACTTTCCCAAAGGTTCAATATGTTCTATAGCTTGGATGTTATTTCTTATACTAATACTTTGAGATTCTTGGTATCCTTGGTATGTTTGAGACACTCACCTAATTTATTCACTAAATGTTCAAGGGATGTGGAAGCATCCTTATGAATGCCTTCAAATTAAGTGACTTTGGTGACAACCTATCCTTATATTTCCATGAAGTTTATATTTATTTCCTAATTATGAGTGCTTATTGTGTCCTCCATTTTCTCCACATCCTTGAATGATTTGGTTCTCTATTTGAAGTCTTTTATTAACAAGGTGCTATCTACCAATTATTTTCATTAAATCTCTTCTACCTAGAGCCTATCTTCCAAAATATTTCTAGGCCACACCAGCTTCTTAAAAACCCCATCTAAAATGGGAATGGTGTCCCCAACTCTATGCAAGAAACTTATACATAACTTTACTGATTTCATGAACTTCTCTATTGCCCAAGTCTATTTATTCTAGGGATAAGGCTGGTCCTTGCATCATTTTAGTAGGAACTCTACCAAGCTCTATATTTTATCCATTACCTCACCAAAAAGGGGAACTCCATCTACAAGCGCTAGTTCTTGGATTAAAATTGTTTTACACATGTTCAATGTTTTCACCTTGTTCACCATTTAAATTTCCAACTTACTGATGGATTCTCCTTGGGTGGTATCTAGGTAGTCATTTTCTGCTTTATAGGTTCTTACTGGGTACTTGTAATGGCATCATGCCCTGAACACTTCTATTTCTTCTTCTTTAGCATTGGTGGAGGTGGGATTGTATATTTATGTCATTCCATGCTCCTTAATGATTTATTCCTAGGATTCAACATGTAAAGCAAAGAATGAATTGAAGTTATAAAAAACATTTTCTAGACTTTGATGTCAATTTTGTCTGACTCCAACTTTTCCCTATACACCTTCTTTTTGGGATATATATACAAGTGGCAGATGGTGTGAGTCTCCACATCAATATTATCTACATCATTATTCATCAGTTGTGCATCATATATTCGGTTGATGGTATTCATTAAGGAACACATAATGAAATCATATGGTAGCTTCAACCATCTAGACAACTCTTCAAAGAGAGCCATCTATATGCACACTAGGGAATTTTTTTGCTTTACTACAAAATTTTCTTGGTACCCAACCTATCCAAATAAGTCCTTTGGAATGTGCCACTTTTTCCCAAAGGATTCCTTCATTTCATCATACCATACCTTCATTTTGACCTTGTGGGATGGTATTATTGATCTAGGGCAAGTAAATGCTTTAAACCACTTTGTGGGGGACTTATTCACAGGAGGGTATGCCTATTTCAACTCTTCAATGGTGTATTTAGGCACACCATTTTCATTAAACACCATCAATAAAAGGAAAAAACCCTAATAAAACCTTTGGTTGGGTAGGTGGTGGGATTTCTCTACATTTATGATAATTTTTTTATTGAATTAATATGCCCAATTGTACTTTACTCCCATGGTAATTTATTGATCAACACAAAGGTGGGACATATCCACCTCTTTCCACCTATCACTACCTCTAACCTTGGTTATGATGATGTGTGTAGCCATTCTGAGGGTAGGATATTGAAGACTTGTGATATGTATAACATGGCCTTATTTTTGATACTCAAGTGCCATAACAGTCTTTTTAATCTCATCTTGGTCATTCAAGTTGTAAGTAAGGTCCGTTGTTGAGTACTATAACCATATGACTTTGCTTATCCACTTTGGTGTAATCCATATCTAGTGCACAATAAAGTAGAGATAATATTCATGCACTTGAAAAATCAAAAAATTTACTACTTCAACTAGCTTCCAAAAATACTAAAGATTGAACAATTAGAAGAACCCTGTACCATTGAGAGCATTAAAGATACTTAAGTCATATACTAGCTCATCCCTTATGTTTTATCACTCTACTTGGTAGTCATACTATAATTCCACTTCATTTCCAAGCTGGTGATGGTTATACTCAAAAACATTATAAGTAGGCACATTTAGTACCCAGTTCTCTATGCGCATGACCACCTTTGAGTATTACATTTCTTTGACCAAGGGTGGGGGTAGAGGGGGTAAAACAAGTTTCTTCTTCACCTAATGTGTCATTATTGATTTTATGTCTTCTACATGTGTTCCAAGATATTTAGGTACCTCTTCTTTAATCAACATAGTCTCACCACCCACACTCTCCAACTCTTCTTTCTCTAGTATCACAGGTAAAGGCTCACTACCTTGGACCTATTTCTTCGATTGCATCACCATTCAAGGAACTTGAAGGTTGAGGAGAAAGTGTCCAATCCTATCAAAATAATATGTGGTTGCATTATTATCCCACTTGGTTCTCTTATTTTAATGCCATATAATGGTAGACATTGACCTTTGTAACCTACAAATCTAAAAACTTGCAGGTCCTTACACTCCTCCCAACACTCTTCCTATTTATCTCAATTGTTACACTATGTAATGCTTAAAAATAGTCATAAATAGTAAATTCTCACTTGTTTGGAGTCTTGAAAATAGCTCTTTCAATATTTCAACTATGATCCTTTAGCTCTATAAGTGCACAAATGTGATAATAGTAAAATGTGAAATGACATGTGTTTAAATTTTTATTGTCTAGAAGGGGTAATTCACATTTACTATCCCACTACCTTTTCCATCACTTCATGCAATACATGCTAATAACAATATTTTTATGATGCATACTTGGCACATTTTCCATTACCATTACTTTCATTTTAGTAAATACATGTCATATCATGTGAATTTCTTAAAGTGTTTGATATATGTAAAGAATTTGAATATTTTCCATTTCGAAGGCAAGAATATTACTTCTTTACCTTGAATTAACTTAGTGGTTATGTTCCAAATTCTACGTACCCTTTTATCCTTATGCAATTCTACTTATGCACCTTGGCTCTCACACACATTCCCATTGGCCATATCCTTGGTGATCTATATATTTTATTTCTTCTACCCTTACCCCACATTAAATTTGTTTGTGGTCCTCCCTGACAACACAAATAATTATAAAAATAAAGTATTAAACCTAAAATTACTCAAGGGCATGCAACTAGTGCCATAGTTTATTAAAAATAATCAAAATCCTAGACTAACCTAATGTCATAAATCTTATTATTACAAAGAGGAAAGACTATTCAGAATAGTAAGGCCTCAACTGACTACCATTGAAATGGCCAAGAAGGAATTGGCCATCCAGTCGCTTCAACTTTCACATGTTGGTGTGATGGATACCATGAAAAATGAATGGGCTATCCTCGTGGACATGAAACTTTCTTGAGTGGAATGAAAACTTGGAATCATATACTAAGACTTGCATGCCTAAAGAACAAGTCTTGTTCTTCAAATCATGATCATGTCAAACCTTTTTTTGTGCTTCTCAACTCTTTGACTCCAATGTTCAAGAAACTAATTCTCATCCAACTATAACAAAGCATCTAGGTGTACTTTTGAGGAATCTTCATCATCTAGTGAACCAACACATGCAATGTAAAGAGAAGGGATAAGGAATTCAACCAAAATAAATAATTTGGTATCAAACACAAGATTGAATGGTGTGCTCTTATTTAACCATTTGTAAGTTGTTCAATATGTCCATAATACTGAAGACACATGATCATCCCAGTTAGTGTATCTAATATTACATATCTTGGTTAATGTATTACCTAGTATCTTATTGAATTACTTAGTTATACCATTGGTTTGAGGATGATAAGGTGTAGTTTTGTGGTGTGTGATCATGAATTCTACCAAGAGGATAAAAATGGTCTCATTAATGAAATGGGTTCCTTGATCACTTTTAAAACTCAACATATATATAAACTATGTAATGATATTCTCCTAGATTAATCTTACAGTAGTAAAAACAATATAATCCCTTTTTGGTGTAGCTTCAACCTAATGACTAAGATAATCATTAGAAATGATAACATAACACATGATGATACACCTCCTTACTAGGTTGATGGGGCTAACAAAGTCAATAGCCCATTTTTCAAAGGGTTCTTATGATAAAATAGGATGAAGGGGCATCTTATCCCTTTTATTTAGCTTTCCCATGCATTGATAAATTTCACATTGGAATGCATAATATTTACTATTTTTAAACAAGGTAGGCCACCATAAGCCATCCACAAGGACCTTCCATGTTGTATCTTCACTAACATAGTGTCCTTCGATGATATCCTCATTAACTTCCCCAAGAACCTTAGAATGCTCATGTTACATGATGTAGTGGTGTATGAATTGATCCCACCCAATCTTATATAGGTCACCCCCAATAAACTAGAATGGAACACCATAAAAAACATACTACATCTTTTATAAAGTGTTGAGGTGAGTTAGTGCTAAACCCCTATTCATAAAGGTGATGATATATTAAAAATCTTTGGGAATGCATGTGACTTGGAATAATTACATGTTAAGGAATTCATCTTTAATAGTACCCATGGGTTCACTATATTTAATGAGTGATAGATGATCTGGGATACAATTGGCCTTTATGGGTTTTACCATTACTAAAAATTGGAACTCTTGGAATAACACGATCTACCATAAAATATTCCCATGCAATACCAGTTTATTTACTAAGTACATTAATGCCTCATGGTATATGAAGAATATTAATAGAGTGGCCAATAAGTAATGATGGAAATTTTTAAGGGCATAAACCATAGACAATGCTTTGCACTCTGTATTTATGTAGTTTTATTTAGCCACAATAAGATTTCTACTTTCAAAATAGATAGGGTGGTCTAGGTTGTCATCACCAGGTTAAGTAAGGATAATATCAACCATCATGCCAAAAGCATCAACATGGACATGAAAAGTCTTTGTATGGTATAAAAAATAGAGAATAGGGGTGGTGATAATCTTATCCTTAAGTGAAATAAACATTTGTTGGTGAGCATTGGTCTAGACAAACTGGCCATTTTATTTCAGCAATTTCTCCATTGGAATAAAAATATTATCATACCCACAAATGAACTTCCTATAATATATATTATGTCTTAAGAAGGTGCATAATTATTGTTGGGTGGTCAATACTAGAAGGAAAAGTATAATAACAATCTTGGCTAGATCCACCAAGAGTCAATCATGACATATGACATCACCAAGTAAAATGCCAAAGGGGATATCAAACACACATTTATTCATATTTAGGGAAATACAAAGGTTATGATAGTGCTCAAGAATTAGTCATAAATTGGAACAATAGTCCTGCACTAAGATGTAAACAGTCCAATCATCAAGGTAAACTTGAATTACCTGATGAATAAAGTCCTTTAAAGCCTCAACTGTGATCTAGGAGAACACAATATGAGAAATTTTCAACCCAAATGTCATTACATTGTAATAAAAATATCTCCACTCAGTTATAAATGTGGTCTTCAATTTATCCTCTTCTATGATCTAAAATTGGTGGTATCTAAAGAAACCATCTGTAAATGTATAGATTTCACACCAAACAACTCCCTCAAGTATCTCTTTAGTGAAAGGCATAAAAAAGGGGTCGGTAATTCAAGTAGTATTGAGTACTCAATAATCTACAAAAACCTAAATGTATCCATCCTTATTGATACTTATAACCATGGGGATCACCCAATTAGACTCATCTATAAGAGTTATAACTTCCATGTACAACATGCTATCAATTTCTTCCTTGAATCGAGCATGCAAGCTGGGATTCATCTGATAGGACCTCTTCCTGATAGGTGAGTACCCTATACCAACAAGATGAAAATACATGCCTTTCATTTCAATATAGTTATATGGGATGATATCTTGATACTCTTTTAAAATCTCAAACACCTTAGAGATCAATGTATCAGACCAATAGTCTCCTATAATATCCATCTTCAGAACTTCCTCCATGCTAATATTTCATTGAATAGTTTAGAGTGGCTCCAAGTATGGGTTTTATTTGTATTGGATGGTGTTATGAACATTTTGCATTCCATAGTTCATGTGAAAAGATAAATGATCAGTAGACAGGTCAAGTGGATTGGTACCAACACCTTCATCAACTTGGTACATGACTTTTTTCTTACATATGCATATTTATTTTCTCAATGTGTGGTCCAGTGTAGGTTCAGGTTGTGTAGGTGATGCCTCCTCATTAGGTTTGTGTAAAATAGTCAGGCTATCCTACCATGCACCATGTATACATCTAATCTAATCTTCAACTAGGGATAGGTCATCTAATATATCTTGACATATGGATTTCAATGTAAGGCATAAATCCATATGTGGAGATGAATAAAATAGTGCCATAATCATGTTATTCTTAAGGAAATTCCAAGAACTCATTTAAAAATGGCACTCTTCATGGACATACCACACTCTATCCCAAGTGCGTAAAGTGCCATAGAATGCATGAACCCAAAGGTACTCAAGAAAAAATGTTTCATCTACCTTTCACATAGTCTCATAGGATTCAAGATGAGGTTCAAGAGCTCTGATGCCATTATAATTGATGGTGCCATGAATATGAGTATCATGGTAAAAGTGATGGTTTAAAGGAGAATGAACTCAATCCCAAGTAAGTAAGTTCAAATGATGAGTTCTCCACCACTAAGTAATTATACCATTAAATATATGAATAATTGATCATAGTTGATCAATGTTATATTAATAGAAGGATTTCAATTGTTACTCAAACTTCCATCTAACCATGTAACCTTGGAGCTTCATCTAACCCTACTAATGGTGTAACTATAATTTGTCTATGAAGGAGATGATTTTTTTTTTGGAATTTGTGATACTCTCATAGAGTATCATCTTGACCACCTATAGTTCCATAAATCCTCCCAGTAAGGTCATATTCACCTTGAAACCAATAGTCATAAGTGTTACTAGTGGTGTCAGACATAAATTATGCATTTATCTAACACAATATGCCATATGGGGTGGGATCACGGCATTATGTACCATAATATATAACATTATACATGTGGTTGATGTCATCATCAACATTAACGAAATCAAAATATGGAGGTCCTTGAGTATGGTCTAAGGAAATGAATATGCACTACTCATCATTCTCAAAGCTAATGCAACACTTATTAAATCTCAAATCAACATTATTTGTGTAACACCATGGGAAACCCAATAGAGCTAGGACGTCATCATCTTCATACAACTCTACGACTTAAAATTTAGCTTTGAAAGTGATACCAAAGATATCTATAGTGGAATATTTAAGTATGCCAATGGGAAAATCATGAGTCTTATTGGCCATACATAATACATGGGTCAAAGGCTATAAATCCATATTAGCCATCTTCATTCATACATCCTTAGTAAGAACATTTACTTTAGCATTGGTACTAACTAAGATATCTTAGATAACCCATCCACCTATAATAGTGTTAACCAATATCTACTTATCCCCCTCTGACCTAGGTTGGATGTGAATTTCTTATTTCCATGCATGGTCTAATTGGTGATATTCAGTAGGCCTAGGCATATGATGACTTAGCTAATTCTTTAATAAGGATATAATGTCCTCATCTAGGAGTTGCTTTCACAACTCATGAAATTCATCATGCATCATATCGTGAAGGTTTGTAACTTTCTACATAGTAACACTTGTAACAACATCTCAATCTTTGAGAAACTAGATCTCTCCTTGCAGTTCTATTACTAGATTCATGTGTTAACTCTTTTTACTATTAAGAATTTAGATAGTGAGTAGTTTTAGGCTCCTCTTATTAAACCTTTTCAATGGGTGAGTTAGACATAGACTATGATTGAACACCACTCCATGTTATAGTATTGAATTTGGGACTCATCAGAGTACCAGGGTGTATTCTCTATTGTGTATTTTTAAAAAATATCATGTTGGCACCCTTTTCATTTATTTCCTTTGTAATGGTAGTATACAGGTCAGGGCACTCCTCCAAATGGTGTTCATTTTTACAAAAGTCACATGTAGGATACACTAGGAAATAATGCTAGTAGTGCTCTTAGGAACCACACTTATAATATGTTCTTGGTAGAAAAATCCGACCTCAACATCTTCAAACTCAACCATGACCATGATATCCTAATTCATTATCTTGGTTAATAGTAACATATGTTTGATGCATACCACACATGCATGCCTCATGAATTTCACTAATGAGATAAAAATCATTGATATCATGACTATATGCATCGCATATCTTACAATAAGTTGATACCTTTTAATTGAGTGGTGCATTGCAACACAGGGAAATCTCTTACATCATGCTCTTCCTAGTAAATCTCACAAGATTACTTTAGCATAACTTAAATACTCTTATGAGGGTAATTTTTCCAATTATGGCCTTCATATTCATAGTATACACACCATAAGCCATTTTGGGTGTCATGAGTGTTATGTGCAGTGATATTTTCTAGCTAAGATACCATTACAACAATTTAAGACTCTATGAAGATACTAATCCTTGTGTCAATAATTCCAAAAGCTTCGATGCAAAGGGAAACTTCTAAAGCCTCACATAGGTTGGTGAGAGTTTTATATGATAAGGTACATCTAAAAGGGTGCAATAAACCTCTTATGAACCATTGGGTGTGTTGAGTAGCATTTATCTCAAAAGAATTTTTAGATAAAAGCATCTTGAAATATTCATCATACTCATGCACTCTCATAACGAGTTCTTACTTGATGTCCTTCAGGGAAGCTAACTATGATCCACTATTCAAACTCTAAGTTATCAAACTTATAGAGAAAATTTTCCTTCAATTGGTCATTATCCACTATAACTTGATACGGATTGAACTTTTGGTACCACTAGTGTACACGGTCTATAATGGTGGTAGGAAACTATGTTGCCTTATCTTTAGAATAGTTGATGCCATGTTCTTGCCAAATAAGTTACACTTGTGAACACATTATATGGCATTTGACACACCTCGATACTCTAAAAAGTGGAGGGTCATATTGTAGTACACAATGGGTGGTTGAGGAGCTTATAATGGGGTCTATAGATAAGAACTTCATATCCCTCCTAGACCTTGTGGGGAAGGTCCACCACTGCTTCGTGCACCTCCTCCAATTCTTCTAGCTAAACCACCACTAGTTCTACCTCTCACACCTCCAATAGTAATATAATCACTTGATATGCTGGGAATCAAGGTAGGGTGATTAAATATAGTCGGGCCAATATTGCTCCCACTAGTTATGCTTGGTCCACTAGGCATTCTAAATTGGGCCATAAAATTATCTAGTAAAGGAAAAAATGGACAATAAACTATATCTAAAACTTAGTCTACAAATGGCTCTCTCACAAGTTTGATTTTACACTATCTTTATCCCAATTTCATAAAAATATATCATCTAACTCAAGATCATGAGCACATGTTGTGAGTGGGGATCTATGCCTATCTAAATTGGGTTCTTTAGTCACCACTACCTTACTTGCTTCACCCATGCATACTTATGCTGGCATCAAGTGTGGTATTATGGTTGAATAATCCTCTTTATGCTATTCTACTTCACTAAAAACCCTTAAACACTTCTTGAGTCCTCTTATCCCCTCCCTAGATCACTTCCACTCATAACCCTTCATCAGACTTGCACTTACACAATTATCATTGATTGGATACCATACTAAACCAACAATTTTACTTCGAAAGTGCCCCTTCATTTTCCCACCAATAGCACTTCTCATGTGAGGGAGAGTTTATATTTCCATGGAGAAATTCTCAAGTCTAGAATCTATAAAGAGATTCTTAACCTCTAGTAGAAATTGTCTAAGATATTTACCACATAGTTCTTAGAAGAAGTGAAACTAAGCTTTCTTTGGACAAGAATATGTTGAAACTACGTATTCTAAAACATAAATATTCAAAGTTTTACATCACCAAACATCAAAATGACTCATCCAAGGTGCTCTTAACCATGCTAAATATGACTAATACTCTAGTGTCCAAGCTATCTTTTGTTCATAGTTCCTCGATCAGTCTTGTGCATATACCATAATATAAGCATGGAGGTGAACACACACTTTTATAAATGATGTCTCATACAGTGAGTCATATAGATTATATTGTACCCATGCATGCGTGGAGATTATTGGTTTGATAAATGGTACTACAAAATTATCCTCAATGCTAGTAATCCATCACTCAATATTCTTAAGTGATAGTCATTTGAGCATCTTCCATCATTATACAGGAAAATGCTATGGGTCCTGACAATGGAACCAAAATGTTGGGTTTCTTTTTTTTCCACAAGCATAGCTTTCCCTAGGTGTGTGCCTAAGTGGTTAAGAGTCCAACATGCTAGTGCACTGACATTTCATGCAATAATGATTTCTCACATGCTCACCTGAAGCACATAGTAAGGAACGAGATCTTATTGGTTTTATAATATGAGGGTGTTAGTTTAACTACTTAGACAGGGGTACTAGAATACATACACAATACTAAGGTTATTCTATAATCCATATATATATATTAATAACTGTTCATTGCTCAATGATAAAAAATAAAAAGATGGCATAAATGGTGACTATTAACCTTGGCTTAGTTAACTGAACAATGATGTAAATGATAACCAACAACATTATTTCCATAGTTAGTTAAACAACAATATTAAGTCAACACAAGATTCATTCATCATATTCATAAGTGATCTCTAAATAATACATAGTTCAAGAGTTATAATGCAACTAACTCATATAGCTCTATCAATAACATCAAACTGAATAATAACATTTAAAATATATTATAGAGGTATTTATATTTGATTTTCCCTAACCAAAAAATTACAAAAGTAAATACACTCAAGGTGACTTTCCAATAATCATCAATACATTTGAGTCATGGCATCCAGTTACATTGATTTCCTAAGGACCCGGGCCATTCTTTCCCCTATATTCTCTCTTTGATGATAGATTATCATCATTGAGTGCCTATCTTCCTATGATCTAGTATTGGATATATGCTTGACTTATTCTCTTTCATCCCTATGAATTGCTCCATAACCATTCTCTACTTTTTGCATGTTCCCCAAGTCTTTCATTAAGTTTTGAGTCCTTCATTCTTGTGTTCTCTATTTAACATGCAAATTTATTCCATGAGACTTGGTACTTCTATGCCATGGACTCCTGTACCATGATATTCTACACCATGCCTCTCCACACTGGTTATTTTAGAAAGTACTTAGCCAAAATTGGGGCCTAATAGTAAGAGTTGGGCCTTTCGGATTCCATTTTGCTAAAAATCATTGGTAAGCCTAAACTCTTTATATGAATGACTGAAGACCTTATGAAACTCATAATATGGATATTCATTTAGGGTGGGAGGGCATGGTTCAATATCCAACCTATGGGGAGGAACATAAGGAGATATATCTAGGATATTATTGAACATGACATCACTATTAGGGCATATATTTCTTGATTCATGAGTTTGATTCTACTACCTTATGTATCTATGATATGCTCAAAACTGGTGTTGTGAGTGAATAGAGACTCTATGGAATGATCAATATGGTGTTACTATTTCTTTAGGAGACATCCTCAGTTTAGAATGTATAAGTGTAGCCAATATCTTTATAGGAAGTGAGCTTGATGGATCAGAATACATATTAAACCAATAAGGTCTTATCATGGTCGATAATGAAGTATGATCTAAATAAGCTTATAAAAAATAATAAATATATGTGAAGTAGACATTATAATTTCCTCCATATCAAACATGTCAACATTAATTGAAGAAGGGATGATCTTAGGAAGATCAAAGAGAGAAAGAGTGCTAGGTAAAATGATATCAACTAAATTAATGCTAAAAGAAGATGAGGAATACTCATAAGAGTGCTGAAGAGAGGAATATTAACAAAGGATATCCACATCCTTAGATTGGGTGTAGCCAAATAAGTATGGGTCATCTAAGGTTTTACTATTATCATAATTAGGAGTGGTGAGATCTATGTTAAGAAATTCAACCACTATGTCTCTAGAATATCTATGGGAAGGAGGCTTCTTAAGAATGACTATAGAAGTGAAAAATTTTAGTTGGTTTCTTGAGAGCAAGGTCACAAGGTAGGGGAAAGTGAGCTATGATGCTATATAGGAAGGTCTAATGTTTTGATTTTTAGACTAATCTCATTGGGCTCATCATCATCAAAATCAAGGAGGTTGGGTGGAATGTTGCCCACAAGCCAGGGTGACCATTATAATCTTGATTTGAGTTGATGAGATAGTTAAAACATTTATATTCACAAAATGGTATACTAGGTAAAGATTTAAGGATTATGATTTTGTAAATGATACATACTTGGACTTTTTTATAAATTATAAGTGTTGGTATAAAATTTTACCTTATACATAGAACCCATGTAAGGAAACCTTAGGAATTGAAATTTAGAAGAGGCCATGACCCTCATATGATGAGTCCAAGAATGATCGATAAAAATGTTATAATATATAATAAAATTAACATCATTAGCTCAAATCTAATTGTAGTTGGTGGTACTATGATAGGAATCCAAACACATCCTAATGGAGACATTTGTCTTGGGTAATATCCTTGGCACATTATTTGGGTAGATTTAAGGTTATACTCATAATTTTATAGGTTTTAAATAATTCCAAATAAATGACATAGGTATCAGATCCTTCATCTATCAAGGATTTCTTGACTTAGATATCACCAACTTAGACACTAATGAGCAAATGAATATCATCCTCACAAAGTAAATTTTATCTGGGATCATAGATGTGATAGGAAAATTTGAGAGAAATGCATCCATAGTGTGATATGTTTTATCAAATTTGGGTTTAAAATAGTTTTAATCTTAATTAGACAAAGTGATACACAAAATCAAAATGAATAATATATGCAATAAATCACACAAACTGATTTGAAACTTACTAAATATAGAAATATGTTAAAAATGGAAAGTAATAAAGAAGAACCACTTAGATTGAAAATTGGATACGTGGGACTATATGTGTGACTATGAAAATGAATGTATGATTGTATGAAATTACTGTGACTCAGGAACAAGGATTCACATCTACCTAGGACAAAGCTATTTTATTTAGACAAGGTTAACTTATGTTGGTGTCTATAGGGTGTGTTGATGTCTGGTATGATTTTATATATATATTTAAAAATATATCGATGCACCTTCACCTAAAGGTCATATATGCTTGATCAGATATATATGATTTGCTACAGAAGTATATGTATGCTTTCTTCTTCACTTAGAACCCTAGCTCAATAGGTTATGAGGAAAAAACATAATAAATCATAAAAAGGTATTAGTGTGAAAATTTGTGCTTAACCTTAATACCCCTTGTGTTGAGTGCTACATACATACCAATAATTCAAAGAGGGATCAAACTCCATGTAGTTATCCCATGATATGGTGGTTTGTGTAAAAGATTGGTGTAATGCTATATCTTGGTGTAATCCTAATGTAATTAAGTGATTCAAAAATGACTTGTGACCTTAGAGGTATATTCAAACTTAGCTCAAGGATACTTTAGGATATGTAGAGTTTGAATTGGTAAGAATAAGTACTTTCCTCTCAATGTGTAATTAGATATTATGGTGATTTTCAATCATATGAGCATCTATAGTGAATAATAGTTATAAAATGTGGATTTAAAGTGATTATTTTAGAATTACATCAGATGGAACTTTTGAAACATGTAGGATGAATTATTAGGTGAATTTTAATTTAAATAACTAGTTGTTATTTGGTTGAGGATGAAGTTGAAGGATTTAGACACTATTAATGAGTGAGATTGTCTTGAAATAGTATCCTTGTCAGAGGAGCAAAGACAACTAAGTTGGAAGTGTGGATCAGTATATGGATAAATTTAGGTTATTTGGAATGAGGAATATGAACATTGAGTAATCATTAGTTGCTTTGGAGGTATAGGTCATCTACATAAAAGTGAAATAATGGTAATCAAGGATTGTGGAATTTACATGAGCTAAATGTGTATAAGAGGATGGTCACAAGTGAATTGTTTTAGTAATAAATGTTAATTTATGTGTCTACACAATAACCATGGATAGACATCTCTTTGCATTTCTAAACTAATATTTCCTTAGACCTAGATAAGGTAGGTTCTTTCCCTATAGGTGGTGGTTGAGGAATGTTCATATCAAACAAAAGTTACATAAGACAATTTTGATGTTATAGAGAAGTATTCATAACCTCAAGAAATGGAATTTGAAATGGGAAATTAGAAAGTTATTCTATGGGATTTACACACATGGAAAGAAACATGCTAAGATTCATTCATTTGAATTATTGAGGTCTATCCAAGACAACTAATGAAAATACAAAGTGATAGGTGGTTATTAGTTTGGTTAATTTGATCAGGGAATTTTAATAAGAAGAACTAAAAGAGCTAGTTGGTTTAAATGCGCTACCCATAAAATGTTTTGAGTAGCAAGTGGTAGATGAAGTTTATGTCTATATCAAAATAGCTTAGCTACATTGAAATGTTTGTTAAGGGTAAGATATTGAGGTTTAATGGTGTCCTAATAATATTTGGAGTTGAAGAGGACAAGTTAACAAAGTTCTTGGTCTATGCTAGGTTCTATAAATGAGTTGATATAAGGTTGAATGAATCTAGGAATATTATTAGATATATTGAGTTGGGATTGCCTAGACAATGGCATCATGAAGCAAATGAAATTTGATGAGGCTAGACATGAGGATAAAATGAAAGAATCAAATTTATAAGTTATGGGTTTCATGGGCTAGAAGGTGAATTTATATTTCTAGTTGGGCTTCGGTTAATTTAGTTTGCTCATCAAGATCATTTAATTGGTTAATGATTAGGTTATGTATAAGGGAAGACTAAAATATTTTTATCGTGAGTGTAGATTCTATGTCACTTTGGATGTTACTTGCCAGTACAAGGAAGGGTACTCTTGGAAATATTTTTTCTCTATGCCAATGAGTTTGTTTAGAAAGAGTCATTCAAAATCAAGGAAAAAATTTGTAGGAGGTTTGGAAAGAATTGATTGGTTTTCTTGGTTTTATATTTTGAATAATATGGCCTATTTGAATTGATTTTTCAAAGAGCATGCTTTTTGGTTTTAGAATCAAGAGTTTCATTTGGCAATGTCTTATTGGGTTGTTTGTAATTGAACAAGGATTTTGAAATGATAAAGAGGATATATTATTTATGGAAATGGAAGTGTTAAAAGTAAAGAAAGTAAAATATTATTATTTTTTTCTTTTCTATAATAATAATGTATGCAAGAACCAATGAAACTAAAATTAAAACTAAACTAAGAAGTCACTGATTTTTGTTTGTTTTTTGATTTAGAAGGTGAAAATTTTTATTTATGTTTATTAGAAATGAAATTTTGGTTTTTTGATTTTATATGAATGTAATAAAATACTAATTTATGATTTAAAATTTATATATGCAAATGAAAAATAAATTTACAGCCAAAGTTTTGTATGCTTGCAATGGATTTTCTGAATCTTGAAATTTAATTTTATGGATGCAAAGCTAGATAATTTTTTTCTATTTTTGTGTATTTAACATGTAATTTGTATTCATACATATTTAATATAAAACTAAATAAATTTTGGTTTATAATTTTTATCTCTGTTTTGGATGATTATTTATAGCAGCTAAGAAGATAAAATTATTCTAAATGCAATTCTTCTTTTTGGGTTTTTGTGGGTTTTCTATGTAAATGTAAATGAGAGTTTTTTGTTTGTGTAGTGTGTGAAAGTGTATGTCCTAAAATATAAAACCAAAATAAGTTGTTGGATATAAATAAAAGATAATTTTACCCATATATTTATAATTTGACATGCAAGCTACAATTTTTTTTGATCTGCTATGTATAAATTCAATTACAAATAATTGAACAACTTTTCAATGTAAGGAGAGTGAAGGATTCTATTTTTAATATTTTATATATGTTAAGTAATAAAATTAAAAAAAATGTATAATATAATAAAAAACTAATAATAAGAAAAGAAACTAAATCCCTTAACCTGACCCAAGCATATGCTAATTGGAGAAGAAAAGATTGATATAATGATGAAATAAGTTGATCCTTAGGGTACTAACTTCATGTTTAATGATCAATTAGACCCAAAAATTCTCTATTAAGAGGAATCAGAAAATAGGGTAAAGACATAATAAAAAATTTAATAAGTAAAAATCTAAATAGTGGTTGGTTACTTATTAACAACATAGTGCTATGCTGCAAGCTCATGGGTTTCTTCCTCCAATTCACGTGGGTGACCAGAAGATTAATATGGAATTTGGGATAAGTTATTTAAAAACTATAGAAGATAGAATATATCTCTCTAAAATTATATGATCAAATATAAATGTATTTTTATAAGGAAAAATGAATTATTTGTAAGGAAAGAGAAGAAGTTGCATGTCAGAGTTAATTGAATCTTGATTAAGAGCTTATTGGAGTTAACTTGTAGGTAGAAAAAAATTATTTGAACATTAATAGGAGTATGCTAGAACATGAGAAAGGCAAGATTAATATAAAAATATAAAAACAATAAGCTAAAACATGAAAAATGCATGAAAATGTGTGTCCTAAGAATGAGTTTCAAAGAGCATGAAATTTTATCAAAACCACCTCTTTATGTAGGTGGCAATTAGACAAACTATTGGGTAGTTTACATAACCATTAGGTTAGTGGCAAAAAACACCAGGGTAATTTCATAAACTATTGTAGTAATTTTTTTTCCCCATACACAGACTCAAAATTTTGAAGGAAAGACTAATAAAAATGTAAATTTGACACTTTAACAAGGCTAAAAAAAGGAAAAAGATAGAGAGGAGAAGACCAAATCTAAGCATGATTTATTTATGGAGGTCCTTGTATCATTATTATATATCATAAAGTATTACACCATGAAAAATTTGGGTACATATAAGATCCCACTCATCTAAGATAATATGAGTTGGATATGACTACAAACATATTTAAGGAACAAATCAAATATAGAAGAAGTTGAACCTAACTAAATAAAATTTGGAATCAGAGTGTGCGATCTCAATATTGACAATATAGTTGAGGTAGGATAAGCCAATTTTATTGGGTTGGATGATGTAGTTAATGACCCAAAAATGTTATAAATATATTGTATTGGCATGGCTAATATAATAGAATCAAAAGTAGGTAAAGAAGTAGATTGTACTAAGCTAGTTGATACAGTAGAGTTAGATAGAGGTAAATGTGACTACACCAAGATGGCTAATATAGTTTAACTTGAACTAAAGTAAAAAGACTATAATGGGATGGACAATATAATAGGAATAAAAATGGTTAAAGGAACAAACTATACTAGGCTAGCCAGTATAGTTGTGAAAATAAGGAACTATACCAAGTTGGATTATACAATTTGGTCTATCAAAAAGAATAAAAGAAATGATTTATTTGGATCTAATAGTTTCAAAATGATGTGAAAGTTTATCTTGGACCATTCTATAGGTTGGATAGGGAATATAAGGCTTAAGAGGATAATAATAAATTTAGGCAAAAAAACACTTCATGTTATTCATGCTCACTAAATTTTTTTCATTATTTGAGGAATGAGGGTTGATTGTAATTTCAACAACATTAGCAACTAGTTAGGAAGGGGTTTGATTTTGATTGTTAGCTTATTTATTTTGAGTATAGTTTAGAATAAATGGTAAGGTGAGCATTGGATTGGTAAAGTGATTCATGTTTGACCTTGGAGTCATGAGCATTAGCTACCTTATCATAGGTTTGGTGATATTTCATAATCATGGCTTCATGATCAAAGTTTAGACTAAGCAAGAAATAAATATCTATTTGTCTAAGTTTCTTAAAAGTTCATGAGAATGAACTCAATTTGCTTGAAACCATTTCTTAAGAATCATACCAATGATACTTAGTATGGGAAGGATTAGTATATCTAGGTTAGCATCTCCTAATCTGATCTAGGGAAAGATGATAATGTATTTCATAATTTTTGACTTGTTAAGGAGGAGGAGGATGTTGGAAGGGACTTCCCTTGATATTTGGGGAGAGATTCACTTTATTTCATCTTCTTTCTATAATGGAATATATTATTTTCTTATAATCATAAGTATAAAAGACACCATAATTAGTGGCATGCTCATGTTTAGGTCTCATAAACATTTAAGTTCCAAGCTTAGGTTGGAAAGTCTTGAATTTTATTATAAGGTAGTCTTGATGTTTGGATTGATTTAAGGATTCCTCCAATGATGTTGGAGAAAGATTCTTGACAATGTATTAAAATTTGGATTTTAGAGCATTGGTAAAAAGGTGGAATAGGTTGTCTTCCACCATATTGTGCTTAGTTTTATTGGTTAAGGCTTTCCAACTTTTGATATAAGTTTGGGTAGTCTCATTTTTCATTTATTTGAAATTGATAAAGTGAGATCAGTGTTTTCATGTAAATCATTGGATTAAAAATCTTGGACCAATACATTAGCTAAGTCCTCTAAGATATAAATAGAGTTATACCTTAGTGGATTGTATGATTGTAAAACATCACCATAAAAGGTTTTGACAAGTATTTTGGAAGCTGCAATGGTATTAATTTTATTCTAGTCTTTATAGAGATTACCAAAGGGCTTCAAATGCAAAGAATAATCCTTAGATTAATTATAGGAGATCATAGGAGTGATACCACTTATGTCAATGTCTATATTTTGAGGGACCAAGGGATTTATTTAAAGGTGTTTGATAAATGTTTTAAGAAGAAGGCATTGAAAAATGATATTTCCAAGAGTGTCTCTAAGGGGTGGGTATGGGGAATATTGATTTGGCACTCCCCACTAAAGTTTTTGAAATATATTTTTCATTTGAAAAAGTTGGTTTCAAATTTTCATAATTTAAGTAATATTATTAGCTTAAATGTTATCCATTTGACTCATTTCTTATAAAATAATATGGTCAAGATCAAGCAATTTCAGTTAGAAGTAGAGGCTTGACTGGCTTATTGGGATGCACTAATGTGGAATTAACATTGGTATTAATATGAGTAATTTGTCTAGGCCCACTAAAAGAAAGAATTTCCATGCTATTAGCTATACTAGGCATGGTGGAAGGGGAAGGAAATAGGGAAGTCACAAATTGATTTACCCCAAGTCTTGAAGAAGGATTATGAGTAGGGAAAGAGGGATATTCCACCTGGGGTGTCATCATGATGTGATAGAAAACAACAAGGCCATTTCCCATATGCTCATGATGCTCCTCGAGAAATATTTTCATCTTATCTGTATATTCTATGTCACATTCCTCAACAACCTCATGGTCTTAGAGTAGATGACCTCATTTAGTATTTTAAGGGTTGTTATATGGCTCATAACATTTATATATAGTGGAAGTCATGTTATAATCATTGGTAACTTGATATTGAGACATATAAAAATGTTAAGGCATGGAAGTATTTTTAGAAAATTTATTGGGATAAATTAGTTCCATGTCATTAGGATTGTTATAAATTCCTTGAAAATCTTAATGGGTTATTTGGATTTGTCCAAGATATGTTCTATTGCAAAGATAAAGGGTTAATTATACTGATCTAACACATGTAGTTGATTACATAAGAATACTAAAATGTACTATATTGGGTTGGTTGATACATTATGAAACTAAAATAAGAGATATAAAATGTATCGATTGGCCAATTTTGTTAGAAAAAAATTGGTAAAACTTAACTATATCAGACTAGCTAATGGAGTTAAAATAAATCTCAGAATTGTATCAGGCTAGATGATGTAATTTTCAAACAAGTATAAAATGGTACCAGTATAGTTGATATATTTTGGAATTCAAGCAAACTATATTGATCTAGATGATACAATATGCTCAGATCTAATCCATTAGCAAAACAAAACAAAATATTTTTTGATATATGAGAGGTATAACTAATCTACTTGTGTTTGATTTGTAGGCTCTCAGATATTCTAATCTTAGGCATAAATAGTGAATAAGGCCCAAAGAGAACTAACCATAGAGGATTCCACCACCTTTTAGCCACACTATCTCATCTTTGAGGTATACTGAGTATAACTTCTCAGGGATAATCACTTACAATTACACTACAAAACCAAATGGTTGAAAGGTTTCCTATTGGCTAAAAAGAAAACACTTCTAATATAATGAGTTACATGGTAGATAAATTACATATATAATGTTGTCTAATGGCTTGAAAATTGAGACAATACCTCTCATACCATAAATTAAGTAAAAATGATGATTGATTTGACCATAAAGACAAATCCTATTAGCTATAAAACTATTGAAACATAGCTCTAGATTGAAAGCAAAGAGTTATAACATATAATTAAAGAAATAAACATTAAAATGGTATTAGGCAGTGTTGTGCCCTAACAATCACACCCCATTATAAAATTTAAATACGGACCCACTATTATTTGAATAAATTTATTCAAGGCCCTATGAAATTTAGAGATCCATGACATTGGTTCTAATTTACATAAGTCTAAGGTTGTATTAAAAAGTCTAAAGTTATAAAGCTCTTAAATTATGAAAATCAAAGCTTGAATGTTGATTTTGATTTATCTTAAAACTTGTGTTTTCATAAATTAGTTTATGGTTTATTTCTACTAATGTAACTAACATGTATCGTATTAGTGTTCCTATGTTTATTATATGCTTGCATGACTATATTAAAGATTGGGATAGGTGGAAATACCATGTTATCTACAGCCTTTCTGCATTTACGTAAAATTTTAAGTGTTTCAAAGTTTCCAAGCTTCGAGACCTTAACAAATGGTGTTATTGTGTTACTCAGAATTGATAATAGTTTAACAAAGTTTCATACTTTATCAAAAACCATGTAAATTATAAACATCCATGTGGTAGAACCACATTTGGCTAGGATATAGATTACTTTAAATAAAATTCCAAGTCTTAAAAGTTTATAAGCCCTGAGAACATGCCATACGACGTAATCACCTTACCTAGAACCACAAAAGTTTAAAGCAAGGTTAATCATCTAATGGTTATGAGGTCATAAAGTTTTGAGAGCTTGATAAGTGGTAGAGTTCCATTAAATTAGAACCCTAGAATGATTAAATAAAGTCTAATGGTCTCAAGGTCCCATAGTCTAATGGTCTCAAGGTTTTGAGCTTTGAGAGGTTGATAGTTAACACATTTTTTATTAGCCCAGAATCATGGAAGACCAAAACCAAGTCAATAACATAATGGTTCCAAGGATATGAGATTATATAGTGTTGAGATCATGCCATGTGGCAAGGTCACATTACTCGAATCCTTTACAAATACTTATGTATTTTAAAAGGTTTAAAAGCCAAGGACCTGAGTCTCTGAGTTCTTGTAGTCCTAAGACTACTTTATGTGGATTAATTATATTAACTCATGACCATGGAGTATGTAAGGAAATATTATAAATATAAATACATAGGTAAGTGAGAAGTATATAAGTGTCATGATCTAGGAGATGTATGGCCAAAGTATGAATAAACAAGTTTGATAACAAAGCAAAAGTGGGTAAGCAATAAATTGACACCTATCTCAAATGAAGCGATTGGACATACAAGTTAATGAAAAGTTTTTATATGGTAATCACAAAATCACTAAAACTAACTGACACATTCAAATTTAAAATGAAAATAAAATAAAAAACCATTATTCATATTAAATTTACATGAATTGAGTATTTAAGGAAAACACTTTGGGTAATATATGAAAAATATAAGTAAAATAATGTCACTTCACCATTAATCTATAAGTGAACATTACAATTTCAAGATCTCTAGGGATAAAAATCCCTAGTTTTCTTAGTAAATTTATGAATATAATTCATACAATTTTACATAATAATTACATAGTTAAAATCATTGAAATGATTTCTCCAAAATAAACATGAGTCCATGCTCCTATCTACTCCATTGTCAAACATATTGAGTATACTGACACAATATTAAAAAAGAGTTTGCTAGATTTTAAGTTCCCATATTATTCAACCCTCTAAAATGAAGTGGATTTTGTATCACCATACTCTTCATAGGACTAATTATCTCAAGAATATACAAAATACATTGATGACATGCTATCAATTAAGACCATGGGACTTCATCAAGCATTGGCCAAACTAGAGGTAATGCCTTGTGTCGATTTGATCCATAATTTTTTTAATGGCACATGTTCTAGAGAGTGTTTACATCTTAGGAAAGGTAAAAATTCAATAAAATATATTTATGGAAGGGAATTTTAAAGGTAGCTCAGGCTTCCAACACTTGAGGTTGCTTATAACCAAGTCTCAACCAATGTATGGCTCAAACACAACACTTTAGAAGATAAACTAAAACAATGGCTAGTGGAAGGCTAGAGATTGAATCCTAATGGGGCCATTTCTTCCAATAGTATCATTAAATTTAGTCATGTTATTAGAATAACCATGGCCCTTTTGAATAGACTATGTTTTTGCTAACATATTTTTCTAACATAGCCTATGTACTCATGGAATGGGTCTCATTATTGGACATTCTCCTTACTTTTGATAAAATTGTGTCCATAGAAGAGGTAATCAATGTCAAAATGAAGGCCCAAATGTATAAGCATGAACAAAGGCCTATGATGGGAAATTTTATATGATGTCATACCTATTGGATGTGGTCCTTAGGATGGTCCACCAGACCCATGGTGAATTATGACAGTCATCAATATAATTTGTTGATAATAGAAAATGTGAAGATTATTCTTTCATGTTTGTCTACATATAAAAGAATGAGATCACAAAGATCTATGAGGAATATATCCTCAAGTTTATCTAGTCATTCATGGCACTCAGATGCCTAGAATATGTGAGAATTTAAAACTAAACATTGAAAAAATAGGGGATTATTGTTACTATCTAGATTGCACCATAATCTAAATTATAAGAACAAGCTCACCTCCTTTATATTTACCACACTATATTCCAATCAAGCTTCTAGAAAATGAGGTGGCTCATCAATTATACAATAGTATAGATGAATAATTTGGACTTTAACATTAGACCTATTACTATAAGACCCCTATGAGCTTCAGAGAGCTCCAATTTATGGTGAAGTCACATTTTGACCAAGTTGGTAAAATTAAATCCCATTATAATTTAAAGGTGGCTCAATGTAGGGAATGGGATCCTAAAGGAATAATTAAAAAATATATGTAGTATTTTAAGGAGAATAAGGGGGTAACCATCACTTATGGTTACCAACAATATGAGCATGATACTATTTTTTTAAATGCATCAAATGGATCAAAGGTGTGGACTAGGATGAAAGACAATCAAATATCCATGATAGTTTCACATGCCATTAAGTATGACCTAGAAATTACCAAAGAACAAAAAAATGAGATGTTAAAGTAGGCATAAGAGTCCTAGAGTCATCAATGTCATTCAACACAACCTCAAGAATTAGTAGGATAAGACTAGCCTCCCTTCCCTACATGATAAGAAATTAACCTATAAGAGGGAGAGCCCAATAGTCAAAGGAAGGAAAACCTCCAAATCAAAAAGGAAATCCTCAGAAGTATCCCCAACCCCCATATATATTCCACACATATAGTTGTTACCACCATTTTAGACATGGCTACTACAATGGAGAAGATAACATCTCCTTAAGACAAACATAAGAACACATTTTATGTGGCACCTCTTCTTCCACATATAACACCCACACAGGTGAGTCTCCCAAATTTTATGCAATATTCCTTCTCATATATCCCATCCACTCCTCCATCCCCTAAAATAGGTCCATCTCCATATATTATTCCTTCCACCACTATTATTCCACTCTCTATTCCTTTACCACCCTCTTTAGTAGTAGTCACTACTATTATGGATCCGTAATTTATTTCATCATCTCTTTCATGTACAATTCCCCCCATATTCACTCAACAAATAAATTCCAAATTTATTCTAGCCTCCTCCAAATCTTGACAACTAAAGGAAAAACCATCATTAGGTCTTACTGCTATAGAATAATCTTATACTAAGGAGGATGTAGAGGAAGAGGAGCATGGACATGTAATATACTTAGTGGACTATACTATTGATGCCAAGGAAGGACATGTAAAAGTAATTATTAATGTGGCTCTTGTCTACCAATAAAATTTTAAATGAGGTAGCCTCTAGCATTTTAGGATCTCAATGGAGGTAAACTCCAATCTAGTGAACAAGTTGTAGGTATGGGTTGAAAAACATTATGGTGGAATAGAAAGCAGAGCATGCATGTTATTAACCAAGTTTGCTTATAGTGAAATGAATCCTTAGTAGATAAATCAAACTTAAGTGAGTGTGATGGATGGGTGATACCTAATATAGAGTGGGTATTTCTCAATAAAATAAACTTCACAAGGAGGGAAGGGTAGAGTAGGAAAGAAAGTTCTATGATATCGAAGGGTCACTTCTTAGGTTGGTTTTTTAGTGGGTAAGTTCTTATTAATTGTAGATATTTCACACTCACAAGTAAATATAGTTATGAAGTCTAGGGAGGAGTGATATATAAAAATTGATGGTCTCGACTGAAGGTTACTTCCTTTCAAGTTGCTCTTACACACACTTAATTGGAAGGTTACATCTCAGATCAAGAAGGCATCTAAGGTAGCTGTTGCACACACTTTAAAAAACTATATCAAAATAAATCACTCATACACACTAATAATATTAACATAGTTTAAACCAATTGATTAATAATATCTTATAACTTTCAATATAGGTTCCACATCTATAATTAACATACATTGATAAAATAATCAGACTTTATTTGTAGCTTTTGCACACTTAAAAATATTGTATTATTACAACTAGAAAATCATAACCTTAATATCAAATGAATGGAAGGAAATAACACCAACATAATTTCATGATAATCAAAATTGACTTTGTCTTGTATTGAATAAATCTTTTGACCCTTTGGAATGTGAAATTACATAAATATATAGACTTGGGGAGGGGATGCCTCATCCTCCAAGTGTATGTGAACTCATGGTTGCATGTCATAGTTACAACCTTAGTTTTAAATTTATCCTTAAAATTTCATGTTTTGCATGCTTATAACTAATTACATTTATGTCAAAATTAGTTGGCTTGTGTAAGGTAATACAATGTGTGCATCCTTACAAACAGTTCATGCAACTTTACATGTATGATTTAAGTGTAAGTAAATTTTAAGTGTAAAAGTAAGTACTATTTTATTATATACATATAAAATTAGACTTTAACTCAAGGTTGGTAGGGTGTTTGCATGCTGATCGAGGTTTTTGGAGGCACTGAAGTGGATGCTTGTGTTAAACTAGGAGTTAGGGTGCTAACATTTTTCTTTTCTTCCAAAGTTTTATAATTCTTGTGTTCAATGTCATACTAATATCTGATTATGTCCATGTTAAGGAGTGGATGCTTACACACCTTATTTACCTACTCTAGGAGCCTTACATGTTCAAACTTTGTAGTCTTGAAGTTAGATATGAAGATCTCAACTTTAGTGACCTTCTTCCTAGTAAAATTAAGCTCGACCTCTATTTCCTCTAGGGTCTTTCCTCATATATCTAGCTTGAATTTTTATGAATTTTTATAAAAGATATAGTCAAAATTGACCTTGTTGATAAGTCTCCTTGTGGAATATTTGGCTTGAGAAAGCTACAGTTCATCTAAAATTTTCCAAGTGAGAGTCTCATATTATGAGTATTTAGGCATCATTACCTCAACTACATCAATCCACTCCCTATATTATTATGTTTTTATGACCACCAAGTTGAGGCAATTGGTAGCCTTCAATGGTTCCATTAGGTTCAAGTGTGCATATGCCTTGTCAATTTTTAAAAGAATAAGTAATTTCAATTTATTCTCATCTATCTTCAAAGAATTAAATAATTTGGAGTCTTTACTATATGGGGCACCAATTCTAATCTCAGTTCACCAATAGCCTCAATAGTATTATACAATCTGGATGTAACACTTTGGACATGCATCTCCATTTGGGATAAAACATGGGAAGTTTGTTGTTGTTCCAGTTCTTTCTCTAGTTCTCTCCTCACCATTTTAGTTCCTTCATTTATCTCTACTAGAGAATCCTTATGTATTTCAAAATAAGATTTAAAATACTCTATATATGGGGATTTCCCCAATTTTATGTCTTTCCTTTTGGACAAGGTGAAAATTTATTGCCTTTTTTCTAATATGACTTCTCTTCCAGTCTCATCTTTCATCTTTCTCTTTCTAAAACTCTATACAATCCTTGTTAATTTTTTAAATACTATATTTACAATGGGAAACTTGGTAATTACTATATTAGGGATTTTATAAACCTTTGACTAGAT
The DNA here is from genome assembly GCA_037957365.1 of Torreya grandis. Classification (NCBI taxonomy): domain Eukaryota; kingdom Viridiplantae; phylum Streptophyta; class Pinopsida; order Cupressales; family Taxaceae; genus Torreya; species Torreya grandis. The sequence continues at coordinate 291,307 of JARHVA010000056.1, forward strand.
GTCTATTTCCCATTATGGGAGGTCTATCTGGGTTGTTTCTATGGGTTGAGTATCTAAAGCTATAATCTCACCCAAAATCTATCCTAATATATGCTTGAGTGTTTCCTCTAGGAGGGGATCAGGGAGTGAAGGCCAAATTATTTTGGACTAGTCCACTCGACCATAGTGTGGTAGTAGGTGGAATGTGTAAAATGGCTTTGTCTTCTTCTCAGCTTTCCTGGTGGATATCATAGTTGTTTCTTGAGAAGGACTAAGAGAGGGAACTAGTAGACCTAACTGTGTAGATGAAACATGTAATTGAGGAGTTGATACTATTCCCCTTGACTTATTTATGGCATTTTTTTTGGTTCTCATGAGGGGTTGAATAGTATTGTAAGGAACAACAACAAAAACAACAACAACAACAACAACAACAACAACAACAACAAAAACAACAACAACAACAACAAAAACAACAACAACAACAACAACATCAACAACAACAATAACAACAACAATAACAACAACAATAATGACAACAATAATGACAAAAATAATGACAACAATAACAACAACAACAACAACACAACAACAACAACAACAACAACAACAACAACAACAACAACAACAACAACAAAAACAACAACAACAACAACAACAACAACAACAACAACAACAACAACAACAACAACAAAACTAACAACAACAACAACAACAACAACAATAACAATAATAATAATAGGAGTAGATGTAGGAGGATCTATTAGAAGAATACCAATTGAGGAAGTAGGAACTACAAGGGCAAAGGAGGTATCCTCTATCTTTGGAACTAACAAAGTTGGTTGAAAATGGGTTGAATAGGATCAATCTCCATCTTGGGGACTAAGATAAGAGGGGGGATAGGAGGGGTGAATGAAACAAGATTGAGTAAACTAACTACAAAAATAGAAACATAGGAAACAATAGGGGTAATGGAAATTGGAGGGGGTGTTAGCTCAGTTGATGGTTGCTTATGCAATTGTGCCTTTCCCTTTGAGTCTTGGAGGTTCAAAAAAATTTCTCTTTGAAATTTCACCTCCTCATTAGAGATCTCCTCTCTAACTACATCTTGTGTGGTTGGATCCACTGATGGTGCTTACATGATTGGGATCTATGGAAGGGGATGATCCCTTGGCTTCCTTGTATAATAAATAGTTGTCTTGGGAGATGTAGAATAAGATAATTGTATGGTTGAGGTAAATATAATAACAACCTCTAGAATTTATGGAACATTAACTTGGGAAAGGCCCTTAGAATCTAAAGAATCAATACAAATGGGTTCATCTTGATTTTCTCCAAATAAAGTATCTAACATCCCTAGTTATTTATTTATTACCTTACATGCCACATAGGGTATTTGGAAGGTTTCCCTTATTCCCCTATTATCTAAGTGGGTCTACTAGTCCATAAGTATAATGCATCCCATCCTTCAGCTAGTGGGAGTCTAGTCCATGCCTCTTTTATAGAAAGGGAAGGTTCCCCTTGAATAATTTTTAGGTCTTCTTTCAACTAAATTGATTATGCCCTCTCCTTGACTTGGTCATCATTTTGAGAATTGAGGAAAAAAATAATGATCATAAGGATGATGTTTATATTCAATTCTAATTACCTTGATATGGTTTTTCACCTATCCACGGGAATCCCAATCCTTATGTGGAATTGAAACCAAGGAATAGTATTCTATGTACTTCCCTACCTCATAAAAATGATTTTTATGGTGTGGCACAACTTTTTAATCATTAAGTGAGAGTAATGAAGGTAAGCTTTATTTTCTTATGCATGTCCTCATCAATACCCCAACATAATTGGTAGGCTATTTCCTACTTATCCAACTTATCTAAGACATATTTAGGGAGGTACAAGGGTGTAACCTTATGGCCTATAACCATGATGACCATGTAATTGTGGTATAATAATTATTATTCCCAAATCAATAATGTATCTATGACGTTCTTTGATATCCTAGGTAGGGGGTCTCATAGATGGCCATTTATACCTAGGGGTAAACATACTAAGATATGTACATAATGTTGTGAGTGTACGCATATATGTTCATGAAGGATTAAGAATCACATATCTAATTCTTTATGAAGTCTAGATGGGGGTTCTAGAGTGAGCCATTATGAATGTAAAATACTCTAAGGACTACATCAAGTAAGTAAGACATCATATAGAAGTGACCTCTTATCCTTATGTAATATATGCTCTCGTAACCTTGCTCCAATCACTTCACCTAGGGAAAATGTCAACTCTAATATCCTTAACAAATAAAGGAACATAACCTATTACAAGTGGAGGAATTCTATGCTTTGGTATCTAAATAACCTATTTAATAGGGCCATCCCAATTCAAATCCCATTCTAAATTTAGTTACTGGTGTAGGCTACTTGTCTTTCAAATTAGTTATTTTTCCATGGAGCATCCAACTACTGAGTGTCTTCTCAATAGATTTTTATTTATTTCATGCCACTACTCAATGTAAATCATAAGTGGCATATATAAATGGAAGGGAGAGGTACCTTCGAAACATGTTTCTAAAGATACATGTTATAACTATTTTATGCTCGACATGATGCAAGAATTCTCCTTTAGATATCTTCCCTCCAAAGAATAAATGTTGTAGGAGGTCAATATATGACATGAATTCTAGCTTTGTATCTGGGAAACATAACCCTTGATGCTTGAGCAGGAGGAGGTCTATGGCTAATTGGCATTGATCTAGAGTTAAATGAGTTCACAAGTCAGCTTGAGATTGAATTAACATGTCATCATTTGAACTACTTTGATATAGATTTGACATTTATTTCTAGTTCATGTGTCATTAATTTCCAATGTATATAAGTTTTTTTTTGTTTAATTCAAACTTTACCACTTCATTTTGTGGGTATGAAACATAGGCACCATTGATGTTTAGTAGGAGTGCCACATCATTTCCCATTTCCAAGTATTGTTTCATCACTTCTTCCACTTTTGTTTACTAAGTAGCGAGTCTTTCAATAATAAAAATTTAGGGTATGAAAATGTTTTTGAGGTAGATGAGTATCTTAAGAAAAAATTTCAAACACTTTTGCCAAAGACCTAATTGAGTCAAAGGAAAATCTTGACTAAGTTTGTTGAAGATGTAAATACGCTGAGCTCTTTTGCCAACAAAATCACCAAAGACTGAGACATGTCAGAGGAACCTAATGATAAAAATCACCAAATTTTTTTTATTGAAGGCCTAAATGAATCAAGTAATTTTATAGAAGGATCTTTTCTAAATAAATCCTCTGAATACCCAAATAAACCAAAATGTAAAACATCAAAAACCTTGAAATCTTGAACACTTTGTTCCAAACAAATTCTCTGAAGTAAAATGCTGAAGAGTAAATTCCTATGGGTACATAAAAATGCAAAGTTCTAAAGACATTGATGTGTCATAGGAATTCATTGAATAAACCACCAAAATAATTTTGTTGAAGAGTAATAGTATGTCAGAAGATTTTGGTGAATGAAAGTTCTAAACAAAATTACAGAAGATGTAATGTGCCAAGCTCTTTCATCAAACAAAAACACTGAAGACCCATTTGGTCTAAATAGTTCCATCAAGGCATTTAGCCAAATAATATGAGTTAAAACCTATATATACACAACTTTCAAAAATCATTAGTAGGTTAGTCCAAAAAGGTGAAAAGGTATGTTCATATATCTACCAAATAATTGAATTAACACAATACATAAGGCCTTTCCTTTTATAGGACTTTAAAGATAAGGTTATAGGCCAATTTTGAAATATAGTGGGTCCCTATTTTGATTAAAAAAGGAATGGGGGTATGTTGGGTACAACAAATGGTGACTCATAGGGGAAATACTCTTGAGTATTTGAGAATTTATAAATTTTAGTTAACAACTCTTAAATCAAACATGAACCATCATACATAGGATAATCAAATTAGATATATAAAATAGATTCCCATCAACCACATAAAACATAATTGCCTTTTCATTTACCTTGGATCTGTGTGTGAGGAAGTGATTTCTTACTATTTATATTATGAGGATTTTAACAGAGAAGTGGGATAACTTTAGGTTTTACTCTAGTTTTTGATAAAAAGATAGAAAATTGGGGAAGCTTTGGGATTGATTTAATGCCAGATAGGTGTCTATAGCCTCAATAGAGGTACCATGGGTTCTTTATCTTTCATTCTTTTATATTATTTCATGAAGTTTGGTACATTGACATTAATTCATCATTTTAAGCTCTTTGATCACGATTGGATTTTTTTTATTTTAGGCATGTTGGATCACTCTTTTGACAATGCTTTTATCCTTATGTTTCTATATTTTATTTTGAAGAACATTGTTATGAGAGGGAGAGTAGAAACCATAATGAGCTGGTATCTCTAAAATCATAAGTTTACTAGACTATCCCTATTAGTTATACCCATATAAATGGTTACTTTCTCAAACAAGTATTAATATAATAAGTGCATTTGATCAGGGAAAGTGAAAAAACTTTCTAAAATTTGTATGTAGTAATGAGATAAGCCTTCACATGCCTAATTAGAGTATTTCGTGTTAGCTCATTCATGATCAATTTTCCTGTTGTACACTTAAATTCTAAAAATAAAAAATGTATGGGTGAATAATACTACACATAAACAAGTTGATGTACCTATTATTGGCATGTTTTCTCATAGGTAGATCCATTGAATTTTGAACATGTTAAAGGAAGTCTCAATAGGTTGGATACTTACTCTGATCATACTAGGGCAAGTCAATAGATTTCCATAGGTCAAAGGGAAACATCTAATCTAGAAAGTAGGAAATTAATCTATAAAACAAACTACTCAAAACTGGGAAAGCTAACCTAAGAGTAAAGGAAAATATTATATGAAATACATAAAATATATTCTAATAAAACAATAATTCTACACTAGTTCTACTCTTACCATCACCTTTTTTTCTATTTTGGGACATTTACAGATGGTATAACCATGAAGTAATGCTTCAAAAATTATCTATTGACTGGATATGTCATCTCATTTCCTTGGAGGTCCATAAAATAAAAATCATTGTTACCTAATATATTTTAAATCTAATAAGGTTTAATCCATAATGAGGTAAAATTGTCATGCTATCCTTTCTTCTTGTGGGCTTTGACCCATGTAAACACCAAGTCAAATATTCTGAATGCTTTGAATTTTGATCTTTTGTCAAACCAAAGTTTCACTATATATTGATGTTTATTGAATTTTTGTAAGACCTAAATCCTTTAGTCTTTCATTTTTATTGTGTCCAACAATTGATATTCCACCCTCTCACTTGTTTCTATGTATTCCTGCATGAATTAATATGTTGGAAAATTAGGCATGATTGGAAAAATAGGTTATTTCACATAGACCAGTAAGTAAGGTGAGGATTTGAGTGCCTATAAATCTTGTTTGATCAATCCAAAATTCATACTTTAGTAGATTATGCTAATATATAGAATTGTCTACTATAGACTTCTTAATGACATCAATTGGGTTCTTGTTTGTTGATTTATCCAATCCATTTCCTTGTGGATAATGGTTGGATGATGACTTGATGGTGATTCAATTGTCATGGGCCCATTTGATAAATTTAGTTGATTATAATGCTAGGCCATTATCACAAACTTGAGAGATATGAGTACCAAATATAGTTATAAAATTTTCATCTACAAATCTAATCACATCTTATGCTCTTGAATGCTTTTTAGCAATAACTTCATTCCATTGTGTGAAATACTTTATAGAAATCAATAAAAACTTGTGGCCAACTAAAGAATTGGGATTAATGAACCCAATGAAGTCCAAGCCCCATTGGATGAATAGTCTTCCTTCAATCACTAGTTGTAGGGGCATGGATGCATGCACTTCCCTTTTTGCTAGGACTTGGAATTCATGGCATGTTTAGACATGAACATGTGCATCCTTAAAGACTGTTGGCCAATATTAACCCATTATGAGGATTTTATAGGTAATGGTATTTCTAAAGGGGCGACCACTACCTATCTTATGGTATAATTTTTCCATAATTTCTTGAGCTTCTTCTCATGATATGCATCTCAAGTAAATGCATTGGAAATTCCTTTCATATAGGATCTATTTTATGATAATGTAATAAGCCACTTTGCATTTCAAATATTTCATTTGTTATCTTTTGAGATATGGGGAACAAGTCCCTATGATCAAATATTAAATAAAGTTAGTATACTAGTCCCCTTAGATATTTGGTCTTCATAAACCTCTTAAAAAATGATGCATAGGTTAGGCTTAGTCATGGGATGAATGATGACTTAAACTATAATGATATTGGTAGGATTGATTTACATGTCAATTTTTTTCAATTATTCCATCCATTTTCCTTTGTGTTCTCCTAATTCATTTTGTGATAAAGTAAACCTAATAGTAGGATCTAATACAATGGTAATTATCTTTTTCCTCAAGATGTAGGGTCAAAATTTATTTGCCACTTTGAAAAAGGTAAAAATTTATTTATCTATCATGGAATACCCGAGTTCTGATTATTTTAAGTTTGTATTCATGAACATGATAGGATGCTTACTCTCCTCTTTATTCTAGGTGAACACGGCAGCAATAGTATGTTCTGAGGTAAATGAATACAAGAAAAATTCTTTGGTGAAGTTTGGACTTATTATTATAAGGTCCTGGGATATTACATCTTTAATGTCTTGAAAATACTTTCAATCTTTTTTTATCCATTCCACTTTAACATCTTGCTTGAGGATTGATTTCAAATGTCTAACAATTTATGAAAATCCTAATATAAACTTTCTTATGAAGTTTATCTTCCCAAATAAATATTTGAGTTAGTTCTTACTATTTGGGAAAGCAATTTTTAATCTCCCTTGAATTATATCTGGTTCAATCATAATCTCATCTTTGGTGATGATATGGCCTAAGAGCTTGCCTTTTGTGACACCAAATATTCTCTTTTTAGGGTTTAGTGAAATACCAAACTTTTTACATCTTTTAAAGATTGATCATAGGTGTCCTACATGATCAATACTTACTTTTGAGAAGATTGTGAGGTAATTCATGTAAATAATTATACATTTACCTATCAACCCTTGGAAATCATGGTCTATAGCTCACTGAAATGTGGCACTTACATTAATTAGTCCAAATAGCATCCTCTTATTTGTATAAGTACCCCACTTCATGGTGAATTTTATCTTCATTTTGACTTCTGATTCTACCAGCACTTGGTTATACCCTGAAAATCTATCCAAGAAAGACATCATTCCTAAACCACTCACTATCTAGATGAATTCATCCAAAGAAGGTCATGGATAATTAGCTTTTTTTAGAGGCATAATTTAAGCTTATGAAATCAACACAGAGCTAGATCACTCCACTTTTCTTCCTAACTAGGACTAAATTAGCCACCCAAGTAGAATGTCTTATAAGAAAAACTATTTTTGCACTCAACTTCTCCACTTCCTTATAAATAAGGAGTTATAGGATAGGATTTACTAGCCTCTACATCTGTCTAAATGGTTTGCGGTCTAACTTCAATGGAATTATATGGGTGATGACCCTTAAGTTGGAAACCTTCAAGTTTTCATATGTCCATGCAATCACATCCCTGTATTGAGTGATTAAACTTTTCATTATATGCCTTTCTTCTGGAGCACAACTGAGACCAATGTTGATTTTCCCTTTTCAATTTAGATTTATTTACTTTTAGATACCTTTACTACTGAGCTTGAGGATCCAAATCAAATGTCCTTTCCAAGGAAACCATTCCCAAAGGGAGACAATTTTACTTAAGTTGAATAACTCTTTCTCCCCTTAATTCCTCTTGGCATAAGTAACTAATTTCCTTATCATCAATGATTTGAGAATGAAATTTTCTAGAGTTAGTCAAGGACTAGATAATCTATTGGTCATCATTAAAAAAATGGAATTTTTCAACATTTTTTGGAGCTAATGGACAAGGTACTATCTCAATGGAGAATCTTTGTACCTTGAACTCCTATAGGGGTGCCAAGTTAGCAGTTAAGGTATCTGATGAATCAACAACTTGATTCTATTCTTTGGGTATAACCAATATGTTAAAGGCCTCAAATTACTCAATCAAATCCCATACTCTATGTTTGTACCTTTTTAGATATGATAGCTTGAATTGGTATTTGTTCTTGACCTAAATGACTATCAATTTTTAATCTCCATAAATTAACAATTGTTTGATGTTATTTTTAAGAGCAAAATGCAGTCCCAAAATTAGTGCCTCATATTTCACTCTATTATTGGTGCAAGGGAAATATAATCTGTATGATTCTAGGTATTTATTAACTTGTGGGTCCACTATTTAAATATCAATGCCTAATCCTTGCTTGGATCTTGCACTATTGAAGTGAAGGGTTCATAACTAGGAAGGTCCCTAGATTTCTAGTTCTCACACTTCATGCTTTGTAGTAAAGGTATAAATGCTAATGTTAGGAGATTTATAACTTGTTCATTATTTATATGGTATTCTATAATTGGGTGCTTCATTCTTGGCTCTTGATCAAATCAAATTTGATTTGGAATACCTCTCCATGGCAACCAACTGTGAGAGAAGTCTATTGCCACCTACCCATTTAATGTCTTGGACCAGTCTCGAATAAAGAGGAGTCTGTATCTTTATGAAATATATACTACCAATTTATCAATCATCATTTTTACTTATGTTTTGGATGCTAATTAGACTATACATCATTTAAATCTCCTATTATAGGAATCATGGTCTTATCCAACTATGAAACCATTCTTTTAGATGGATTCGGGGTCAAACCCAACTTTTGGCAGATTGAAGTAGGCATCACTATGGATGAAGCTCCAAAATCAACTAAACAATTTTGGACATTATTCCAAACACTCAAATAGTCAATAAGAAAGGTAACAAACATTGGTGTTAGCAACCTTTATCTTCTTGATAATTATTTTCCAAAAGATAAATTTACATAGGAGTTCCTTTTATTCCATAATCTATACTAATTCATGAAAAGTAATGTTGGCTTTAATATTATTCATGTCTTCAACAATGTTGTATCCCCTTTGCCTTTATCTTATTTATTCTAGTGTTGTTCATTCCCTTTAGTGGAGGTGGATTATTGTCAGCTCTTGGATTTAATGGAGTAGTAATGTTATTTGGAGGAGTGGATGTTGTAAAGGGTGTAGATGCTAAATTTATACACCTTGTATTAAATTTATATAGAATTATGTCATAATGTTCCCCCACGCATAATTATTTTTATAATTACACTTTACCATTTACCGCCTAGGTTAATAAGTTAATTACTATGGTTAAATAGTAATTACCCCCTTTTTACCTTACCCTTAAAACCATAAAATCAAATAAATCACATAAAATCTAAAAGACCTCCCTTTTGTCTTTATTACTCCTTTTACCCAACCTTGTTCCATGGTTAAAACAACTTAAATGAATTTGAAAGTCATTTTAACCTTGTTTTAGCCCATGCCAACCCATTGGAACAAATTTTCATTCAATTTTTCCTATTCTAGGTAAATTGATGTTGATCCTCTATGATCGATGATGATCAATTAGGATCGACATCGATCCATAAATACCCAGCAGACCTCCATTACTCAACAAGATGGTGGTTATGCTTTTACCTTTGAAAATCTACCAAAATCTCACTATAGCTCACATACAAACATTGTGAAAGCACTGTTATCTTGAAGAATCTCCATTTAAAGCATCATCAAGAGGATTTTGTGAAATTTCTTCTCTCATCCTATCAAGTTTTATTTTCTATCGAAAAGGTTAGTTTTTAAATCCATTTTTTTTAGTTTCTCATATTTATCATCTTCTATGTCTGATAGGCATTTGGTTTTATTTACCTTATTAGTTTTTTAGGCTATTATTATACTCTAATTAGTATTCAATTATCTTGCACATAATTGATATTGAGTCATCTGAATCAACATCGATTGTGTTGAATTGACATCAATCATGATCTATTTAATTAAGTGATTTTAAATATCTTATTTTCTATGTCAAAACTATGTTTTTTTGTAAGTTTCTATTTCTATCTATTTTTAGATTTTGTTTTCATCAATTTATCAAAAATACAAAGTGTTATTATAGTCTATTTTACAAATTTAATAGTATTTAGAAGATTGGTGTCGATCCATCTGAATCAACATCGATCCTATAAGATTGACATTGATCCCTATTACATCTTTAAAACATCCTATAAATCTGCTATCTATTTTCTAAAATATTATTTTGTTCATGTAGATGACCTTGCCTAGTTTAGTGCATGATTTAGTTAACATATTTGATCTTCCCATAGTCCCTCAACCACTCTTTGTAGATTAGAGTGGTATAGATTTTGAGCTAGGACTTTGTATTATGATTTCAATACATGATTTCACCTATATTGATGAGCTATTGGCCATAAGTCAAGAAGACATAGACATTGCTAATGAATTTTGGGATGGATATTTTGATCATATAAATCTTCTCATTAATTGATTATCTTCAACATTGTTTACTTCTATCCATATCTATCTTTATAATTTCATGTTTAAAATAAACTTGAATGTTTGAACATGGTCTGACAATAGTTTGAGAAAGTGTGCCACTTCTTGACATTGGTTTGTAACCAGGAAGCCCACCCATCTATCTATTAATCAATTTTTTGTTTAAGTGTAGTTTATTACAGGTCATTTCTCCCCAGCCAAAGAAGAGTTCTCACAATCAAGCTTGATCCATAGTGCGCAACCAACCATCCATATCTCCAGATAATCTTAAAAACCTTGCTTATACTTTGTTTTAGTAGTTAATTAGATCACATTGAAAGAAGTGAAAAAATACTGAAACATTCTGACATGCCTAGTGGGACCCATAAGGTCTCATTTTTTTAAATTATAAATTCATTATTGAATTTTAAACTCTCTTTTCCCTTTTTTTGTTTATTGTATTCAATCAAAGAAATTTAGACTTTGCATTTTATTTCCTCTTAAGGTTAAATAAATTCCATCCATTTTTCTTACTTAGGGTATTTCACATAGAATAATCTAGGTAGTAATCTATCGTAGTCATTAGTTTATCCACATACAAACCAAATCACTATCATAATTTACACATCTAAACACTTGACATAAGGAAAATGATGGGGATTTCATCACCTTGTGGAAACCTTTTTCCTAGAGATCCTACTTGGATTTCACCACCAAGGGGAGGACCAACTCAGTTCTCTAGTTGAGTATAATCTTTGGACCATTAATACACCATTGGCTAAGTACCTACGCTAGTTGTGGGATTGTGAAGTGAGGGGAGCAAGACCCAAGTACCAGGCCACACATCAATACCAATACAGACTTCTTTGAGCACCAAAACAAACTACTCAAAACTATCCTTAGATTGCCATTTTTTAGGACCTTTGTTATCCATTTATTTTCTACCTTATTTTTCACATCTTAAAAGTTAAAAGTGTTAAAAAACTTTTTTAGAACAAATTTTAGTATGTGTATCTTTCATTCATACTTAAAAACAAGATAATTCAAAAGATTTATTTTATTTTATTTGTCTTATCTTCACTTTTATTTTTTTAATTTCATAGTGTTGACTCGACAACAATCACGAAGGTGAGAATTTGAGGAGGTTGTTACACCTTTTCCTATGGAACATACACCTAGTCTTATTTCTTCCCTTGAATCCTTTGAAAATCTAGTGTTTTCACAATATTACCCTCAAGGTGATCCCTCCTTTGCAAAAATATTGGACAATAACCCTCTTATTCTTAATAATTGTTTGAATAGTTAAGTAATATATATTTTTCCTTCCCCCCATGCCCAAAACTCTCCACATAGGTTTGGGATGACTTTTGAGAGAAGTAGAGAGCTTACCATAGCCATGGTAAACTTTTTTACTTGATATCCTCCACTTGGATCTAATGCTCAGATATCACAACCTTTAGAGAACCAACCATTCATGGTATCTATCAATTATCTAATTATTACTCAGGTCTAAAATATTACTCAACCTATACCTACCATACCTTCACAAACATTAGTATGGTTGATTCCTATAAGTTTCCCTCCCATTAGAACAACTTTAGAACATACCTCACAACAAATACCATGCACTCAACCTTTCCAAAATTACATTTCCTTAGTTTCCTAGTATGTGGCCTCATCACAACCAATCATAGCCACTCAATTATAGTCTTTCCCACAATAAAATGTTCTGTTGTAAATCCCTTAGTACATGGTGACATCTCAAACCATTATGTCTACCATAGCAGGATATTTTCCCTTCTAGCCCAGATCCACTACTTTACCAAACTATCAACCCCTTTAATAAATTTCTTAAGAGGTATGCCTTAGGGTAATAATCAGATAGATCTCATGAACATCCTTATGAATAAGATGGCTAGTTTGGAAGCCTTCACCTCTGGACATAATAATATGCTCATATATGAGCAAATTTGTAATGAGCTAATCCATCCCTCTATCCCTATTTGACCATACCCATCACAATGGGAGCTTCCTAAATTTAGTAAATTTTAGAATAAAGAAGATCCCAAATAGCATCTTAGAGCCTTTTGACATGTGTTTTATCTTATAGCACATGATGATACCCTCCTACTTAGGACTTTTCCCATATTGTTAGCAACATATGTATTAGATTGGTACAGTTCCATTCCACAACATTCCCTCTTCTCCTTTGGAAAATTGGCCCAAGTTTTTCTAGAACACTTCTCGATTAATATTTCTCAAAAAGTGACTATCACTGATCTTTACGCTATTAGATAGTTTGAGGATGAATCCTTATCAGACTTTGTAGCTCGATGGCATATCGTAATCAACTAGTTAACCTTTCCCTTGCCACAAACAAAATTAATTGAATTGTTTTCATGTTCTTGTGAAAAAAATATATCATCTATATTACAAGTTCAAACTTTTAAGACATTTGACAAATCTTTTACCATGGCCCATAAGCTTGAACAAGGGAAAGTTAATCTGTGTAGTAATAAATTTACGTCCAACCCTTCTAAAAGCAATAGAAATAATCCTAAACAAAAAGGGGTAGCAAATGCAATTACTATAAAAACTTCCTCCACTCTGACATATAACCAGTCTGAAGATTCTACCTCTCAGATGTAGAAACCTAGGGTTTTACTCATTTTCCTTCTAAAAGTTTTCCTCCTAAGAAATATACCCATATAGGAGAGCCTTATGCTTTAGTATTAGATAAACTTTTACAAGCAAATGTCATTAAGCTCCCTCTAATTAAATCGATTGATGATACGCATCTTAAAACCCCTTGGTACAAAGAAGATGAATTTTGTGCTTACCATAGGGTAATAAGACATGACATTGAATGGTGTCAATACTTAAAATGATTAGTGCAAAACCTTATTGACAAAGGGGACCTCTAATTGGATAATCCCAATGCTCCTCCTAACCAGCCTTTAGATATTTTTAAGAAACCATTTCCTAACCATCCAACCACATCAAATGCCATCCAAACTAACCCTGGGGAAATGAAAAATTAAATCCAACACTTGATTAATAGGATCTATGACCAATTACTACCTAGAGAAATCCAGAAAGAGCTTGTGGTCTTAGATCTCCTTATGGGAGATCATTTTGATTTAAGTCAACTAGAGGTCATTAAACCTAGTCCCCTAATTCTTGAAAGAATAACCTAATCTTATTACATGGGACCATTCATGTGAACCATCCCTTTCACCCTCTCATGATGAATCTCCTAAAAGGGAAAATGAAATTTCTCCTTAGGATGTTATAGATAAACATCTTAACACTTCTAAAGCTACTCATGTTACCCCTTTAATCCCTATCAAGTCTTATCATGGAAAACATATATAACAAGCTAATCCTTTTTCCCAAAACCTTGGCCCTTCAAAACCATCTTTTGTTATAATATATCCCTATCCTAAATATACCAAAGGAAAGAGTAAAGTCTCCCATATCGATAGTTGGGATAATTGTCTTTGCATTCCACCACAGAAAGCCATAGCTCATCCTCAAGTTAAAGTGGGTATTTTTAAAATGTCAAAAGGAGAAAGCCATAGTCTAAATACTCCCCCCATTGTTAACACCCAAAATAACAAATGACCTATACCTTTTATGTCATCATCATCATCCATTTTAGGACCTCATCCATCTTCTGCCTTGGTCGTAGGGTCTTCTATCCAAGCACATGAAAATATACAAAATACTTTTCCATTTAGTGTACCTCCCTTTCCATATCCCTCTCCTCCACTAAGGGACCATTAGAAAAGACTAAAAGAAAAGAGCTTAAAGATGTCCCTCTTGTAAAGGGTAAACAACAAAACTAGATAAGTAATACCCTACCATGAGAGCCCATTATCAAAACCCCTATAAAACCATATCATGACCCTTTGAAATGATATTATGCTATTATTTTGAAGCAATTTTTAGATACCTCCCTTATTATGTTACCACCTATATGGACTGTTAACCTTCACCCTAAAAGGCTTGCATGGTATAAAACTCAGGAAATATGTGCATACCATAGAGTTCTTAGGCATGATACGAAAATTTATAAATCCCTTAAGAATTTAATCCAATAGTTAATCTAGGATGATGAACTCTTAATTGATGATCTCAATGATCAAACCCCTAAGTCAAAAGTTGTTCTTCCTTTAGTTCCCCCTATTCAGAATCTTGCTAGTCCCATAAGTGATAAAGAGTTGGTAGCTTCTTCGGATCCACCCCTATTCTAAATAAATGTTGTGCATGTAACTAATAAATCTAAGGTTTCAATTACATGAGCCTTTGCATATAATATGCCTAAACCACCTAGCCAAAGGCCTAAAGTTTCTATCACAGGAACTACCCCTACTAAAGCTAAGTAATTGGTTTAGATGTTTATACTAAAATAGCTCCACCAAGTTCCTCTTAAAATGTCATTATATGAACTTATCAAGAATTTTCCACAACATCGACAAGAAATGATAGAAACTCTCTAGGCTATTGAAGTTTGACCAGATAAACCTCAACCTTTGTGAGCCTTTATAGGAGCCCTTTGAATGGTTTTAATTCTTAGTTTTATTGATTCTAAAATTGTTATTTTACCACCTAAAGACCATGATCCTACCCTTTTTATTACAACCCAAATAAATCAAACTCAAATTAAAAGGGTTATGATTGATAATGGGGTGATCATTAATATTATCTCCTCACATGCTTTCCAAAAATTATAATTTCTAAAAACCATGATCTCTCAGTCTATAATAATCCTTCATGAATTTAATGACATGGTAGCACCCACAATAAGAATAGTCATCCTCCCCATTTGTGTGGGTCCTTATACCATTCATGAGATCTTTTATGTTATAGAAGGGACCTTTTAATACAACATTCTATTAGGACATCTATGAATTTGTGTAATATGATGCATACCTTCCACCATTCATCGATGCCTTAAATATGAACATGAAGGTTAGGTACACATCATCCATATTGATCCTCACCCCTTTAAGTCATGTAACTTTACATTTGGGCCAAATGATGTCATAATACCCTCACCTGACATAATTCAATCTCCCTCTTCCAATCAAGCCTCGACTAGCATGACCATCCCTAATTCAAAATTACCTCCTCCAAAGTCTATTGACTTTATGATAAAAAAAATTTTGATAGGAGAATATCAATTATTAACTCTTAATAGTTCACCCACTCCTAAAGAATATGGTCATCTTGATAAGCAATCTCAATATTAACCTAGTCTAGGTGAGACCATTCCTTTAGGCCACCTTTATTGTGTACTTAGTTAACATATGGTGGGATCAATAAAGATATATCAAATTATGATGATAATGTTTGTGTGAAACCATTTACATCTAATTTCTATTTTCTTAGCAACCCTTAGTTTTTTCAGACCTATCTTCATCATTGTGCTTGGAAAAGCTTTGACATGGGTAAGTATGAGCATGGTCCTCACGATATCACATTAGGAGACTTCAAAAATCCATATAAAAATCATGGATTAGGTTTTAAGAAGAATTATAAGTCTATCCCCAATCCATTCTTCTACCATCTTTAGAAGAAGAAGAGCCATCTTCCTCATCTGATACCTCTTCCTCAACTAACAACATCGTATCTATTTCATCTAACTTTTTTTTAGTCAATTTTATCTCCTCATAACCTCTCATCTTCCACCATGGTGGTGAAATCCAAACCATTATTATAGTATATCCTTAGTTAATAGGATTTGATACACCAACCATCCTTATTTTTTAGTGTCAGGATGATGAGTCAATCTTTACCCATCTAAAACTCTTATTTACGTAATTCTTTTCCATTTAAAACATATAGGTTATCAAATGAAGCTATTGATGATATTAATATTGGGTCCCAAGAAGTCCCAAAGATTATTAAAATTAGCAAAGCCTTAGATCTACAAGAAAGTCAAGATTTTACTACCTTCTTATCAGATCATAGTAAAACCTTTGCCTGGTCTTATAGTGATATGCTTGGAATTGATCCCTCAATCATTATCCATAACATCATAATTTTTCTTGATGATAAGTCGGTAAAGAAAAAGCTTTGAAAGATACTTCCTCACATTGAACTCCTTGTGAAAGAAGAGTTACAATGCCTTTTATCTATTAACTTCATTCAATCCATTGATTATCCTTAGTGGATGTCCAAAATTGTGATCACTAAACCCATAGGGGGAATTCACATTTGTACTAACTTTCATGACTTTAATATTGTTTATATAAAAGATGATTTTCCCCTTCCTAATATAGACCAGTTGGTGGAATTAGTAGTTGGCAATGAAATGTTGTCCCTTATGGATGGTTTTTCTGGTTATAATTAGATACTTATTGCACTAGAAGATTAACACAAATGGCATTTATTACTCCTTGGGGGATCCTTTTGCTATCATGTTATGCCCTTTGGCTTTAAGAACATAGGAGCCATTTATCAGTGGGCAATGAATTACATATTTCATGACATGATCCATAAAATTTTCAAAGACTATGTAGATGTTCTCCTTGGAAAATCTAAATTTCATAAAGATCACCTCTAAATCTTGAAGGTCATATTTGATCATTTGCTTCATTATCATGTGCATCTAAATCCTAAAAAGTGCATTTTAGGTGTCTTGATGGGTAAAATTTTGGGTTTCATTATTTCCATTCTTGGAATAAAAGTGGATCCCACTAAAATCAAGGCTATTCTAGAAATGCCTCTTCCTTCCAATCTTAAGCAGCTTCATAGTTTGCAAGGTAAGCTCCAATCTATTTATTATTTTATTTCCCAGATTTATAACCATTGTCAAACTTTTCACCATTTTTTAAAGAAGGGTAGTCACTTTGTATGGGATTATAATTGTCAAGAAGCCTTTAATTCACTTAAAGATTATCTTTTATTAGCTCTTATCCTTACTTCCCCTAAGGAAGGGTAACCTTCCTTCCTTTATATCTCAGCATAGACCCTACTCTAGGTGATATGCTTACTCATCGAGATGAACATCATAAAGAGCATGCTATTTATTATATAAGTCATATTCTCATAGAATATGAGACATGCTACTCACATACTAAAAAATTATGCTTGGAATTAGTTTTAGTAGCTTCTAAGCTCTATCATTATCTCCTCAACCATAAGACGTATGTCATTACGACTACCAATCCCCTTAAGTTCATGTATTCTAAACCATATCAAAATTAGTGAATGGCTAGATGGGTCATGTTGTTAACAAAATTTAATTTTGATTTTCTCCATTAGAAGTCTATCAAAGGTTAAATCATTGCTAATCAAGTAGCTAAAGCACCTCTTAGTAATAATCAACCCATTAATTATGAATTCCTGGATGATTCAATCACATCCACTTCCCAATCCATCCTAAAATATCAAATGACTCTATTCTTTGATGGGTCTAAGTGTGAGCATGGAAATAGTGTAAGGATTGTACTAATCCCTCCACATGGTATCCCCATGCCTTTGTCTTTTAAACTAGACTTCGATTACACTAATAACATGGCTGAGTATGAAGCATTGATTATAAGACTCCAAACTGCTCTTGCACTAAGAGTCAGATCCCTTGACATCTATGGGGATTCTTAGTTGGTGATCAATCAAATCACTAGCATTTATCAATGTAAGAATGATGTCCTCTAAAGATATAACACTTTGGCTAATCAACTTTTTCTGCATTCAAATGTTGTGCTATTCAAGTTACTCCTAGGTCTACTAATAAGTTTGCATATATTATGGCCTCTCTTGCTTCTTCTATCCTGGCTTCACCTCAGGAGTATAAGTTATTTATTTTCATCTATCACCTTAATCATCCCTCTTTTATAAGGATGAATCTCCCATATAACCATAATGTCAAGGAAAATCTCAGGGAGCCATGGTATGCACAAATATTTAATTATTTATCTATGGGATTATCTCCCCCTTATCTATCCAAGGGTGCTAAGCACATCTTCCAATAGAAGGCTACTTGTTATGTCATTCTACGGGGAATTATTTATAAGCATGGTTTCAATAGTATTCTCCTTCATTTTCTCCAAAAGTGTGAATCTACCTTAGCTATCCAAGAGGTCCATAATGGCTTGTGTGGTGGACATTTTAATGGACATGCAATCACCAAGAAAATCTTATGCCTAGCTTATTATTCCCCTAATTTGAATCAAGATTATTGCACCTATGTTAAGAGCTATGTAAAATGTTAGCAACATGCAAAATTATCCCATGTCCCTAGTAAATCCTTGTAGGTAGCAAGAGATTTTTGGCCATTTTCCTAGTGGGGTTTTGATCTCATTGGGAAGATTAATCCTAAATCCTCACAGTGTCATGGCTTTATTATCACCAACATAGAGTACTTCACTAAGTGGTTAGAAGTTATGGAACTTATCTCAACCAAGGTAGAAAATATTGTGGAATTTATCCATAATAAAATTATTTTTCATTTTGGGATTCCTTATAAAATTATAATAGATAATGGAAAATCTTTCAAAAATAAGAAAGTCTAGGCATTGTGTAACTCATTTAAAATCAAATTAAGTTTTTCCTCGTCTTACTATCCTCAAGCCAATGGTCAATTCAAAGAATATAATAAACCTTAGTCAAAATCTTAACTAAAGTCATTAATAAAGATGGTAAAGATTGGCATATTCATTTTCCTTTTGCCTTATGGGCATATCGAACTAGTATTCAAACCCCTACATGTGCTTCTTCTTTTTCTCTAGTCTATGGTACAAAAGCAGTACTTCCTTTGGGTCTCTCTTCAAGACATAGTTTATGATGAGGAATTTTGTTAGGAACATTTATCCCAGCTTGAGTTATTAGATGAGCATCAAGCAACAACCCTTGACCACCTTCGTATATATCAAAAATGGTTAAAACAAGCATATAATCAGCATGTAAGAGAGCATGAATTTAATATCAAAGATCTTGTCATTAAAGAAAATCAACATGTCACTAATATAGAATGAAATAAGAGGGGTAAGTTTTCTCCTAATTATCTTGGACCATACATCATAACTCATAAATATGGATCTGAGGCATATTGTTTAGCCTCTCTTGATGGTAAACCAGAATGTGAACCTTTTAATGCCTTGCATTTGCATCCTTTTTATAGTTAGTAAATATTGGATCATCTGGAGTGGTCAATTTTATCATCTCCATTTATACCTTATAATGACATGAGATTTATGTGGTTACCCAATAGTTGTTGTAATCCTTGCCCTGCATATGAATACCCCAGCTCTATTCATAGCATTCTCTCTTGGATAAGTTTCCCCTATATTGGGAAAAACTCCAAATCATTATTTACCTTATCTCCTACATGCCCTTATTTTCCATGAAAGCATAATAATTTCATATGATGGAATTAGGAAAATTATCTTACACATATATTTTATGCTAGCATTAGTATCAGTATTGTTAAAAAAAATCAAAAAAAGGGGCCAAATCAATAGGTTGATCCCTTGAAGGATAACTGTAACCAAATCCAAAACTGACAATAATAAATATACTGATCCCTTGAAGGACAACTATGTAAAAGTATAAAAATATAGACTACTCCCTCAAAGGATGGACACTAAGTAGAAAACTTACTGCATTGATCAATTTTTAAATTTTTGCCATTTTCAAATAGCCCTAAAATCAATAAAGCATATAAAAAATCATGCTATCAAAAGCAAAATCTCAAGAAAGCTTCCCGCATTGATCAACTTTATAATATTAGGCATATCATATTGATCAGTCTACATGTTGGCATAAAATTATTCTCAAAAGAGAAACTCATAATTATTGAAATATGGGTGACACTGTTATCCATCCCTTATCCCATCAAAATCATCTAATCCTAATAATTTTATCTCTGATCACTCTAGGTTGTGTCGATGTTTATTATCCTTTATGCTAAGGATGTACATGCACATAGATGTGAGGTCTTCCTTTTGGTTGTGGTCCAAGTCAATGTGGTATGAGTTTATCCATCATAATGTCAAATAATCCCTAAATCCATAATCCATAAGAACATAACATCCATAGGCATAAACCATAATTTGCATCTCATTTATTAATCATAATCCATCCATCTCAATAATCCATAAATCTCTAAACATTATTAATCATAATCCATCTATCTCAATAATCAATGAATCTCTAAATATAAAGCATAATCCATCCATAAAACATAAACATAGGTCAATATATATATCTCAAAAATCTATACAAATGTAATAAAGGGCTCACGACCCATATGGTGTGTATGTCTATTATGTAAAATCTATCTAACTAAGATGAAAGCTATCATCTCCCCTATCATCTCCTCCTCTCCCTCTTATAATGCTCCTTGTACTGATAGTGGCACATGGGGTCCTATAAGATATACTATGGCTAGTCATGTAGGCTCCAAATTGAGGTACCTCTGGTAACTGATCTTGTATAATCCTCTCATAATATCATAGCTTAGCTAGTGCATCCCTGTACCTTTTTAGTGGTATGGTATCTATGGGAGTAGAGCTCAGACCTAAAGTATCTTGATTTAGCCTCTTAGCCATAAAAGCTCTCATCTGCTCCAGATCAACCCTGTAACTATCCTTCTCCAGAATGGCCTAGTCTCACTATCATATAACCCTATCAAGATCATCTCATAAACTCTATAGCTCAGCCTATGTTATCTCTTACTCATCCTATCCTGAGGCATAATGTATAGGTGCCTCATATATGGGCTCATCCTAATTTGGGGCATCTTATGCTGGTGCCTCATCCATATGCTCATCATATGCTGTCACCTCCTATGCCACCTCCTATCGAGGCCTCACTGCTCTCTACTATCATCTCACCATCTTTCCCATAAACCAAGTGGCATAGTCATCTATATATCTTTCATCATCCACATCTGATGATGTCAACTCCTCTAGTGCTCCTATCAAGATGACTGTAGTGTCAGGTGCTGGTTAGCCCAAGTTTATATCCTCTCAACTATTTAGGCATGGGGATAGTGGTATATCTTATAGCAAGCCAAACTAGTGGTAGACCCTATCAAAATAAAATAACTCCATGTGGTCTATCCATCACCTATATACCCTTCTCTCTTAAGCCACATACCTCAACTCTACCTCTATATCAATCCATGTGAGAAAACATAGATATGGTTTCTAGATAATGTCTTTGATATAGAGGTTTTCAAAAAGATGTCTATAGTACACTAGATCATGTACTACCCTATCTAGATATGGTATGAATAGGTCATCATCCCATCAAAGGAAGCTTGCAATGTGTGACCTATCTTTGAGCTTGACCCCTGGGGTCCTAAGAGGGTGGATCACTCAAATGTGCTCATAAGCCCAACAGTGTAGCATGAATGTAATATAAATCCTTAGCTAGAATTTGACACACTATCTCTATAACTCCCTATAGATCTACCCTAGTAATGTGGGCACCTAAGTAAATATAGTCCTATGCTCAAGCATATCTACTATAACTAAAGAGAGGCTCCATGGTAACCATCCTCCATCAAAATCAGGTACTACATAGAAAGTTAGAGCTAATATGAGCATGGTCAATAATAGCCTCTCTACTAGTGCCTACTTAAAAAGGGGCTGAAATGAAAACCCTCTAGCAACAAATTAGATATCTATAACATCCTCCTCGTATAGTCATGCTAGTGCTATCACACATATAACCTCCTCCACAGTGTATACTGGAGCTCCCTAGATAGGTAACCTCAAGATCCAATAAATATCCTTAGTCATAATGGTCATCTCACCTATAGGAAGCCAAAAGGTGTTTTGGTATAATCCCACCACTCCAATAGTGCCACTATCATGCCAATGTCTCGATGGATGTGATGGTAGTATCAGATCCCTCCAAAGCCCACCACCTCTAAGTACACCCAGTTCTCATCATCTAGTAACTCTTGTAGCTCCTCTAGTAATGGTGGGACTCTATCCCTCAGTTGATAGCTCATGATCCTATCATAAGCAATATTAATGGTAGAGATCTCAAAAATATTTAACCCATAATTGATTCTTCTAACTTTTCTCTAAGACCTTGAATCTGATTAACTATTTGATCAACTTGCAAAAGATAACTTGCTATATTTTCTTCCTCTTCCATCTTCAAACTCTCAAACTATCTTTTGAAAGTCTGAAGCTTAGCTTGCTGAACCTTTCCATCACCTTTGTAAATATTCTCAAGTTTTATCCAAGTTTCATGAGTAGATTTACATTGCATAACTTTAATAAATTCTGATTCACATAAATCACATAAAATAGCATTTAAAGCTTTAACATTATTTTCACTTGCCATTTTTTTTGTCAAATTAGTTACAAGTGTCTATGGCTCTTCATATTTCTCCACCACTGCTTGCCGTATGTCAAATCCAAGGCCATCAAATAAGTCTTCATCCTTATGCTCCAAAAAACAAATTTATCCCATCAAACAAAGGTGCCTTATTTGTAGAAAAACCTTTGTGTGAAAAAATATGAAGAACAATCTCAAGTATATGAATGAGCATCAATTCAAGTTACAAACTTCACAAGCACCAACTTGCAAGAGCACTAACCCCTTTGCTGAGCACCGACACAACAACTATTTGTGAGCACCAACCCATAGGAGCACCAACCCCTTGCAAATATTTGTGAGTACCAACCCCTCTTGTGTATAAAACACAACTATCTCTCAATTTTTCTTACTCAACAAATGATATAACTCTACAATATCTCCTATTTTTATCTCTTCAAAAACAAATACAAACTATGCACTCTCTTGCATATTACAAATGGCTTCTTAAGCCTTTATTTAAAGCTTTCCAAATGACCTTTGGCATTCACCCTTTGTGACCCTTCAATCCTCATGAAAAATGGCACCAAACTTGTATGACCCTTCATATCCTTGCATTTGAAAAGTCATATGGTGATCCTTCATAAGCAAAAACGTCCTTTCCTCTTTTGTCTTTATCTTGGTGACTTTTCATATTCCTCAAAGTGTCCCTTCATGAAAAAATGCACCATACTCTCTTTTATCTTCACATGGTGACTCTTGGAATTAGTCAAGATCACTCTTCATGAGAAAAAACATCCCATTCCTCTTTTATCTTTACCCCATGACTCTTTGACTTCTCCATGGGCCCTCTTTTGACTTATATGCAACCAAAAATATATTCTTTAATATTAAATAAATATTATCACACATTAGCCAAGATATGGATATTAAAAACATCATTAAATGCAATGGGGCCTTTATCATTGATGCTATACTTTTGACATCAATGACAATATTTCCAACACCAACCCTTCCTACCAACAAAACTAAAACTAAAACTAAGCTCCTTCAAAATAATAAAATATCATAGGGAAGTCATATGCTTTAGTTTTAGACAAACTACTTAAAGCTAACCTCATCCAACTTCCACCTATCAAACCACCCTAATAATTTGATGTTTCTTGACCTGTGCCTAGTTGGTATAATGAGAATGACCATTGTGCTTTTCATCGAGTTATTGGACATGACATCAAAAGATGTAATAAATTCAAAAGTATTATCCAAAGCTTAATTGATAGTGGAGAACTTGCATTTGATAATCCTAATACACCTCCTAATCAGTACCTTGACATATTCTATAAACCTTTTCCAAATCATGCTCCTTATACCCATCACTATGACAATAAATAAGAATCATCTCACTCTCATAAGGGACATACATTCAACATTATTATTAGTGAGCCCATTATTGAGGAGATCGTTACCAAGACTACTACTTCCTCCATTATGCTTACATAAGTAGTGGACTCACCTTATATTCCTTTGGATACCCAAAAGAAGGAATCAACCACCCCTCTCTCTTCACATAATGAGGCTTTAACTTCATTCACCTCTCCTTTCATGGAAACACCAAAGGAGACAACCTTTGCTTTAACCATTTCTTCCACTCTACCCATTGAGTGGAAAAACGACCCTCCATTCCTTTAGACACCCAAACCAAGGAAACAACCATGTTTGTTCCTACACTTGAAGACACCATACCTACCTCCCCCATCATGGAATAATCATTTTCCTCTTTAAAAACCATCCAACAAGAGAAGTTAACTCATCCACCCAACCACTAATTTTGGAACCTCCCATTAAGAACAAGGATGGAAGAACCATTCCCTCTTCTTCATTTAGGGGCTTAATTTTTGAAACCAATGACCAAAGAACTAAACCCATCTATAATCCCTTTTCTAGACTAGTCCAAAGTTTAGAGTTCACTTCTCAACCCAAGTTTGATAGAGCCACCTTTTGGCATTGTCTTAGGATCCCATACCAAAACAAATCCGAATCCTCAACCTCACTTGAATCTACCCTTAAACCCATTATTACATCTCCATCAAACAAGTATTCCTATAAAACCATAGGTAAACCATCCCAATTACCTCCATCAAACATTTCCAAATCTCCTCATGCTTCTCTTACCAAACCTATCAAGAATCTATGAATTCTTCCCACACTTAGTTGAACTCACTCCTCTTTGAAGTTGGATTTAACTCCACCTAGTCCACCAAAGAAACTCCTAACCAAACCAACTAAAAATATAGAGTTACCAAAACCTCAACCTCAAACTAGAACCATACCAATTACTTCACACTTGCCTTATATCTTTGGACCCCATCCTTCTACCATCCCAATTACCTATTCTTCACTTAGTAAGCTACCCCTCTTTTCTTTACCTAAACCTGCTAAGACATCTAGTTTTTATTCATTCTTAACTAATCCATCCACCTATACTTTCCCACCTATATCTAACCCATCAACATCCAAATATTCAACCTCCAAATCATTTACCCCAAAGTCAACCATAATTAAGCAATCCTAATCACCAACTAGAACCATCCCACTACCTACAAATTCTGAGGTAAAAAAATAATTCTAAGAAGGCTCCCATCCCTAAAACTCTAAACCCATCACCTCCATCCATTTGAATGAATCATATTCAATCATACTAAAAAGGTTGTTGCAAACTTGTTCTATTAGCTTACCACCTATCTAACCATTTCACCCCTCCAATACCAAACCCTCTTGGTTCAATGATAACTTGATCTATGTATACCATAGGGCACTGAGACATGACACAGAGAACTACAAAGCTCTCCAAGCACTTGTTCATGGATTATAAGATGAGGATGATCTATTATTTTTTGAGTCTCTCCTACCCCATTACCAATCCAACCATCAAATCAATTTACCAAAAATTTACCTACTCTCTCACTCCCACCCAAGAGTGAGGAGGAGGAATCAAAGCAACCACCAAACTTGGTAAATCCCCCCATCCAAAATATTCATATGGTTACCAGATCTTGGGACCAATAGAAGGACAAAAGAAAAGCCAAAGTCTCTATTCTTTGGACATACCCTTCAACCCCTCAGCATTTTAACCAATCCCAAACATCTACACCTTTACCCTCACATTCACAACCACCAAAACCCAAAGTGTCTATTTTAAGACCCTCTCCCTCCAATCCTTTTGAATCCATCCAACGTATCATGTTGAAATAAATTCACCAGACACTAGTGAAATTGAGCCTTTATAAACTAATAAACACCTCACCTCATCATTATCAGGTACTGATAGAGGCTCCACAATCTATAGAGGTTTAACTAGATGACCCTTAACCTCTTGTGCCCTTTGTGGGAGCCCTCCAACTTTATGCCTTCATCACATTTTAGGATTTTCAAATACCTCTTATTCATCCTGAGGATTCCAATCCTCCCCTCTTTACACCACATACATCAATCACACCCCCATCAAGAGGGTAATGATTTGTGGAAGAGATAGTGTCAACATTATCTCCTCCCATGCTTATGACCAATTACAACTGCCCAAGAACATCATGTTATAAAGCACAATAATTCTTTGCTCCTTCAATGATACCATGGCCACTACCTTGGGGACAATTTTCCTTCATATCTACTTGGAATCCCTTACCATTATTAAACTGTTTTACATTATAGATTGTGAGTTTCAATATAATGTGTTACTCGAATGCCCTTAGATCTGTGCCATGAGTTGTGTCCCTTCTACCTTACATTGATGTGTCAAATTTGAACACAAAGGTCAAGTTATTACCATCAAAGCTGACCTTAATCCATTTACCTCCTATAATATGACATATTAGCCTAATGATGTTCTTATTCCTCCTTCATCCACCTCACCATCAACTACTAACAACATTACCTTACCACCAACCAAAAGCCATAATACTCCCACCTACAATAGTGATGAAGCTTCCACTAGCTCATCAATCCCTTCTTCCTAGATTCCCATAGGGGACCCTTTGGCATCCATGTTCTAACTTCTTTCCCATGGGGAATATCACCTTTTAGCCTTGGATGCTTTCCATACACCCCAAGAGTATGGGAACTTCAAACATGACCATTCTTACAATCCCAACATCAAAACTATCATCCCTTTTGGGCTCCCCAACCATCAAACAAATTTAGTTTATGGGGGAATTGATCAACCACTTCATGCTCTTGCCAGTACCTTGTCCATTCAACCCTTCACTTCTAACTTCTCTTATCTCAACAAACTAGCCTTTGCCAAAGCTTACCTTTATAGGTGTGCTTAGAAGGGGTTTGGTCTCAACCTTTATGAACAAAGACCTCACAAGCTACCCATAATCAAAACTCAAAAAACTCATGACTCATTCAACCTCAATTTTGTACCACTAGAAGAACCCACCTCACCAAAATGCATCACCTCCATTGATGACGAGGTTCGATCTTCACCAACCCCATCTCCCTCAATGTTTAAAGACTTTGACATCATACTATCTAACTTTTTTTGGGGATCAATACCATTAGTTTGGGCCCTCTAACCTATCAAAAGGGTTTCAAAACTAAAACCCTTCCTCTCATCCATCCTAAAATGATAGAGAGGGATTCTCCTACCATCGACACCATCCAACATCAAGATGATGATTCCATTCTCACTTATCTTGGTGTAGGGGATTCTTCTATCCATAAATCCCTTCCTCTTGAGAACCAAACCATGTTGAATAAATCCACCATTGATGTCAACTTCGGTAGTCAAGATAACCCCCATATTGTTAAAATAGGCCAATCCTTAAATTCTATAGAGTAATAAGATTACCCTTCTTTCTTTCATGATTGTAACAGAGCCTTCACTTGGTCCTATTAGGATATGCCCAGAATTGATCCTTTAATTTCCATCCATAACATTGTCACCCATCCAGAAGTTAATCTAGTGTGATAAAAGCTTTATAGGATACATCCTCGCATTGCCCTTCTGGTCAAATAATAAGTTTAGCATCTCTTATCAATTAAATTCATCCAACCCATTGATTATCCATAATGGGTTCTAACATTATTCCCATTACCAAACCCATAGGGGGAATTTGCCTCTACATCAAATTTCATGACCTCAACTTCACTTGACCAAAGGATGACTTTCCTTTGTTGAACATTAACCAACTTGTTGATATTATAGCTATCCATGAAATGTTATCTCCCATGGATAGTTTCTTAGGATATAATCATATTTTAATTACCCCTAAAGATTAGCATAAAAATTCCTTTATCACCCCATGGGGGAACTTCTATTATAGGGTCATGCCTTTTGGTCTGAAGAATGTTAGAGTAACCTATCAACGTGCCATGACCTATATCTTTCATGATCTCATCCATATAATTATAGAGGACTATATGGATGATCTCCTTGGGAAATCCAAAAATCACAAGGATCTCTTAACCATTCTCACAATCATCTTCGATCGACGAATCCATTATCATGTAAAATTCAACCCCAAGAAGTGCATATTAGGGGTCTTATCTGGAAAACATCTTGGTTTTATCATCTCTATTTGAGGAATCAAAATAGACCCTACCAAAGTTAGATAAATCTTGGAGATGCCTAATCCTAATAATCTTAAGAAACTTTTTAGACTGTAGGGGAAGCTCTAATCCATTCATCACTTCATCTCCCAATTATCAGATAGATATCACCCTTTCACCATCTCCTCAAGAAAGACACCTCTTTTATGTGGAACAATGACTATCAACAAGCCTTTGATTCAATCAAGGAGTACCTTCTCTCTCCACCTATCCTCATCCCTCTGAGGGAAGAACAACCCTTATACATTTATATATCCACCATGGACCATTCCTTAGGGGCAATGCTTGCTCATCGTGATGAACAAAATAAAGAGAAAGCCATTTACTACATTAGCTACACACTTATAGAGTACGAGACTTGGTATACCCATCTCAAAAAAAATTTCCTCACCTTAGTCTTTGTGGCTTCCAAAATTCATCATTACCTTCTTAACCATAATACATATGTCATCTCTAAAATAGACCCACTCAAGTACATATACTCTAAACCACACCAAAACTAACATATGAATAAGTGGCTCATGCTCCTAGATGAATTTAATCTTGATTTCCTTTAAACAAATTGTATTAAAGGGAAAGTCATCATCGACCATTTAGCCAAATCTCCTCTTCTAGACAATCAACTACTTCTTCTTGCTTTTCTAAATTAGTCCATTGCAACTCTTTCTCTAGAGGAACCCACCCAACAAATGACCATGTTTTTTTATGGCTCTAAATGCCAACATGGTGGGGGTGATAGAGATATTATCATTCCCATTAATAGTTAACCTCTTCCCCTTTCCTTTAAAATTAATTTTGACTATACCAATAATGTGGCTAAATACAAAGCCCTGGTTATAGGTCTCCAAACCACTCTAGCTTTGGGAGTCAAAATAATCAATATCTTTGGCAATTTCTAACTTGTGATCAACTAGGTCAATGGATCCTACCAATGTAAAAATTATGTCCTATTGAAGTAAAAAAAACTCATGGATATACTCTTTGCATCATTCAATCATTACCTTATCCAGTTTGTTCCTTGATCTACCAACAAATTTGTAGACATGATGGCTTCCCTTGCTTCTTAAATCCCATCTTAACCTAATGAATCTAAACTATTTATCACCATCCATCACTTTATCACACCCTCATATATTAGTTTTGACCTCCTTACTATTTTTAGTGTGGAAACATCTCCTTTCAACATTTGGTATGACCAAACTTTTAAATACCTTAACCTTAACATTGTTCCTCCCAACCTTTCAAGGAATGCTCAAAGAGCTTTTGTTCAGAGTACCACTCATAAAGCTTCCCATGCTATCAAGAAAACACATGATGGAATATGTGGGGGAAATTTTAGTGGCTTAACTATCACTAAATGTATCCTTCACTTGGCCTATTATTGGTTCACCCTCAATCAAGATTGTTGTGATTATGTAAAGAAGTGTGTCAAATGTCAACAACATGCTAATTTACATCACATATCTATCTATGGTCTTTGAGTATCCAAAGACTATCATAATTTCTTGCAATGGGGTCTCAATATTATTGGGGAAATCAATCCTCATTCATCACAATGACACCAATCTATCCTTATCACCAAATAAATATTTCCCCAAATGGGTAGAAGCCATCCCCATTATCTCAACCAAAGCTGAAAATATTATTGATTTCATCACTTACCACATCATCTGCCACTTTGGTGTTCCCCATAAAATCATCATTAATAATGTCAAATCTTTTAAAAATAATCAATTCCAAGGGCTTTGTGATGCTTTTGGCATCAAATTAAGCTTTTCTTCACCCTATCATCCATAAGCAAATGGACAGGTGGAAGCCTCTAACAAAATTCTCAATAAAATGTTAACCAAAGTAGTAAGTGCTTTAGGTTGGGATTGGAATATACACATCCCTTTCAATTTATGGGCCTATCACACTATTATTTGAACCTCTATGGGTGCTACCCCATTCTCTCCTATTTTTTGAGTATAGGTAGTCTTTCCTCTTGAAGTCTAGATCCCTTCTCTTCACATATCTTTGCATGACATGATTTTTAAAAGTGATTATCATCAAGAATGCCTCACACGTCTTGAAATCCTTGATGAACATTGCTTTGTAGCACTTAATCATAGTTATGTCTATCAATAATGAATTAATCACACTTACAAAAAACATCTAAAAGAGTAAGTATTTAATATTGGAGACCTCATCCTTAAGGAAAATCAACATGTAATTAAAATGGAGAAAAAAAAAAGGGAAAGTTTGCTTTCAATTGTTTTGGACCCTATATTATAACCCGTAAGTATGGATTAGGAGCTTATCATTTCTCTTCTCTCAAAGGCAAAATAGAACTTTAAATTCTCAACACTTTGAATTTGCATCCTTTCTATTGTTAAAATAGGGATCAAACTCACCTTTGTGTCTAACTTAAGCTCATCTTTTGGTTTATGATATTTTAACTTCCCTTCACTTACCTATCCTATTTATTTTGGGGATAATGGATTAGAACACAGGACCATGTGATTATCCATCATAATTATAGCCTAATACTAAGCATGGGTACAATGGCTCTATCCATGGCATGGTTCTCATGGATACTTTTCATCTCTAATCAAATGGAATCCCATGATCAGTGGTCTCTCAAACCACTTTCCCTCATCTACCATCATTAAAATTTTGTGAAAAAAGTCTTGCCTCCATAAAGGTAGACCTATAAGCCTACATATATTTTTCCATGTATAAAAATAACATTCAAAATCAAATTGGGAGACCAAAATATTACTTGGGTCCATATCTCTAGCATTACAGACTACTCCCTTAAAGGATAGCTACCCAAAAACTCAATTGCTTAAAAGATAGACTACTCACTCGAAAGACAGCTATAACATAACAACAAATCCAACTTTATACCACTCCCTTGAAGGATGGATAAGCCAAAGTTTGTAAACACAATCATTTGAAGCTTCTTGCATTGATCAACTTCACCAATTATATTAAAGAAACAAAAATAAAAAGTATCCCTATGTCAAAATAAAAATAAGAAATCCACGATTAGATTTTACATATGGCATTAGTAGACATCCTACATTAATCAATCTACATATTATATTAATGCATGGACTTATCTATTAGGGGCTTTTAGTCACCTAGAGAAGGGGCAAGCTAACCCATGTCAGGTTACCATATTACCCATTTCTCATTCAACTATCTACCTATCACCTACTTTCCCTTATTCAATTCTCTATGATAATAGGGACTATGAGCTTTCTTGACATAAAGTGATACTGATACCTTATTTTGCAATCAAAGCATGCTAATGCAAAGTGTTCAAAAAGCTTATTTTCATTGAGCATGTCTGACTTTAGTTATGTCAGGCCTTTGTCAATGACAACATCATGATTTTCTTACCCTATAAAAATTAGTTCATGAAGACATGTGTCTCATTAATCTTTTATATTTTTCCAACATTTATTTTTTTACCTCTACAATCTTTATGTGTCTTCATTATATCTCAATATCACATATCATATCCAAACATTTAAAAAATAATTTTCATCATAACACTAATATATATGCCTCAAAACATTATGATCCATGTCCTGTTTATGCACCCAAACATCAAATGCATCATAAACCACATCCTCAAAATAAACAATCAAAACCATCTTATCTATCATCAAGACCAAACACCTCATCTTTCATACATATAAAAAAATAACCTAGAACTATCAACATATCAACTTCAATCATCTAATCACAAAACACATTTTAATTGCTTCAGCTCATCATCCATAATATTTAGCATCATATCTATCCAAAACATAAAACAAACCACATTCTCCATTAACATGTCATCATATGCCTAAAATACACATCCACATATCACTTTATAGAGCATGAGGCATGAGGATCCTACCATTTACTCATATCAAAACATACATCATGCATATTCCTAAACATTAAAACTAATTAACCATAAATAAACCACATTCATAACCATATTCACACATCATATCAACAAATAACATAAACCATATCATCTACCATTTACCATAAACATTATCCACGAGTCACATCATATTTACCAAATAAAAACCATTCACATCTATAAAATGTGCCATCATTTTCTTTAACATGATCAAAGATACATCATCCATGTGATCATCAATCACATATCCATAATAATATCATAAAAAACATCTTTATATGACAATAATCAAAACCATCCATGATCATATATATCATATCCATCTAATGAACACAACATAAATATATATGAATAAAATAACCCATATGATAATAACATCATCTATCACATATCGATAATCATGTCATAAACAAAATTATTACTCATCCATAATCATGTACATCAAATGCCAAAAAACATGTACATCCATAAACATCATCACATGCCTAGGTCAACAAGCCAACATCTCATAAGAGTTAAAGTATTCAACATCTCATTCATAATCCATATCATCATAACCACATCTGAACCATAATATACATCTATCTCATCAAAAACATAATTAACATCTATATCATCATGGACATAATCAACATCTATATTATCATAAACATAATCAATATCTATATCATCATGAACATAATCAACATCTATATAATCATGAACATCATACAACATAATTATCATATAACTCATTATCCAAGTCATACATGTTAGTGAAGTATACATCATCATACAAGAAATACATGGAATAATGTATCAATCTCTCTCATATACATCTTGCATCATTAGCATGTAGGTTGGTATCAAAATAAAGAACATATAAATTATATAATCTCCTTTATTAGGCCCTTGGGACACCAATACCACTGGCCCCATCTGCACCTTCACCTGCACCTACAATTACCATCTGGTGGTGGCCCCCCTGATATCCCTAACTACCCCACTATCAAGGCTCACTATCTTGTAGTAGCTATCAAAGGACCCCTTGCCAAGCTGGCCATATACTCTCCATTTTTCATCTCTAGTGGTAACTACACTATCACTATCACTATCACTATCACTATCACTATCACTATCACTATCACTATCACTATCACTATCACTATCACTATCACTATCACTATCACTATCACTATCACTATCACTATCACTATCACTATCACTATCACTATCACTATCACTATCACTATCACTATCACTATCACTATCACTATCACTATCACTATCACTATCACTATCACTATCACTATCACTATCACTATCACTATCACTATCACTATCACTATCACTATCACCTCATAATATCTTAGCTCCTCAATGGTGGCTAAGTACTATGTCCTCAAAACTATACCAAGTGGTAATCCTACTATAGCCACCCCTACCCTCTATCTCAATGAATCTCTCTCTTGATTCACTAACCCAAGAGAGATCCTCTCCTAATCTTGATCTCCAATCAAGGTGGCAATTTGACCTTGTAAAATGGCCACCTACCCTTATAAGCTATAATTTGGGCCTATACCACTGCCAATGCCATTTTCACCTATCCAGCCTATGCCAATTCCCCTATATGATCAACATATATGGGCTATTATTGATCCTCATCAGCCCATACAAAATTGACTATATCACATCTTACCTGATACCATGCCACATACCCATCTACAATATCAACATCATCAATGGTGGATCTAGATGATAACTCCTCATAGTCTAATATAATATCTTGTGGTTGTGGCTCTAGGAACTAAAACTCGATGTCCTCCCTCCTATATCTAGGGACATATAGTGGGATCCCCTATATTAATCCAAATGATCTCTACACTTAGTCAAATGGGATAAGCTCTATCTCCCCATCCCATCTCCCATAAATTTAGTGCCAACTCTATAAAGATAATGTGTGGTAGCTATACTTAGGCCACCTAGGACAACCCACATATGGCCTCCATACTATGTCAATAGCTACCAAACCCTCCAAGGCATCCCTGAGCCACTCAATATCTCAACCTCCACCACCTGCACTTGTCAATGTATACTCACCTCTCTATTTAGTGAAACCAACTAGAAATAACTCCTAGCTAAATCCATGCCAGGGTGACCCCACAAGCCTTAGTACCTGAATGTGCTTATATTCCCAACAGTGAAGCATGAACCTAACACTAATCCTATATTGCCTATGAGCTTGAAAGGCATAGATCTCTCTATAGATCTACACTATTAATACTAGGGCCCACCCAAAAATAGTCCTCCCTAATAACATCTCCACCAGAATCCCTAATAACCTATATGGGAAGTGAGCACTACTTAAATCGGGCATCATGAAGCAAGACACAACCACCACCACCATCATCATCATCATGAGTAAACATCTATTTATAAGATCCCTTTGGTATAAGGGTCTATAGCTGAATCCAAGTGAAATTGAGTATGTACTTGATCTACCCCATATATTAGGTTCATATGATAATAAATCTCCTCACTTTATATACAGTAGATGGCTCCCCATGAATAGGTAGTCATGTAATATGATGACTGTCCTCTAGGAGAATCATCATCTCCCCCATTGATAGTAAAAATATGTTAGTGGTTAGGTCCTATCTATTGATGAGGGTTACTATCATACCCACATCTCATGGCAAGTACCAGTAATGAATCATCATTCCTAGCCTAATAGTCTCCACATGTCTCCATTCCTTTGTAGTCATCATGTCTTAAACCTTGGAAAAAATGTGAGGGACCTAGTCCCTCATCTAAATCTGATTATGTGCTTACATAAAAAATACATGCTTAGCTCTCCATGTCTAATTAAGTTCCACCTTAAACATACCTTTTTCGACCTATTACAACCCAAACCCTTACTTCTACCTTACATCTATCCAAACCTCTCCAACACACCTATAACTCTATTAGACACCAAACCTAACATATCATTTTAGCCACCTAATCACTTCTATTTGTTACCCTTTACCTAATGACCCTTCCTATATAAATCTTTTGACATAAACTTCCAACAACTATTAAATACTCTCTAACCATAACATTTATTAAAACTTTAATAAATAATAATTTAACACATCTTAAAAATACTTTGGGTTTCCAAACCTTTTAAAAATTTCAAATAACCCCCTCTTCTTTTATCACAACTTTCCTTATATTATTTGATCGTTGATAGTTCCTCAAACAACCAATAGTCCCCTAATGTACATTTTACCCCTAGTGCCTGATCGTTGGTGGTTGAGTTAAACCATAGTGACTACTAGCATTGTAACTCAAACTCTAGACCCCCCAAAACCTCTACAAAATCACCTAACCAACCCCCCCGCCCCCCACCCCACCCCACCCAACCCCTCCCCAAAATTTCTTTGCCTAATCCTTTTCCCACCTTAATTTATATCTAACACACCCTTCCCCTATCCAATTCATCTATAGCTTGGCCTAATTCCACAAAATCTAAAACTAGGGCATCCTCAGACCTAATTCAAAACACGACCCAAATCTTTCACCACTAACTACAATGCACCTTAAATAATAATAATTTACACCATGCTATCAATTTCAAAACAACTCTTACCTAATTTTGTGATCACTGGTGTGGTCGAAGCCCTCGTAACACCACCTAACCACATCCTCATCTACCCTCCATTAAATTTCCACTCAAGTCAACCTTGCACACATAATCTGCAAATCAATGAATTCCACCTTAGCAATCTCACTCACAAAGGGATAGATGCATAAATCACTTAGAGCAAAACACCCCAAAATTTAAATGGTAAAAATGAAGTTATGTTTTATTTTTGACCTTCTAGATTTTAGGGTTTCTTTTTAACTGTCGATGGTTAAGGTGATCATCAATGGTTAACCCAGGGGAAAACCCTAACTAGTGATGGTTAGGATTCCCTACCTTCTTTTCAAAATTTTCCATACACCCCACCTTGGTGCAAACATTTTGGGGAGATCACCTACTCTCAACCAAACCAACATTGGACCAAATAAAAATTACCCTTCTCTGACCACCAACCTATTTGACCATGTCCACCTTGATGTTGGATGTTTTGACCTAAACTTTTGCATGTTTTGTGATGACCTTGCCTTGATCATTTTAACTGTACTAACCAACCTCGCCTAGTTGGAATTTTTTACTTTGTACTACCTCATACATGGCCAAACCATTTGTGTTGTTTCATGGGAACACTTCCTACCCCAGATACCTACGTATAATGCTGACCCTATCTAGATGAATTGATAGGCATGACCCAATTAATTATGACCAATGATGTGGACTAGTCAACCTATCATACATATCCATAGAACCTAACCTTATTTGTATCAACATTAGTAACTTTAGTCTTTGCATGATCTTAATTATTATACTTAGTTATATTTTATGTGCACATTTATGTTTCAAATACCCAACCTATTTTATGTCACCCACTTATGACTCACCCTTTACCATTTATCAAAAGCTAACTTGATTTCACTTTTGCCTCATCAAATCCTAGTTTGAGGGGATACCTCCTCCCATACTCGAGGCAACCAAACCATGACAAGCAACCTATTCATTTTTTTTTTGTAGCTTATTAATCCAAAGTTGCATAATAAAAAGAAATAAAATGTAGACACTTAAAAACTACATAGTTTTATATGTTAAAACACATAGAACCCTTGCTTGACCTTGAAGCTATTTGACCACCTAGTTGACTTAGGCTATTTATTAATTTACTAACTTAACTTTTTAAATTACTCCTTTTTAAGCCATTTTCCTCTAGACCTTGACCACTGATGATCAACCTAACCACTGATGGTTAGCTTGACTAGTGATGGTCAGGTATCCAAGCCTACTTTAAAGATTTAAAGCATTACCAACTATATGAGATAAGCATGACACATTTATCAACTTCCATTTTGTGATGCAAGTCAACTTTAAAGCATCATAATTAGAAAATTTCTCTTATATATAATTAGTAACTTCATCTTATAAAAGGAGAAAATTAGGAAATGAAAAGGATCTATAACTCTAGCAATCCACGTCCAAAATATATTACATATAGGTATCCAACATCCTTCAGTGAGCAAGCAACATCAACAAAGACTCAAACCTCTATCGGTATCACTTTTGAAGACCAAATTACTATCATTGTGGCCAAATTGATTTAGCCTTCCACTACAAACTTACATGTATTTATTTCTTATTTTCTTTGATTTATGTTCCATTTATAACCTCCTTACCCTATTAAACCCATCGATATCTTATTTTACATTCCCCTAATCCATAACAAACCTCTATTTTCCTAATTACCCAATCTATAATCCTTTTCTTGATCATTTCCAGAATCACATAGGTAACTACTAATGGTTATCTCAACCAAGATGGTCACCTCAACCATTGATGGTCACCCAATCATTGATGGTTATCCCAACTATCGATGGTTTACCCAACTATCAATAGTCACTATGGTAGAAAATAACAAGTTATTTTCACCTCATTGAACCCAATCAAACCCTATTTTCTATTTTTTTATCTATTTGCAGAGGTTTTTCTAATTTTGTAAACATAACCCCAAATATCTTAGCATGAGTATTTACCCATTTTTACTATATTTAGTATTTTTTAACAAGCAATTTATTTCCATCTCATCCTACATGCATTTACTTTTCTATTATTGAATGCAAATTTCCTTTATTTTCATTTATAACAACTTAATTATTATAAATAATGGATTGATAGCCTCCTAGTAAGCATATGCTTCTTAGATATAGCTCACTCTAGGTAGTCCACTCAACCATCCATCTAACAACCCCTTTTCCTAGTATTTTTCTTATCTACAGGTTATTATTTTTGAGCCAAAGAGGAGTTCTCACCATTGTCTGGATCATGCATGCACTTTATTAGGTATTCTTCTACATACCCACTTTATTAGTTTCATTACTTAATTCCAAATTAAGAAATAAGTAAAAATTAATTGAAACACAAGTAAGAGAAATTAGAAGTAAATGGTCAGATAGAAGAGGTGGTGAAGGAAGTAATAAATGAATCATCAAATCCCCATAGATGAAATTGGTTTGGTGGTTTAGGAGATTGAAAGGAATGATGATTCAAGTATTGGGGTCATAATTAAGATCATGGTCAAGGTTCCCATACTCTTGAGGAGTATGGAAGGCAACCAAGGCCAAAAAATGATACTCTCCTAATGAGAGACATTGGAACATAGGTTCTAAAGGGTCATTTATGGGGATCTGAGAAGAAGGGATCAATGATCTAGTTGAAGCTTCATCGATGGTAGGGGTAGAGTTGTTATTTGGTGGTGAAGTGGTGTTTGTTGTTGGTTAGTGGTGAGGTAGATAATAAAGGAAGAAGAACATCATTAGGTTTATATGTCATATTGAAAGATGCAAAAGGATTAGGGTCAGCTTATATGGTGACCACCTAAACCTTATGTTCAAACTTGACACACCGATGCAAGGTAGAAGAACCACAACTTGTGGATTAGATACAAAGGCATCTACGTAAGATATTGTATTGGAAATCACCTTATATGATGTAGAAGAGCTCTATAAGTGTGTGAGGTCCCGAGTGAATGTGGAGGTTGAATGTTTCTAAGGTTGTGGCCATAGTACCATTAAAATAAAAAAGGACCATTGAGGTTTTGACATGATATTCTTTGGTAGCTAGAGTTGTTCATAAGCATGAGAGGAGATAATATTAATAATAGACACCCCATAAATAATCACCCTTTTTATTTAGGTTTGATTGATGTATATAGTGATGAAGAGAGGAAGATCCATATCTTTAGGATAAACAAAAAGTATTTCAAATCCTTAAATGTGATAAAATAGGAAAGTTAAAGAGTTTTGATAAAGGATATAAGAGGTTGAGGGTATTTATGTTAGACCTCTATGGATTGTAGGGATTATATTAGTGCTTGATGGTGATGGGGAAAGGTGTTGATTAGTTTTTATAGGCTCAAAATTATTAGTGTCTGGTGAAGCTATTTTAGAACTACTCACTAGATAGATTCAAAAGGGCTAGAGGGAGAGGCACAAAAAATGGATATCTTAGGTTTTGGTGAAGGTGAAGGTGAAGGTGTTTGAGTTTAGTTGAAAGTTTGAGGTGTGGAAGGATATGTCCATGGAATGGATACTTTGGCCTTCCTCTTATCCTTTTATTAGGCTTGAGATTGGGTAACCATATGGATAGTGTGGATGAGGGGGGTGTTGGGCTAGAAGGCTGCTCTGGTTCCTCCTAACTCTTGGATGAGAGTATGGGAGCATGTAAGTGTTGGATAGGTTTGTTTGGTGGTAGGGTTGATAATGGTCTCAAGAGAGGTTCATCTAACAATAGATCATCCTCATCCCATACATTATGGATAAGTGCTTGGAGAGCTTTGTAATTATTTATGTCATTTCTAAGTGTCTTATGATATGTGTA
The DNA here is from genome assembly GCA_037957365.1 of Torreya grandis. NCBI lineage: Eukaryota > Viridiplantae > Streptophyta > Pinopsida > Cupressales > Taxaceae > Torreya > Torreya grandis. The sequence continues at coordinate 331,091 of JARHVA010000056.1, forward strand.
GATTAAAATATCATTAAACCAAGATGGTTTAGGTTTCAAAGGGTAAAAGGGTATAATAGGTGGTAGGTTTAAGGAATAAGTTTGTAATAAACTTTTTAAAATGGTCAAATAAGATTAAAGCAAAGGTGTTGAGGGTGATTGGTTTTTGGTTTTAGTGGTGAGAGCCTTCTTAGAAGCAGGCTTTACCTCAAGGGTTGTGGGTGGTAGGATGGTTTTGGTAGGTGGGTTTGATTAGGGTTATTTGGTATTAGTTATTTGGAGTTGTTTAGTGTTGGTAGGTTTTGAGGTGGAGGTTTTAAAGGCAAAATATTTGGATGTGGATGATTGAGATGATGAAGGTTTGGAGATAGGTGGGAAGGTGGAGGTATATAGCTTGGTAAAAAATGAAGGGGAGGTTGATGTTTTGGAAGGGGTAGGTAAAGATAGAATGAAAGGAAGAAGTTTAGTTTGGGTAGTTTTGGGAGGGTTCACCTTCTTGGTAGAAGGGTGAGCTCCTAGGATGGAAGAAGGATGAGGTCCCAAGATAGAAGGTAAGAGGGAAGGAGGTGGTATGGATATAGTTCTATTGAAAGTTTGGGTGGTTCTACCTTTTTATTTGGCTTGGTTAAACTTCTCTTTGGTGGACTAGATGGGGTTAATTCCAACTTCAAAGAGGGATGGAGAGGGATAGGGGTAGGAAGTATCCCTAGGTTTTTGATAGCTTTGATTAGAGAGGTGTAATGTGTTTTGATAATTTTGGATGGAGATGGTTTGGATGGTTCCCCCATGGTTTTGAAAGGAGAGGTGTTTGATGAGGGGGTTGAGGTGATGATAGGTTTAATGGTGGATAAAATTGAGGTTGAAGGTTCATTTTTATTTTGATAGGGGAGCCCAAGATGGTGCCAAAAGGTGGCTCGATCTAAATTGGGTTGAGAGGATAATTCTAGGATTTGGACTAGTATAGAGAAGGGTGTGTAAATAGGTTTGGTTGCTTAGGCATCAGATTCAAAGATTAGGCCCATAGGTTGAGGTGAGGTAGATGTTTCTTCACCCTTGTCCTTGATGAAAGGTTCCAAGATTTGGGAAGATGTTTCCTTGATGGAAGGAGTAGATAAGGTGATCTCTTCTTGTGTATTTTTTTCCAAAGAGAGAGAGAGGGTGACTCCATGAAGGGGGAGGAAGGTATGATGGAAATGGTTCTCCTTTGGTATTTTTATCAGAGAAGAGGTAGGTAAGTCAATTATCTCCTCAAGTGAAGAAGATGAGGTAGTTGTTTCCTTTGTTTGGGTATCCAAAGAAATGGAAGGTGCTTCTACCACTTTTTTAGGTGGAGTGTAGGAAGAGGTAGTTCCGACAATGGTTTCCTTAATGATAGGTTCATTGATAATTACATTGACTGTATGGACCTCATGAATGTGAGATGACTCTGGTTTATTATCATCATGGTTGGTAGAAGGGGTATGGTTGGGAAAAGGTTTCCAAAAGATGTCGAGTGATTGATTTGGGGGTACATTGGGATAATATAATGTAAATTATCCTCTGTCAATCAAGGTTTGAACAATGGTTTTGAAGGTGTTAAACCTACTAACGTCATGTCTAATGACATGATGGAAAGTACATAGGTCATTCTCATTGTACCAACTAGGCACAGGATGAGAATCATCAAATTATAGAAGAGGTTTGATAGGGGAAGTTGTATGATGTTGGCTTTGAGCAACTTGTCCAAAACTAAAGAATATGAATCCCCTAGTAGAGTATATTATTTTGGGGGAGCCTAGTTTTGATTTTGAGTTTGTTGATTAGAGGTGTTAGAGTAGTTGGTTTGGTTAGGTTGGTTGACAACTAGAGGTGGGCATATTTTAAGGACAACCATGTTTACAACTACCTTTGGTTTGGTGTTGGGGTAGTTAGATTAGTTAGTGGTTTTGGATGAGGAAGGGTTATTATATTTGAATCTAGAGTTATTGTTTCTTAGTTTCAATTTCCCCTCATTAATGATTATGATTTCTAGTTTGCATGCCATGGTAAAAGCCTTGTCAAAGGTTATGAATTTTGAACCTATAGAGTAGGGGAAATATGTTTGGCACAATACTAAGAGAAAATTTAAATCAACTTGGGTTAGAGCATAGAGAAAGAGAGTTGGTTGATAAGACCTCTCCATCATGCTACAAAATTTGCAATTGACCCATCATCAAACTAATTAATAGAGTAGAGGTCGGTGATGGAGACCTTATTAGATATATTTATTGAGAAGTGGTCTAAAAAGGTTTGGTCTAGTTGGGAAAAGGAAAATATGGACTGATTGGTGAGATCACTATACCAATCCAATGCTGGTCTAGATAAAGACATAGGAAAGGTGCAAAGGAGAAGAGCATAATAATAGGCAATCAAGTAGAAAGAATGTTGAAATGCTCTTAAATGTTGTTGGGGGTCTTCCTTGATTTAGAACTTAAAGAATTGGGGCAGTTACCATTGATTAGGATAAGGTTGGATATGGATGGATGGGTGAATAGGTTTGTTACAAATTTGGTTGTAAGATAGGAGGTTGTGATCCCCAGAGATAAACTTTTCTAGGTTAGTCATTTTGCCCATCAACATTTTGATCAAATCTATTTGGGGTTGGGGAATTCCATAATTAAATGGTAAGTGTTGTGAGGTTGGGTGGATGAAATATATGGATAAATGGTAGAAGGTTGAGAGGATGTCACATGTTGGTATGTGGTCATTGAGGGTTGGGATGATGCCACATAAGGGTTAATGGGCATAAAAGATTGGGTAGAAGGTGTAACTATGTATCCTTTTAGATTAGGAATATAACTTGGGTAGGGTGTCATAGGAATTTGTTGAGGGATTAATAGGGGTTGATTTGGAGGTATGATTGAAGTGGTAGGTTAAGAAATTGATATGGATTGGGTTGGAAGCATAGATTGGGGGTGAGTGGTAACTCTAGTACTAATAGGTGGAAGGGTAAAAGGTATAGAAAGCACCACATTTTGAAGTGGGGTGGAGATTGGTGGGTTGGTAGTGATAAGGGGAATAGTGGAAATATGGGAATAAGGTATCTCTATGGTGAATGTGGTTTGAGTAATTAAAGGTAAGGTTTCCCTTATGTTAAAGGAGTTTTTGGTTGGTGTAGGGGGTGTCTAGTTATTAGTTGGGATGTTTGATTGAGTTTGGGTGGAGGTAGTGGATGGGATATTGGTGGAAGAAGATGCATGGGTGATCATAGGTTAGGTGGAGGTAGTGACAATAATCATATGGGGTGGCATCCCATAAGGTGGATACATAGGAGGAATCAAAGTAGTAGGGGTGTAATGAGATAAGGTGTTGAGGTAATGTTGGAGGGCCACAGGGTTGTTATCAAAGAATGTGGCAAAATATGCATCACCTTCGACAACTATCTAAGACATGGTAGGGTAGGAAAATGATGGGGAGAACCCTCAACATATAAGGTATATTACATGGAGCAAGAAGAAGAGGAAGGTGGCTCTTGTTTGGTTTGGTTCCTCAACTGTTGTCTAGTAAATACCATGTGAAAAATATAAAGGAACAAAAGAAATCTCACAAATCAAACACAAATCAAGAAAAAAGAAAAATATCTCAAGGTAATCAAAATCATATACTAGAGTACACTTAAAAACATAGGATTTTTTTTATATCACTTTTGGATTATGCCTTAGAAAGTGTGAAGAACTTTGGTTTGTAGATCAGGTACTAGAAAGGAAGTCTAGGGTTTGTTTCAAGTGTTAAAAGATCTCAAAAATCTATATTTAAAGTTAGTATATGGCTTGATATTGGGGCCTATCCTTCACTTCACACACCGTAGTGATAAGGGTGTTAGGTGCTTAGCCAAGATATACTGAATTTTAGAGTTTAGACTCAACTAAAGAGCTAAGTTTTGGTTTTTCTTCTTGGTAATGACCTCCAAGTAAGATAGCCAAAGGGTAAGGTGATCTACTAGGAGATGAAACCTTATTCAGGCTTTATGTCAATTGTTTTGATGTGTTGATTGATTATGTGGTTTGATATAGTGTGTGATAACAAGAGTGAAACTATGATTGATTACTTTGCTTTTAAGTTAACTAGATGAACTAAAAACATGAAATCAATCAATGTATGTAAGGCTTATTTTATACCCAAAAGAAAATTTTAATTTCATTGCATGAACATAGAATAAAGGAAGAAAAGGGCACCTATATGCTAATAGGTCCCATTGGGTGTGCCAGAATGTTTCTCTCAATTTCTACTAATTTCTATCTAAAGAAGAAGAAACTACTAATAAGGGTGTGGTAGAAGAACCTATTTGTTTGTGCATGCATGATTTAGATGAGTGTGAAGAGATCCTCTTTGTCTTGGGAATAATGACATATAGATAAAAAAATCACTCGTGTAAAAGGGTTGTTAGATGGGTATCAAGGTGGATTCATAGCGTGAACTAAATCCAAGAAGCATGAAATTACTAGGAGGCTATCAATCCACACTCTTAAAATAGTTAAGTTGGAAGAAATGGAAATAAATTACTTACATCAAATGATAGAAAATACTAAAAGATAATACAAAAATAAATGAAATCTTGATAAATGAAAATAGACTAATTAAGCAAATAATAGGTTAATACTAGTGCTAAACAAATTAGGTTGGGTTCAGAAAATAGGTGAGGTCTCTATGAATAGGCAAGAACATAGAAAGTGGAATTTGGGTGAGGGTAAATAGGTGGAGATAACCTGCTATTATTTCCTACCATAGTGACCATCACTAGTTAGGGTGACCATCAATGGTTAAGCTGACCATCAGTGGTTGGGTGACCATCAACGATTGAAGGTAACCATTGATAGTTGGGTGACAATCAATAGATGAAGGTGATCATTGATGGTTAAAGAAACCATCAATGATTCATGTGGATTTTGAAGATGTTTAGAAAAGGAACTGTAGAATGGGTTAGTGAATGGTCTTGGATTTGGTTAAGGGTTCGAGAGTTAGAATGTAAGATGTAAAAAGATCTAGTTGGGATAGGGAGGTCAGAAACCAAAATAACAAAACTAGAAATACAAAGTGTACCTATTTTATTTCTTGAAGGTTGATGTCTACCTGGAGAAATTTTGGTAGAGTAATGGTACTTTTCCTCAAGAGTAATTTTGGTAGAGGTTTACGTCTCGATTATAGTTGTTGAATTATTGGAAGGAAGACCTGCTGACTAGAAGCTTGATTACTTGTGTGCAAGAATGTTGATTATGGATCCTTATTCACCTCCTACTCCCCTCCTTTTATAGGTAAAGAGATGGATGTAGAAGGTTCCATAGGAGGTTAGGATACTAATTTTGATGCATCATGATGAATTAGTAATGGGTAAGGTAAACATATTAAATTGTGTCATGTTAGCTTGTACATAACTGGTGTTGTGTTTAGGAGGTGGGGACCTTGACCATCAATGGTCAGGGTGACTATCAGCAGTCAAGCTGACCATCGATGATCGAGTGTCAAAGGGTAAGTGGGGTAAAAAAGGGTAAGTTAGTGAGTTGGTTAGATAATTAGCTAACGTAATTTAAGGTCATGGTCAAGGGTTGGGTAATGGTTTGATCTAGGGGTGTTTCAACATTCAAATCTAAAGTGTGTAGAATTTTGGTGTCTACATTAAGATAATTAGGAAATACAAAAAAAGAAATAAAAATAAATAATAAGAATAAAGGAAATTAAGTGTTTTAAATAAATAAAAAAATAAAGAAAGAAAAAATACCAAGCTTTAAAGAAAGCGCAAAAGCTCATAAGGAAAGGGATAAAAATCATAATGGAAATCAAGATTTAAAAAAAATAGAGAGCTTTAGAAATAAAAAATAATTAGAATATATTTGGGAAAAGATAAAGCCATTTAATGAAAGGAAAAAGTGGGGTTGCATAAAAATACTATTTATTTAGTTGTCATGAATATAAACATCTAGGTTGGCCATAATAATTGCCTTAACATTTAAGACATCTTACATAGCTCAATACCATCTTCATAGGTCATCCATAACAACTATGGGTCACACTTAAGCAACTACACCTTTCAATTAGGCCTTATTAGCCCTTATAGGTCTCATGGAGACCTATTCACCCATTTATCACTTCATTGGGAAAATTAAAAACATAAGATAAATTTAAAGTACATGGGTCCACTCTATATGATCTATAAGACATCTTCTAGTCATTATACCAGCCAAGACATTCTTCTACTAAAACAAAATTTTCTCAAACAACATTTTGTATACTATAACACCATTAATGAACACATAGTCAACTTCGGAGATTCATGAATTTGACTATAAAAACATTCAAACCTTATAACTAGGATTTATGGATGAATCTTGAAGTCCTATAAATTTTTTCATTTTACACCATGATCAGATTCTACATATATCAAAAGTTATAGCTCAAAAATTGTAGACTATTTCTCCCTCACAAATTCAAATATTCAAAATCCAATGGTCACTGAACAATTGTTAAACATTGGTCATGTTGACCTCATCTCATACACCCTATCAATATTAACCAAATACACACCATCAATATCTATGAATCATCCTAGTCCTTACATTTTAATTCTCACCATTGATCTATGTTTCAAGCTCCCATGATTATGTCACTTGACAGCCCCATGTGCCTTTTGCACATTTGACTCATTGACTTTAATGGACATTGTTGATCTTCTGTCCAAGCTCTGTGAATATGACATATGTAACTAGTGCATTCACTATTTGACATATTAAATTTTATATGCACATTGGATAAATATCTATGATTTAACGTGCACTATTAGATCTACTGACTAGATGACCTCAAACTTCAACACAGTTAACTTGATGGCCTCTAGCACATCAAAGTTTGCAAGTACAACTTTGAAAATTTATATCTTAAGCTAGAAAACATTTCAAGACTCCAAATATTTATGGTACATTCTTGACACTATAGACAACATCACCATGAAAACATTTTACCACTATTGACTTTATAAGTACCTACAATAAATGCACAAACTTGCTAGTTTATATATGTCTGCATGATGGTCTGGCTTCTCTTAAGGTAGAATATGGCTTCTCATCATTCCAAATGATAAAAAGACATATCAAGACTTCATCAAGACATCTATGGATGCTTCACAACTTCTTTTTTGTCCCTATAGACATGTAAATGTGCCATATATCTCCAAACCATCAATTTGATTACTTTGCCATTAATGCATTAGTATAACATGCTCTCTTTGACATCAATGACAACCAAACATCAATGACCATGATTAACAGATTCATGATATGCATCTACTTCCATCCAATTTACATACATGTTTAAATTTAAACTACATGGGTTTGTTGGCTCAAAAAATTATCAAGGAGACAAATTGCTAACTTTGAGTCAACAGTGTGGGAATTAAGTTATTGTGTTAATCAGTAACATAGAACAAAGTCCCTCTCCTATTAGCAGGTGGAGCTAACTTTATTGAAATCCAAAAAAGGAAAAGTAGGGGAAAATCTATTCATAACTATTTATAACAAAAATGGTTTTTATTGGGGGTTTCATACTTTTAACCTAAAAGTACATAAAAGAGAGAAATAAAATGAGAGGAAAAAAGGGAAGAATAGAGAAAGGAAAGATATAAGAGAGGACAAAGTTATTAAAGTCAATTAAATACATAAACTACCATGATGACCCTAAGAAAAATAAAAGACAACTCTGGGTATCTAAATGTAGAAACTTATCAGAATAGTCCAAGAAGGGGAAAACATCGTGTGCATGAAAACCTCTCTCATTCAATGAGTGGTAAAAACATAATTACACCCTTACGAGTGCAAACATACACTAAGACAATTTTATAATACTAATAGCATACCAAAGATAACCATCCCATGTTTACCCATAAAAGACAATTAAAATATTGCTTAAACCCCACTGAGATTTCACATTTATAGAAATAACATGAAAGATTCTAAAAGAAATACTTAATGTGAAATTACCATTTTATGACAATTTGGTAGTGATTATAAAAACAATTTGAAAGTAAAGATATAAATACAAATGAATCATATGTAGTGTTATAACTCATGAAGAAATCTTGAACACAAATTCTATAAAATCTCCCTATTCTAATCTTTATTGAGTCAAAAATACAATCTCGTCCTTCAAATTTTTTTACAGAGTTTCACTACCAAAAAGTCATCACCTTTTACAATGAGCCTTACATTCATATTTATAACATGGGGAGGTGCTTATGATGCATAACCACCTTTTTTATTTTTTTTAAAAGTGTAAAAGTGATTTTATAAAAATGCACCACTTAAGTGATGCAAAAGTGCATTGATGTAATTTCACCATGTGCAAAAGTAAAATTAATAAATTGCACCACTTGAAAAGTGCAAAAATACTTTATTGTTTTTACACCTTTTGAAATGTGCAAATCAAAATTGCATGATTTGATTTAGAAACCAAACACTTGTATATTTTTTTTACATATCAATTGTTTCTCTCACATTCCATTATGAAAAAATTTAATCCAGATATTGGTACCACCTTGAGGGTTTTTCTCTCCTTGTCAAAGATGCCCATGAGATAATTGTAGGATTTCTATGCAACACCTCCATATTGTTATAAAATGACTCAAAATATATTAATGTGATTTTTATCTTTAAAAAGTATTCATATCTTCAATAGATGGAGGATACTAAAAAAAATCCACCAAAAATGCTTTGGATTAGTTATCTATGTCAAGATAGACACATACCGAATTTGGAAACATATAGAAATCCTAAAAACCGTTTAACAAATTACCTCAAATGAAATTGATTCCATTTGGAGACCAGTTGATCGCATCTCTTCGATTAGGTAACACATGAACCATTATGTTAATTTTTATTAGTCACATTCATTTCATCTAAATCATCCTTTTGTTACCATATTGTAGTCATTTTTTTTCATTAAGACATCTGAGCCAAGCTTTGGCACATAATTTTAAATGATATGTGAGATTTTAGAGATAGTTTTAGTTCAAGATAGAATTTACGTGGGCAAACAATGTGAAATCAACTTACACTTTGTATGCTAGTCATGTCTTCTCATCCTCAATACACATGATTTGGTGCATGGGAGAAATATCGATCACCATCTTATTGTCATATCTAGGGATGACATATGCACAATTGCTTTTGTATTCACTTTGACTCACACCATGAGGAACACAAGCTCATGTTTTGATTATAATGAAAGATTTTTTGGACTTTTTTGTGTGAATATTCTCAAGCATCATCTCAATTTTCCTTACAACTATTTTCTCAATATCCTCTTATAGAAAATGTGAACTTTTGGCTCTTTGACATGATCTTGAAAAGTAAATGGCAACTTTTCAATGGTTTGAGAGGATCTAAGAGTTGTACAAATGTGGGCTGTAAACATAGATCATTTTACCAAAATTCATTGATGATCTTTGTAACCATGGGATCAAATTATTTGGGAATATCAAGATGACAATCTTAGAAGAAAACTACATCAACTGCCTGCATGTGATTCATTCCATTCTAGATCATGCATAATGTAGCCAATTCCCATAAGATCATACCAAAGCTATAAACATTACACTTTTCATTTGATAGTTCATTCCACAACTTCTAGTGCCATCCATTCTTCATGATAGACTTGTCCATAAGAATTAATCCAATTCATTTACCAAATATAAGATCTTCCCATGGGATCTTATATTCTATTACATTATCCATTACAACCAAAAATATTTCTTCTTGTAAATGACTATATATCACTGTCACTACTTCCTCAATAATCCCACCTTTGTATGCAAAATTTTGATTATCAAGCCATGCCTTAGATAAGAAAGTGACAATAGAGCCCCATCTTTTCATATTTCTTTATATTGTTGAGTATTTCTTAAACTTATTTCATTGACCACCCAAAGCTATAGAAACATTATCAATATAGACCATAAGTAATTTTGATAAAATGAATATTTCATCAACCTACTTCAATAAATATTTATACATCTAAGATATGCAAGTTTTTTTTTTGATAATATTTTTTAAATAATGGAAGACACGATGAAATATTTGACAAAATTTATTCAATCAAATCTTTTCCCCTTTGAACACCTAATATCATTCATGAAACCATGTCTCTTTGAGATTAGAGAATAAGGAGGCCATTAAATTTTATTTCCCATTTATTTTTTATAATTTCATTGGTCAATATTTCATCCATTTTCTTCCATGACCTATTTGACAAAATGACTCAATCAAAAATTGTGCCTAGTTTGTTTGACCATCAGCCTATTTCACTTGGCATATGTTGGGAGGATACAGGCAAGGTTATGGATATGATTTACAACTATTAATTGAATTTATATTGTTTTCATATTCAATAATAGTCTTGGATCATATGAATTATTGTTACATACCATCCAACTCGATTGTCAATGTAGGAACATGGTGCACATCAGCTCATGCTCTACTTAAATCCTATTGAAGTCTTTAAACTTGAATTGCCAAATCTTGTTAGGAAACACTTTTTGCATATCAAAATGTAATTACATAACCTAAAATCTCAAGGGATTGATTGCACATAACTCTACTTCCATAGACATTTTTTATTGTATATAGACAACTCCCATAAGCCCCTTTATTGACCACCTGTGAATTACATAGATTGGCACAATTTTTAGAATGCACACAATTATTTAACAAAATGTCTCATAACAATTCATCACCAAATTTGCTTAGACATCACCCTTTGACATGGATCATTGAATCAGCTTCACACTTTCCAATAACATTTATCTTGATGTGGTGTATCATCCCATTCCCATTCACCATCATTCTAATTAGACATACCTTTTACATTCATTCTATCATTGTATATCATTTGTGTGAGGCACCCACACACTGAGGATGTTTTGATTTTTGGATTTGAGAAGATAAACTTTCTCCTTTTTTAGGAACACTAGTGCCAGTGTTCTATAAATTGGACTCTAGGGAATGATACTTGGATGGAAATCTAATTCCCTTACTATCATGAGTTTTTTTCCCATCATAATTAGATTTAAATTATTCTTTCTCTTCAATTGATATATTTGACTGATGATTCACCTCATAACATGATTCTCCATTATCAGTGATACCAAATTGAGTAATTCTTTAATCTATAACTTTTATGTCCCTCTCTTGTACATCAATAGCTGGCATCAAATGCTCCTCAAGCCCATCTATTTTAGCATTTATTATAATTATTAAAATCTAAGAGACCACATTCCTTCAAATCATTTTGTCAAATAGTTCATTTTCCTTGTGGTTTCTTCCACATTTTCCATACATATCTACTCAAGCACTTACAAATACAACATTTAACAAAAAATTGATTTTCATTATGCTTATATGAATATGCATATTTTGTTTTAAAGATTTTATTTTGGCATAGGCTAAGAGTAAGCTAGAAAAGATAAAATGATCAGGTTGGACACCCATTCATTGCATTTTGATGAAGTATTATCAAAACCTAGTGAGGTCACCCACATTTTCTATAATCTACAATCATTACATTTCATGAGAAACTAACTTGCTGTGTCATTTTGTCAAACATTTCATGAGCATATGCGAAACCATCATACTTGATATACATTTTGATAATCTTGTTTTGAACATGAACCTTTTGGGAAGAATAAGTCTCACTTACATGACTTAGGGAAATAATCACAATAGTTTCATGGGAGTTGTAGAGTAAAAAATTACTCTACGTTGATTTTCAGTTGCGCGTTGCAAAATTTTGTTCATGCATACTTTGGTCCGAGATGGTGAAGTTTTGAAATAGAGTGTAGGCGCTAATTTCCTTTTGATTAATTTTGTCTAAGTGTCGAAGTCAAGTAAAAACTACCAAGTGTCATCGACTGAGGCACTTTTTACAATTTTTATAAGTAAAGTGGAGATTGCCATGTATCTCATAACAACTTAGCAGAATGTGATAAGTGTCAGCATCCACATTTCATATCAGCACCCACGTTTCAAATCTTTTCAACAGAAGGTTTCAACAAGCTAAGTATCAGGATCAGGTGGAAAGCACCAAGTGGCAATCATGAAAAGTTTCAATTTGCTTTTCTAAAAGTGACGGAAGATGTCACATATCCTAGCTGAAGAGAGCGGAAGCCACCACATGTCGAGATCTCAATCATCTTCATTTTGCTTCACCAATATAGCAAAGACTGTGGTGGGTCTTAGGTTTTGTTTTTGAAACAAGCAGAAGACACCAAGTGTCACGGTCTATGTAAATATGAAATGAGGCCTGATTGTTTCTATAATATAAATAGTGATGCAAAGACTGGAACATGTCACCTTTCGCAAGTTTCTCAAAAGGTGGCTAAAGCAGTAGAGATTGCCACATATCCCTAGTTAAGTAAAGTAGAGATTGCTACGTGTCCTTTGTTGAGACAAGTAGAGATCACCACCTATCCCTATGCCTTTTAAAAGTTGCTCGGGTGAGGAACGCTATGGGTCTTATTTTTTGTTAAATTGTTAAAGTTTCAAAGAAGCGGATTATGATAGGTGTCAAAGGTAGAACACTCCTGAGCAAAGACACAAAAGGAGTATAAGTTACGTGAAAAGTGCCGCGTGTCTTTGGTAGGTGCTGTAGAACATGCCAAGTGTCATTTTCTAGTGTCTCCTAAGTAATAAGAAGGTTTTCAAGGAATTGGCTAAGTGACTTCTTCCATTTAATAGAAGGGAACATCCTGCAATTGATTTCAGCCAATGAACTGCCAAAAGATAGATCATTTCAGAATCTATGAAATATCTTCTGTTAGACACTTCCAGTTCAGTTAGATTTTAGTTGGGCCATTAGATTGGGAACACATAGACAATCTAGAGTGAATCGGGCTATAAATAGGGGTACAAAGATACTAGAAATAATCATCTGATACTTAGAATTTTCTAAGAGAAATTGTCAAGAGTTTAGACTTTCTAGAGCTGTGATTAGGAATATCATTTGCCTTTGTTCTATTTTCTTGAGTTGGAAAGTTTATGTAACCATGCGTGTTTCTGTGCCTCTTATGTGACTGGAGAATTCAAATAAGAAGATTGAATCCTATGCCTTTGTTGATATTTTTTGTATCACTGCAAAAGCAGTCTAAAATGTGAGCCTCTGGTTCTATTATTTTCATCTTTTACATTGATCATGCCTTTATTGCTCTTAAATGTAATTGAATTTTACAAATAGTTCCATTGTGCTCAGATTAAGGGTTGAATTACATTCAGGTGCATCACCACAGTTAGATTTTCTTTCTTCACATTTGTGTTTCTATTAAAGTTCCTATCCCTTTTCCCAGTATACGCTCAATATAAAGAAGAGACCAGCTTCTTAAAAATTTGGAGGTTGTTTCAAGTCGCAATTCCCACATCTTGAAACTTCCCATTGTTGGTGTTAGAAGCAGGCACAATTTTAACCATCAATAATTTTTGGCACACTCGGTGGGACAAATATTGAAGTTTCTTCCAAGATTGTATGAACCAAAGAGCTATGAGGAGTCAGAGTTGTGGACTAGTAACCAGATCAAAATCTATTGTAAATCCAAGTATTCTTTTGCCACCTTTGGTAACTAGTCAAAGAAGAAGAGTTAACTAGTTTATACCAATACCAAGAGCAAATATGGGAGCCCCTATAACCCCAAGAAATTATGCAAGTTGGAACACTAGTAGTCCATTGATTCTCCCAATACTACCAGCCACTTGGGACCCTATCCTAGTGAATGCCCTAAAAGCTCTACCCAAATTCAGTGGGCAAGACTTCAAAACACCTGAAGAACATCTGCAAGATGTATTAGATTTCTGTGTTATACATGTTGTCACACAACAAAATATGGCTATAAGACTATTAACAGCTTATTTTAAAGGGAAGGCTCTAGAATGGTATCAGTCTTTGACCCCAAATACCATATCTACATGGGATCATCTCGAAGATCTTTTCTTTGAAATATTTGAAGAGAAGGGTGATAAGTCTTCTTTGTTACAACAATTGATTACCATCCAAAGGGCACCACAAGAAGCGATGACTGACTTCAATTCTAGATTTCAAAAGACTTGGGAAAGAATCCTTGCTATGGCTAGAACATTACCAGGTATGGATATAGTTTTTTTATCTTAAGGCTTTAAATTTAGACATATCTATTATGATTCAGTCACTTAGAGGTCAAACTCTGCCAGAGGCTTATGACTATGCAATCAGAGTTGAAAATATTTTGATAGATGCTAGAAAATTATCTCCAAGGCCTCCCATGCCCATGTTCCTAGAAATTTCCTTGCCATTACCTTAAGAAGTCCCTAAATCCATAGCCCCACCTGTTTCCATGTACACATATCCTCAACCACCTGCTAAAGAAATTGTCCCTGCTCAGTCATCTGAGCTGGATGATATCAAGAATATCTTGAGGACATTTTCTATTGAGTTGATTAATATAAAAAGATAGCAAAATACTTATACTAAACCCCAATACCAGGGCTATCAAGGAAATATATTTTCATCTCAGCCAAACCAATACCAGGGTTCTCCAAGGCAAAATAACCCTCAACAAGCAAACCAATTAGTTGCAGTCCCCACACCCTCATAGACTATTCCTCCCAATTCAAATAGGGAGATTGTTCCAGGGCAAAATAATTATGTAGATAACACTAATGCCTGGTGTTTCCCTTGCAATAATGCTCATATGTCTAGAGATTGTCCCATGGGTAATCTACAACAAAAGTTGGCAGAGAAAAGAAGAATGGATGGTTAGTTTGTAAGTTCCAGTGACAATAAAGCCTACCAGTCTTCTGGTATGCAAAATTCAGTCTTAATGGCTTAGATGCAAGGGATGTCTTTGCAACAAGAGGAATAAATAGCCTTGAAACATGTTTTTTTCTCATGGGTTGAAGATGAAGAATCAATTTTCTTGAACGAAGCTTCCACTTCCAAGAAACCAATAATGCAATCTGATTATTATACCTGATCAAAGAGAAGGATGGTGGAATAGCCTGAAGTTGTAAATAGTCAAGTCATAGAGAATCCTCCATTTCAAGGACAAAAAAAATAGCTGTCAGACATGAAGTACCTCAGCCGGTGCAGAATCAAGTGATTCCTACACAAATTCAAGAAAAAACAAGATATCCTTATTTTCAAAGAACTCAAACTCTGGGACCAATAAATGTGGTGGATTAATTGAAAAAGACTCCAACACAAGTATCAATATGGGATATATTGGCTATTCCTGAATAGAAGACACTACTACAAGAAGCTCTACAAGGCCAAGCAGTGCCCAAAGGTACTGTTATCAGAGAAGGACCTGCTGAAAAAGAAAAGCCCAAAGACATAGTTCATTTGTAGACAACATCCCTGGTGAATAATGCACAAGAGGTAAGCAAATCCAAACCGGATCCCTTCTATTTAACTTTAATAGTTGGCAAGAAATTGCTACATAATGCAATGATTGATTCAAGGGGTAGTACTATAGTAATGCCTAAGTAGATAGCTGATGCTTTAGAAATTAAGTATGAACCACTCACTAAAGGAGTCATGCAGCTAAATGGAAAAATAGTACAAACAATAGGGAGAATTAAACATCTCCCATTATAATTATATGTTTGTCCTAATATAATTGTAAATCAAGATGTAATAGTCATATACATACCTCCTATATTTGGCCTATGCTTATTCAGAGACTTTACAACCAAGATAGGAGGATATATGTCCTTTGTTTGGTCCCACCTCATCCTAAGAACCAAGTATGGTTCAAAGATGAAGATATTATCTGAGCCATTATATAAGGATCACATCACCATTGAACCAACTACAAAGTTAGAGGCAGCTCATGTTATGATGAATAAAGAAGAAAGGGTTTTTGTTGAGGAGTTAGGTGAAAGGACTAGACATGATCAAGAAGGGGAAAATGATCATTTATTAACTATGATGCAAAGTGACCCATATGGAAATTACGAATCTATTGGTCTAGGCACTTACATTATACTTGATGATGATCATAAAATCCCAAATGTTTCAGAGGAAGAAAAGTCAAAAGATACCTCTTCTATTAATTCTCAGGTCTCTCAACATGAATTACAGATTCTGAGTGAGAAGTCATAAGCGCATGCCTTAATCTCTGATGAAGAAGAAATAATTTTTGACTTTTTTCTTACTTTGCAAGATGATGTGGAGGAGCATGGACATTTCCTGGATCATGATTTGAATGATTTGTTTGAAATCATTGGGTCAGGTTATACTATTTTTCAAGGAAGTTATGAGCCAATTGCAGATGAACAAGACAACATTGAGACTCAATTACATATGCAAAATTATTACAAACTTTCAAAATTATCCTTTTAAGAGGTTGGTAATTTTGAGGTCATTAAAGAGGATGATCATGCAATAGAACCTGAGTTTGAGGTAGGAGGAGATAAGAAAATAAATGATATATATCAAAGGGCTTCTGTTGATGAGTAAATAGTCATTAATTTCTTGATAAGACATGCTAGTATCAAGAACTGGCATTCGACAAACTTCCAAGGACAAGAAGAGTTTATATATGTTGGAAGCATGTTTGATTCAGACTCACTTGAATGTAGGCAAATCAATATGGCATACACAGAGAACAAGTCACTAGATCTTTATCCAATTCAATCACTTGTCTAGCAAAATAAGCCAGCTTGTCATGAAGGAGACTTTAGAAATTCTTCTTTTGATCCAGGAGGGAGATAAAGATACTTGGTTAATTTAGTTAGATAGTTTCCCCTTTCTGTATTGCTTTGTTTTCCCATTTTTGTTTTTCTGCTTTTCTTTTAAATAAGTGTTCTTTGAACACGTAGTCGGAAACTTAGAGTTTTTCCAAAATTTTAAAATTCCCCAATACATTGAATGTCTCCCAAATCTTTAGAATTCCCTAAGGTACCTTGTGCTACCACTTGCATAACGTGTCTATCTTGCTGTTCCATAAATATTGAGTAGGATTTGCTAATGGTTATCTAATTTTAATGCCATTTTGAGACTTGATAGGTCAATAAATACCTCTTAACAAGAGTTAAAGTTTACAAGTTCTCAAACATTCCTGCATCTATGAGAAAATATCCCGCACTTGCATTTTTCAGTGCCTAGTAAACTTGCTTCAACGAATGTGTTTCTATTTTGCAAAAGTTCATACTAGTTATCACATAAAATATATAGAGATGGAGGGAGCACAGTCTTCACGACAAGGAGCTGGGATGTATGAATCCCTTGATAAGTTTCTTGCGAGTAAGTCATATGCTTCAGCTCCCATGTAACCATTATAGACTTATCTATGGACCAGAATCCCTGAAGTTGATCAAGCAAGTGGCCTAGCAAAGATAAAAGATTATGCAGATGGAGTCATGGACCCAATCCTTTAAAGAGAAATTAGCAAAACTCTTAGAGAAGGGGCACATCAAAGGTGTCTATAGAGGGCTAGAGTAGGACAATATGAGACATTTGCCATGAGGATATGGACTTCACAACTGGCACAATTCCTTGTCCCAGCTGTACATCCATGCCTTGACTTGGTTGAATTATGTGCAGACTTGTTCCATGCACCCTCATGCACCATTAAATAGGGTCCATTCACGGTGCAAATCACACCGTAGGCTACTAGGGACATGTTAGCCCTGTATCACAATAAGATAGCTACATTTCCCACTATTGCTAAAATGCAAAGAACATGGGCAAACATCAATACTGAGTTGAGGTTCTTAAGATCCAAATTGCAAATGGGCGATGATGACACTATTGTGCCTACACTCCCTGCAACAAGAGCCCAATTCACACAAGCTAGCCAAGACGTACTATCTATGATGGCTTTCATCTTTGACATGAAAGATGATATGGTAGTTTATGGAGAACAAATGGCTATCCTCTTCAGGCTAAAGACCATTGACAAAACTCAGGAGTATAGGCTTGACTTTTCTAAACAAATTGCTTTCTCAATGGTGGAACAATTGGCCCAGTTCAAATCAAAAGGGGTTTTTAGGTACTCTTCTTATTTGTTTCACCTCATGCTATATCAAAAATCTGACCTCTTTGCTCAACATATGCATCTTGATATGTATGACCCAAGTTTTGATTAACAAAGAACCATTCCTGTGTCTGCATGGACACATATTTTGTCAAAAACTAGCAACCCATACAAATTTATGGGAATTATTTGTTACTCTTGCTTTTTGTCACCTCAGCCCTAAACCAGTTATGAATAGATTATTTCCAAGTGTTTCAAACCTTCTGGCCAATTGCCCAATTTTGTGTGACTTCTATTTTGGATCCCACCATACGATTATAAGAGTCCATGGTTTTTGTGGAGAACCAATGTTGCTACCTAAGATTTTGACTCTTAGGTTAGCATTCTTGGAAGTCACTAGGCAGGTGTCAGTAGTAGACAATGATTATGGCTCTGGGAAGAGGAAGAGAAAAATGTATGATCTCCCATGGATGATAAACAACATAGTATTAGAAGCCAGGGACGCTGAAATTATGCTGCTTAGAAAGCTGGCCTTCCTGGGTTTCATGCTAGTTGAAGACAAATGGGTATATGACCCAAATGGTTTCATAGCTTCTTAGATAAGGAATAATAGGGTTTCAACCAAAATTTCACATGAAGGCCACCCCTTTTGGGAACACAAAAAAAAATCCTAGAGAAGATAATCCTGTATTTTATGTTGAGTTAACAAATTTGCCCCTTCCACAAAATAGGCCATGTGAAACTTTCTATGTTAAGCAGAGGGATTATGATCCTAAAGTCAAAATGACTTCTGGCTTAAGAAGGACACTAAAGAATAAAAATTGGGATGTTGAGAAAATAAAAGCCTATTGGAAATATAGGCAAGAAATTTGTCAAATAACCCATTCTTTTGGGAATGTGGACTCAAATGAGAGATGGGAAGAACTCTGGGACGAGTACCATCTCTCCCCTATATCTAGCCCAAAGACAAGTAATTTACAAACACTAGGTGTAGAGCCAAAAGCCAGGGTAGGTCAAGCCAAGAGTCATAAGCCTCAGAGCAAACTCCAGCTACAGTAATTATATCAATTTGGCCTGAATCTCTCAGCATCATGGAAAAGTAAAAGAGTGTGGTTCGTTCACCACCAATAGCTTCCCCATCAGCATCAGTTATAGATATTCCTAGTTCTCCACAAGCATCATTAAAAGGAAAAGAAACATAGCCAAGAGAAGAGACACCCAAAAAATGAAAGAGGGTGCAGTTTCAGTTTGATTCTGAAGAGGAGGTAGACCCCCCATAATGCCAATTACAAAGTACTGTAATTGCTCCTTAGGTAAGTATTATTCCTCCTTCTCCTTCTCAATCTATTTCTTCTCATGTTGGCATGTTGATTCCATCTAGCCAAATGACATCCTCTACCACCTCTACTATTGCCATTTCTCACTTTGCCCCATCTATGCCACCTCAAGCTTTAACATTACCTCATTTTCCCCCTCTGTTTCCAAGAAAATTCCCCCTCAGATTGCCCATAGCCAACAATTGGCTATTCAATATGGTTTACCACAGGGACATCCTTTTGTGGGTGGGCACATTGCCTCTCCTTCTACCTTTCAGACCCAAGCAGATGCTGCTAGGAAGGCAAGGGAAGCTTGAAGAGAGAAAAAGAAGATCAAGGAAAATAAGGCATTGGCTATACCCCATTTGTGGTCACAATTTGACCCCATTTAGTAGCAATTGACAGTGACTCATTTGTCACCAAATGTCATCAAGCCAAGTGAGCAGATGCAGTCAGAATACTATACGATGAATGCAGTGGCCATCGACATGTCCCTCTTCAGGCCATAAGACAAAATTAAGCTACTAACCGAATCCACTTCTGCAGTTGCTAAAGACTACTTGAAGACATCAAGGAGGCTACAAAAGATGGAGCCTGATTTAGCTAAGGAAAAGGCAAACTATAATAGTTTGACCATAGAAATTAATAGAAAAGACAATGAAATAGAGAATCTGAATAAATAGTTGCAAGATACCATTTCTCTTCAGACTCACCAGGCAGTCCAGGCCCAAAATGATTCTTTAAAAGTAAGGCTAATGTAGGTAAAAGATGCGTTAATGACCCTAAGGCATGAAAAGGTAGCATTGTAAGAAAAATGTGAGGAACACCTATTGTAGGTTACTCAATTACAATAGAATCTATTGATTGAACAAAATAATACCGTGGCTATACAAGCCCAATTTCAAGCCGAGCAATAGAGAACAACACAATTGACACTGGAGCTAGCCAATAGGCCAAAGAATGTCAAAGTGTTAAGTTTGGTGAAGGAGCTCTATGAATCCATGTGGAAAAGAATCTCTTTAGAGATTATTCAGCTCAGGCCTTCTCTCACCTTCCCACTAAATGCACAGAAATTGTGCAAAAAGGTGGAGAATTCAATTGCAAACACTCTGGCTATAGTTTCTGGGAGAGTAATGGACTTTGAAATGTTGCTGCAAAAGCTTTATGATGCAATGGATGCAATGTTATTAGTAGCAAGAATCAATGATATAATGATCACTGCTAAGTGAGTAAATGAGGTTCTCAGTTTCAATTCTATAGCCATCAATTGTAGAGAGCTCCTAGATGTCATGAAAGAAGGAATCAATGAAATGAAATAGCATATTGAAGATCTAGTGCAATTAGGTCTTCTTTCTCCATTTCCTGATGACAACATGGTGCTAATGGTTGATGAAATTGAACCTTTATTGTTGGCCAAATAGAATGATCAGATAATCTTTTAGGATTTAAGGGATGATTCATCAGTCCCTGAAGTAGAAGCTGTCTTGGTTCTTGTTTCCCAACTCAAATTCAAATTTAAGGCTACAGTTCAAATTTTGCAAAATTTTTCACACAAGGATATTATTAACCTTGATTTAGCCTTCAAAAAATTGTAGAATAAATAGGGGTTATCTAACAATGATTGGTCCACCTACCAAATAGCATTGTTAAAGCTATGATTTTGAAATTTTGATTTAGCGGGAGTTGTGGTTTCTTTTTTGAGCAGGATCAAAAGTCCTTGGGGTCACCAATAACTATAGAGTAAAAAATTACTCTACATTGATTTTTAGTTGTGTGTTGCAAAATTTTGTTCCCACATACTTTGGTTTGAGATGGAAATTTTTTGAAATAGAGCGCAGGCGCTAATTTCCTTTTGATTCATTTTGTCTAAGTGTCAAAGTCAAGCGGAAATTGCCAAGTGTCATCAGTTGAGGCACTTTTTAAAAATTTTATAAGTAAAGCAGAGATTTCCACATATCTCATAGCAACTCAGTAAAATGCGATAAGTGTCAGCATCCACGTTTCATATCGGCACCTGCATTTCAAATCTTTTCCGCAGAAGGTTTCAACAAGCTAAGTATCAGGATCAGGCAAAAAGTGCCAAGTGGCAATCGTGGAAAGTTTCAATTTGATTTTCTAAAAGTGATAGAAGATGCCACGTATCCCAGTTAGAGAGATTAGAAGCCACCACATGTCGAGATCTAAATCATCTTCATTTTGCTTCACCGATATAACAAAGACTGTGGTGGGTCTCAGGTTTTATTTTTGAAACAAGCAAAAGCCACCAAGTGTCACAGTTTGCATAAATATGAAATGAGGCCCAATTGTTTCTATAATATAAATAGAGTGATGTAGAGACCAACATGTGTCACCTTCTATAGGTTTCTCAAAAGGTGGCTAAAAGTAGCAGAGATTGCCACATATCCCTAGTTAAGTAAAGCAGAGATTACTGTGTCCTTTGTTGAGACAAGTGGAGATTACCACCTGTCCCTATGCCTTTTAAAATTTACTCGGGTGAGGAACGCTATGGGTCTTATTTTTTGTTAAATTGTTAAAGTTTTGAAGAAGTGGATTGCGATAGGTGTCAAAGGCAGAACACTCCTGAGCAAAGACACAAAAGGAGTATAAGTTACGTGAAAAGTGCCACGTGTCTTTGGTAGGTGTTGTAGAACATGCCAAGTGTCATTTTCTAGTGTCTCCTAAGTAATAAGAAGGTTTTCAAGGAATTGGCTAAGTGACTTCTTCCATTTAATAGAAGGGAACATCCTGCAATCGATTTTAGCCAATGAACTGCCAAAAGACAGAGCATTTCAGAATCTATGAAATATCTTCTGTTAGACACTTCCAGTTCAGTTAGATTTTAGTTGGGCCATTAGATTGGGAACACACAGACAATCCGGAGTGAATCAGGATATAAATAGGGGTACAGAGATACCAAAAATCAACATCAAATACTTAGAGAGAATTTTTTGAGAGAAATTGTCAAGAGTTTAGACTTTCTAGAGCTGTGATTAGGAATATCATTTGCCTTTGTTCTATTTTCTTAAGTTGGAAATTTTATGTAACTGTGCATGTTTCTGTGCCTCTTATATGACTAGAAAATTAATAAGAATATTGAATCCTGTGACTTTGTTGATATTTTCTGTGTCATTGCAAAAGTAGTCTAAGCTGTGTTGTCAAGAGTTTTAGACTTTCTAGAGCTGTGATTAGGAATGACATTTGCCTTTGTTCTATTTTCTTGAGTTGTAAATTTTATGTAACTATGCATGTTTATATGCCTCTTATGTGACTGGAGAATTCAAATAAGAAGATTGAATCTTGTGCCTTTGTTGATATTTTCTGTATCACTGCAAAAGCAGTCTAAACTGTGAGCCTCTGTTTCTATCATTTTCATCTTTTACATTGATCATGCCTTTGTTGCTCTTAAATGTAATTGAATTTTACAAATATTTCCACTGTGCTCAAATTAAGGGTTGAATTACAATTAGGTGCATTGCCATAGTTAGATTTTCTTTCTTCACATTTGTGTTTCTATTAAAATTCCTATCCCTTTTCCCAGTATACGCTCAATATAAAGAAGAGACCAGCTTCTTAAAAATTTGAAGATTGTTTCAAGTCACAAGTCCCACATCTTGAAACTTCCTAATATTGGTGTTAGAATCAAGCGCAATTTTAACCATCAATAGGAGTGAAGAGAGAAAATTACAAATTGCACAACCAAAAAAGTGGAAATCTTATTTGCATAGCTAGGGGAAACTTAAAATGTTTTTGTAAATTACATGAGGGTGGTCGAAAACATTTTTTCAATTTAAACTAAAAATATTTTTTGAAATGTGCACTGAATTTTTTTTTGTAATTTTCATGAGTTGTGAAAAAGGAAAATATGTTTACATAATTTACAAAAAGAAAAATGGTTTTGGAAAATTATAGGGAATGCTAGAAGTTTTTTACACAAAAGGTTCAAACTTGTTTTTTAAACATTTTGGGGTAAAAATAAAATTGGCCATAAATTAATTTTTTTGAATTTTTAAAAATTTCTAGCATTTTTGAGCGAAATTTCAAAAAAATTTTGCCATTTAAAAAAAAATTGATTTTCTCACCATTTTCAAAAATTGTGACAACAGCTGGCTCCGACTATGATTTTGAACAACAAAGAATGAAAATAACTTATAATTCTCTGGTTTTATGGGTTGGCATTTTATCCATTAGGTAATGGAGTATTCAATAACAAATTTGATGAAATTAAAAAAAAATTGTAGATTTTTGATCTTCAAGAAAGGGATGGGTCCTCAAAATATCGAAAAGCTATCAGATGTCAAAAAATAGTGTATGTGAGGTTTAGGTACTCATCCTAATATGTGATTTCATGTATCCAAAAGGATAGTGAATGCACGGGCATTTTTAGTTATGTATTTTTACACAAACTAAAATGTGAAGAGAGAAGTATTTTTTTTACACTTGTATATTTAGAGCCGACCAACTGACAGCCAGTTCACCCATCTTAATCATATGAGAAATGAATATGTGTTGTTAGGATAGATCCTCTAATCACTTGAAAACTTGCATATTGACCATCTGTTTACTGAAGAGAGTCATGAAAAACTTACCCATTCTATCATCTTAGAAAATCATGTGATTACCCATGATATTTCCTAGGTAGAGATCATTGCTACACATAGGTGCACACATAAAGACTCAAACATAGAGGAGGGGAAATAGATAGACTATTGCATTTACTGAAAAAGATTGCACACACCAAAATGACATGGGAAAAGGAAACAAGAGAAAATTGGGAAAGTAGAATTATTTATAGGGAGTAGAGGAAAACGAGAAGATTACACAAAACCATTTATTGGATGGGAGAAGTACCTACCATTTCAAAAAAAAAAGGATTTGACTTATGAACTCCAAACACATTGATCAGTAGTTACCAAGTAGGTGGGAAGATGAAATTATAGTTATCATTCATACAAGGATAATCATGAATGAACAAATCATCAATATTTTCCTATTTTGAAATGAAATCATTATGAATTCTATGATATTTTATGAGAACTTATGAGCAATACCAAAATTTTTCAATGTCTTCTTGGATGACTTCAAATGCATCTGTGACATATACAATATCTGAACTAAATAGAAGTGTATCATATATCTGTGTCAAAACCACTATATGATTATCTTGCATAATGAATGAAGTGTTGATATTATTTTTTGAATTATTTCCCATAGTAGAAATGAATTCATCACTAGATAAGTCATCATTATCATCTTCATCAATTTAACCTACCTTGATAATTTCCATTTCACTCATAATGACTATTGGGAACCATTCATTTCATTCCCAATTGATTCCTTTTTTGACCTCAACCTTGGCATGATTATGATTTTCAATTTTTTCAAGTTTAACTGCTTTGGATTTAGATCCTGTGGAGAATTATTCTATGGTAGAACTTGAAAATGAAATATTGAGGAATATTTATTTTTATCTATTGAGTCTTTCATTATAATAGAGAAATGATCATCTACGTTCTTAAAAATTGGTTCCAAAATATATTTTCTTTCAAAAATTATAACATCACATTCTACATTATTACTCCTTTTTGTTTGTGGCTTTATTAGTTGTTTTTTAGATAACCCATTTTCTCCTAGGACCATGGGCTTTAAGCAATTTGGTGAAATAGATATTTTTTTCTTCTTTTCACTAAGTGAGAGGTCAAATTCTTCATCTGTTCTTTTATCAATCATTAGTTCTTCTAACTATTCACCTTCTTTCACAATTGAAACTAAAATAATTATGTGACAAGTATCATTTTCTCTTTTTCTCTGTTAGAGTTATGACATGTTTGATCAAGAACTTGACTTCAAACTCTCTTTTCTAAATACTGCAAACTCTTGATAGTATTGGGTTTCACTATTTATTTGTTATCATTGGTAACATTTGTAACATCTTTTGAAACCTCTTTCTTTAACATTGTAGACATGATCAAATCATCTTCAATCTTGATAACATATTGTTGTGAAACTATTATAGGCTCAATTTTCACCCTTAGAGAGGGTTCTTCAGGCCCTTTCCAATTGAGCTACACAATGGGGACCACCCCAAGCTGTAGGTATCCTATGATGGGGTTGAACCTTTGAAGAAGGCCAGATTCCTCTTGATGCTCACCCAAAACTAGTGCTAAACTAATAATTCATAGGGGAAAGGGTTAGAAAGAGGATAAGAGATCCTAACAAGGCTAAAAAGGATGACACACCAAAGTTAAAATAGACACTCATATAAGCTTAAACACACATTAGATAAACAAAATAAAACTATGGCTTACTCAATCTGACAATCTCACTAGTTGTATAAATATTTCACAGAAGAGGTTCCAAGTTAAACACTAATCTAGACCTATAAGTTAGCTTAAAAACACCTTCAAAAAGGCAAGTAGAAGGACAATAAACTAAGAATAATCTCCTTCAAAAATTCACCATACACAAGCATACTAAGCTTTGATTAAAGACAAGAGATAGGCAAAGAGTTGATCCTATTACTTCAAAAGGTAGTTCTTACAATATTTTGATAGGGTTTTACCATATCAAATGAGCACACTTTTTCAAGAGACTCAATAAGTATCCTAGTTCTAGAAAAATAATGAAAAATTCTAAGAGCTGAGAACCCCTTCAATGAGAATGAGACCAAGACATATAGGATAAGAGAGAGAGAGAGAAAGAAAGGATGTGGGAAAAAACCATAAAAAAAACAACACTTTGTCTTGGGTCATTAATTAAACCTAAACCACCACCTTTTGATTAATCAAGACACTGCTCATGGCTTGTTGAGTGAGAAAATCCCCAACGGTTTTGAGGATGCATTAAATGTTCCTAGTTGTAGTTCCCAACACTAGACCTTTTCTTTGATCCTTCATGCCATCTCTCACTTGAGGATAAAACCTCATGCTCATGGATCTAACTGGATCATGGTTTTTTTTCTTTTTAGGTGACTTCTTGTCAAGGCTATGGCTATGCTGAAGGATGAAGAACCTTTACATTAATCACATCTCTAATTTATTTTCATGTTTGGATCATAGGTCCATTTATAGGTGAAAACCCATTATAATATTATTGGTTTCCCTATATTTGTCCATATTAATGTAGACCTATAGACCACATATCTTTTTTTTTTAATCTAAATAGGTCCAAATAGACCCACTCTATCTCTGTAAGAACTAAGAGTTCATTGTATGTGCAGGTCCTCCTTTGAGAATGGAAAACACAGTCATAGATAAATCTTGAAAGATATAAAAATACAAACTAGAGGTCCATACTTATTCTTAACAATAGTCTCTTTATGTTCCTTATATCTTAATACATCAATGTGTCACTTTAATGGTGTTGGATTGAGCTTCAATGGTCAAAATATGACCTTGTGAGACCCATTTACTTCTATCAAAAATGGCTTCCAAACTTTTTTCAAAATTCCTAGGCTCTCCTTTGTTCTAATTGGATGTCAATATCTGACTTGTCTTGTTGACATATTTGACCTTTACTCACTCCATTGATCTTGATCTATACGATCAAGCACCAACCATCGATCTTGCCCTTGAATTTTCAACTTTGTCCAAGCTTATGCCATGTGTCAAATGTGAAATTGATTTTAGGATCCACTATCAGTTTACCAACTCACGTGTTTATGCCACATGCCAATATCTCAAGCTATCTAACCCTTTGAACTTTACTCACACCAATTGATCAAGATGTATGATATAACACAGAACATTAGATCAACCAAGACTCACTATTTAAAAGCCAATGGCTACTTCATGATCTTAAAATTAATGTCCTTGATCCCATCAAATGACATTCACATGACCGTCATTAAAATTCATCTGATGGTAAAATTTAAGATCAAAAGGATTTGTTTTGATCAAGCTTAAAATTGACATTAACACAAACATCTTATGTTGTAGGTCCATCTTTGAAAATTTATATCTTGAGCTGGAAAGCTCACGCGGGCATGAAAATTTTAGAGGATGATTATAGTATGTAGATCTATAATTACAAGTGATCCACTATTTTCATGATGATTATGAGTGAAGATTTTAAATTCATAATTTAGTTGGTCCATTTATTCCTACATGATGTCCTGGTGACTACTTGGTCAAAAATGGTTAAGTGTGGAAACTTGGCAAATTCTATCTAAAAAGCCAAATTTAAACATGAATAACTTTTATTTGACTTAGACGCATGGCCTCAAACTTACTGCATAGAAATTAGTGACTAAACTAAATAAACACATATGACCATTTTATCTTGAGACCACAACATGTATGAGATACAACATTATCAAACTACCCACTTGACTCAATTTGAAATCCTTTGTAAAATGTCTAAGTATGGAAACTTAGAAAATTTTATATGAGAGGCCAAATTTGAGTCTTCATATCTTCTACTGCACATAGTCAGATGACCTAAAACTAGGTGCATATATTCTTAGGGCTAATCTGAATAGACCCATATGACCATTTTTTCTTGAATTATCCACACATGGTAATGATGACATCAATAAACTGCCTACTCAAAATTTCTGCCACTAGACCTAAAATGTCTTGATAAACACAATGAAGGACTAGATGAATGATATGCACTCCCATACTCATTCCAAGCATTCTTGACATGCCACAAGGTCTCTGTATTACTTTAGACTTGTCCTTTAGAAATTGAAAAATTACACTTTAAGTGAACTTAAAGTGTTTTAAAAGATTTGTTGGTGAAATGAGATCCTTGAACCACTCATTCCATCTATAACTTTTGTTCATCTACTCATCCATTAGCAACTTGGTTTATCTAGGCACAAGCTTGGTATGCGGGCCAAAAATGGCCAACATCTTTGGAGACTCACAAGCAAGTATGTTTACTATGCTTTGATAACCCAGACCATTTACCTTATTTAGTCAATTGGGCATGGAGTCATTAGCCTCTACAACTAAGTTGAACCTCTCTTAAAGTAACAAGGACCAAAAGAAACAAAAAAATCCTTGAGGCACTTTGAAAAAGGAAATAATAGAACAAAAAGAAAATTGTCTACAAGGCACTTAGAGGAAAAGCATAAAAACTATTTTAATATGCACAACATATTACAATAAATGCAATGCTATTTAATAATAGGGCTTTAAATGAATGCCATTGACTAGGATGGGTAATACCTCTCCATATAGTTGGGTAAGCTAAAAAGCATTATGTTCTTTGCATCCATCGACCAAATAATAACCACTTCACAAGTTATTAAACTTGGTATGGTTACCTGGTGTGGACCTATTTGAGTCTCATTTGAGGACTAGGTCCCCTTCCTCAAAGCTCCTCACTATAACTCTCTTATCAAAGGTCCTTTTGACCTGAGCTTGATGTGACTCTAGTGTTTTCATAGAAAGGTCCCTAGTTTCTTCCAGCTCCATGAGTTCCATCATCCTTACATTCATAGGCTCATCCTCTATCAACTCAAGCTAATGGGCAACCTCTAATGTAGGTAGCTCAAGGGAGATAGGTAATTTGGCTTCCCTTATATACATAAGAACATATGGAGATTTGCTAATGACATTTTTAGGAATCACCCTATTAGCCCATAAGGTTGTCCTTAGCTTGGTGTGGTATGTCCTCTAATTATCCTCCATGATCCTCTTGATGATCCTTAGCAGATTCTTGTTTGTGGACTTTGCCAGACTATTTACTTGAGGATGGTAGTTAGAAAAGGCACTAAGGTAAATGTCCAATTTGAGATCCCACTCACTTATCTTCATACCAAGGAATGCTAATCCATTATCATAAATTATGGTGGCTAGGACACCAAACCTGGTTACAAGGTTGCTATAGAAATCCAAGATTTCACCTTCATTAGCCTCCTTCAAAGTAATGGATTCCACCTAGCTAGTGAAGTAATCAGTTAAAATGAGAACCCATTTATACCCTACACTTGATGGTGAATTGATCATCCTTATGAAGTCTAACCTGCATTACATGATAGGTTTCTCTACCTAAATTGGATTGTGTGGAAGGGCAACTAGTTTCTGCTTTCCTGCAAAGAGGGCACACTTCTAACATTTTCTAACCCTTACATGAGCATCCTTGAAAATTTTGGGATAGTAGTAACCAACCTTAATTACCTTTGTTGTTATGGTTCTAGATGAAAAATGGACTCCTATAGGTCCATCATGGAACTGCTCTAAGAGTTTGGTCACTTGGTCATCATTTATTCACCTAAAGAGTACCTCATTGAGGTCCTTTATAAAAAGAACACCATCAACTAATTCATAAGGTATATATTGAATCTTGAAACACCTTATTTTGGCTCTATCCAAACCTTGGAGGCATTCTCCTATTGTCAAGAAGTGAGATATATCTTTAAGCAAACTTTTTTAAAGTGGTGGTGCACTTGCTTGTGAGTTGTCTTGGGTCACCAAAATAACTTCCTTATCTTCCTAGAGGTCATTTACCATGTGTTAACACAAGCCATTTCCATTGACCAACTTGGTGAAATTTATCTTTATGTCATATTCCATGACCATTATGATCTAACCTACTCTCCTCTCATTCAAATCCTTATTAAGGAGGAAGTCCTTAACTCTAAGATGACACACCATAAGATGGATCTTGCTATTGAAGAGCATGGTCCTAAAATTTTTAAGGCTTCTCAAGGCTACAAGAACTTTATTCTCAATGAAAGTGTAACTTACCTCATATCCTTCCATCCCTTGAATAAAAAAGGCAATTAGATACTCCATTGCTTCACCATTCTTTTACATCAACATACTTGATATGTTGTCAATGTTATCAAAGGTGTACAAGATGAAGTCCTTAGAGAAATTAGGATTCAATAGTGAGGGCACTTTATAAATGGCCTACTTGATGGATTCAAAAGTTACCTTACCTTCATTAGACCAAGAAAAACACTTGAATTTTCTTTAACATGATGGTGATAGGTTTGACCAGGTTTACAAAACCAAGTATGAACCTTATCACAAAGTTAATCTTCCCAAGGAAGCTCTAAACCCCCTTATTAAACTTTGGTAAGGATAAAGCTAATATAACACTTACTTTGTCAGGGTCAATGAATAATCCTTCTTTTGAAATAATATGACCCAATAATTTGCCTTTATGCAAATAGAACACACATTTTTTGGGATTTAAAGAGATCACATACTCTTTGCATCTTTGGAATATCAGCCTTAGATGGTCCATGTGCTCACTAGAATTATTGGAGAAGACTATGATGTCATCCAAGTAGACCAACACCATTTGATTTATCAATATTTAAAAGGCCATGTCTATTGCTCTTTAAAAGGTTGCCCCAACATTGGATAATCTAAAAGGCATCTTATGATAAACAAATGTTCCTCAGTTGGTGGTGAAGATAGTCTTGTACTGGTCCTCTTCTCTCACTATCACCTGGTTATAACTTGAATATCCATCTAAAAGAGAAAAGCATTCTGAACCAACAACTACTTGTAGGAGTTATTCCATGGATGGTAGAGGGTAATGATCCTTCAAAGAGACCCTATTAAGATCTTTAAAGTCCACACATAGCCTAATCTCCCCACTCTTCTTTTTGATAGGTAATAGATTAGCTACCCATGAGGAATGGTTAATTAGGAAGATTATCTTAGATTCAATAAGTTTGGCTAATTCCTTTCTCATGAGATCTTCAATATTAGGGTTTGTGGGCCTTTGCTTTTACCTGATTGGCTTGGCATTATCCTCCATTTCTATGGTGTGTTGGGCCAATTAGGATTTAAGCCCCTCAAGTCACTATATTGATAAGCAAAGATGTCTGTATATTCCTTACAAAGCTCTATGAAAGCATGCCTTTTAGCTTTAGTGCTTATCTTCCCAAGATTGAAGAGCTTATATTCAAAGATAATAACTCTCTCATAGTTCTCTTCATTAGTTAACATCACTGCTTTATCCTTCTTTATATGGTTTCCTTCATGAAAGAGACCTTCTAGGGTGACTATCCCTTTAGGAAGCTTACTAGACCTTATTTGAACAATCTGCTCTTCATACTGATGCTACAATTTTCCTTTGTTGAGGGAGGAGAATTTTACTTCTTGATACAAAAAATATGTAGTTTTTTTTATCATTTTAAAAGACCTACCAATGAACTTCATTATTTAGAACTGATGGTCTTATTAGCACTTTGACATGTGGTTGAACCTTGGTCATTTTCAATTCATTGGGGATGTCAAAATAAGCCCCCACAATTGCTAGTTTGTTAGCTTGTTAATTTTGGCCTCTCGACACTAATTAGATGTTAAATGCCTTAAAGTCCTCAATTAGGTCCCACACTCTATGTTTGTAGGACTTCATTAAAGGGTTTTTGGTGGCATTCTAAGCTTTGATTTGGTGTAGAACCAATTCACTATTATCATATACTTACAACTACTTGATCCTTCTCTTACTAGCTTATTGAAGGCCATGAATGAGACCCTCATAATATGATACAATGTAGGAGCAACTGAATTGGAACATATGTGAAGAGAAGTACTTATCATTTAAAGGGGATATTATCATAACACCTACATCCACTCCATGCTTGTTCCTTGAACCATCAAAGAACAACTTCCATAGACCAATAGGATCTTTCTGAGGCCTCATGAGGGATGACATGGGTTACCTTTCTTCATGCAAATAGTAGACACTCAAGTCCCTTTCATCAACACCTTCTAAGGGGTCTACCAAATGGCTATCATTCCATAGCTCATCCAAGAACATGTCTGGTACTTTTTTTGGGTGAGTGTTCAACTCTTTCCCCATTACAAATTCATCCTCATCAATGATGGTGCAATTGATTTTGACATTATATAGTCTATAGGGATCTATTTGGAATTCTAAAATAGGCTCAACTTTGATTGACACTTTGGCCCCATACCTTATCCTAAATGCCATATAGGACCAATCTACTACAAGATAGCCTTTATCTTTGTTATGAACTCTCTGGATAAGAAAAATGTAAAGTGAGGAGGCACATCCAAGATAAATACATCTTGAGCCACTGAGACACTTGGAAAAGTATACGGGGTCATATTAAGGTCTCTGATTATGCTAGATGGCTTGGGAGAAGAACCATCAATTTGCATCACTCCTTTGGACTGTGGTTCATATTTTAGATCAAGCTGATTAGTTATGGACTTTGACATTATTAATTTACTATCCACATTGTCCACTAGGAAATTGTGCACTAGAGAGTTACTAATAATTAATAAAATATAGAAGGGAGGATGCTTGACTACTTTACCTAATTTCCCTTCATTTATCCCTTTGTGTACATTGGTGAGAACTTCATTTACCTTGTTGGGTGGTTTGTCTACAATTGTTGTAATATTAATCATGGACAAACCTTACCAAAGAATGTCCACTTGACCAGGCATGGAGAGCATATCCCACATGGGAACACTCACATTTTACTTTTTCATTTGTTTAATAATGTTAATGGGTGAACCACCAACCTTTACATGTGCTTTGGGAGCCACCACTATTGTTTGTTGAACTTGTGATCTTTGGGACATAAAAAGATTCCTTTGGCTCTAATTTTTTGGAGGTGATAGAACCTTTGGAGTGATAATAGGTTCAATTAGATTTATCAGTGAAAGATTAATAGTAAGAAGCTATTTGACTGCTTCCTAATTACCATCCATGTTCCTTCTTTTAAATCTTGTATTTGTAACCACTGAAATATAGGCTTGGATAGAACTAACCTATTAGTTAGATGCATAACACTCTTATTATTCATAGTTCATCATTATAGCATCCAACTGATTTGGTCCATTATTAGACATTTAAAATTATGGAGGTTCCTATAGATTGGTCATCATAGGTGTTGTTCCCAAAATTTGTCACTTGTTTTTGGAGACAACATATCAACTATTTTGGTTCTGCAGCCAAAATTCTCTCTTCCCTTCTCAAAAAATGTTCTGAGTGCTCAAGTTCTTCAATTATTCAAGCATTTTCAATCAAGGGACTCGCAGGTTCAATAATTTCAACAAGTAGACTCTCATAAAGGAACAAATTCCAAACACTTAGGCAATTTAAATGTTGGTTCAACATCGAGGTTTAACCAAAAGGTCCATCGGTAGGCTTTAAACAAATGGAATGAACCATTGAACCCTGCTTCATCAAGGTTCAAAGGTTCAATGAGATTAAAGTTTCAAAAAGAGTTAAGCGCTTCAATGAGTTCAAAGACTTCGGCAAGTTCAAAGTTTAACTAATTTGAAAAGTTCAAATGGATTTAAAGGACTTAAACAAAAGAAGACTTCAAAGAAGAAAGATTGAACCATTGAATCGTTGAACCTTGAACCAAAAGATTTCAAAGTTTAAAGGTTTAACAAGTTCAATAAAGTTTGAGAGACTTAGAAGAACAAAGAATGAGCCATTGAACCATTGAACCTTGAACCAAAAGAGTTCAAAGGTTTAATGAGTTCAACAGAAAAGAAAAGGATCCAGAAGGTTCAAAGAATGATTGAACCAAATAGTCAAGTGAACAAACAAGCCGATTGAACCACCAACCATTAAACCACTTTGAACCATTGAACTAATGCACTCTCATGGTTCAAAGGTTCAAAGTTCAACATGGTTCAAGTGACCAATGACTAGTAACATCCCCATGGACATCAAATTCAAGGTAACAAAATGCCTATTTATTTTCACATGTGGACCTAAAAACAAACTCAGCGACCAAACAAAGAAGAAGCTGAAAGAGCCAGAAAAAAGTTAGAAGATAGCCTGAGAGCTCAGATCGCCAAGAAAAGGACAAAATACATGGCAAGGAAAGAGGGAAAGACTAGAAATATCTACGTAGGAGTTATTTCGAGTTGGTGAAATAGTCCACTAGGTGGACATCAAAGAGTGCAAGCACTCAAAGATGTGGCCTATTTTTCTCCATCAAGTAAAGGTGAAGTGGATAGTTGTGCACATATCAAGAAAAGGACCAAGTGACCCATACTTCAAAAGGAGACATTTGAGATGAATTGACATGCCAAAGTTAAGGTTGTTGACATGTTCCAACATTGGCCCTTGATAGAACTAAAAATGCATTCAAGGCATTGAATGCATCATGGGCCATTTTATAAAACAAAGCACCCAAGTCTTTCTTGAAGCGCTATATATTTTAATATCTTATTTTATGCAAAAGAGATCTTTTTGTTATCAAAATCAAAAATCTAACCAAATTGAAAGGCATTACTAAGACTTCGAGCTCAGATTGTTAATCATATTTCGTTATCTGAATGAGAAAGCAAGTGACCTTTTAGACTTTGTGTTGGAATAGCTTGTGTTGTTGAGGAAATTATTCTTATGCCTATTTCCTGAATGCATTCTTGTCTATTTAATTAAATAAGTAGAACTAGTGGAAGTAACTAGGAAGGTGTCTTGAAGTTGACTGTGAAGAGACTTTGTGCTGCCACAATTATCTTTAGTGTGTTTATTTTTTGTTTCTATTTAAAGGATCTTGGGATGACTTTATGCCCCCATTATCCTTTGTATTTCACTCTTTGGTAGTTGAGGTGGAGACTTTGTGATACACCTCATTTTGCTAGTTATTGTTCCCTATTACATTTACTTATCAGTTACTTTCTAAAAAGAATTCCTATTGTTTGCTGCAGACCACTTCTGAAGAAGAGAAGTGCCTTCTGTCATTTCACTAGGATTTCTCCTTTGATTTATGAACATCATCTCTAAAAAAAGAGAGATGGATGGTGTTATCCTACCCCTGAGTGTTATTTTCTACTTATATATATAGTATATAACACCCCATATAGTTATAGGGAACCTCCCCTTGATGAAAGGAGAGATTTTTCCCCTTTTGATGTGGTCAACCTACACATTTGGCCGATAAATCTCCCTATGCTATGGTTGAAACACCTTTTTTTCCCATCAATTAGCTAGTGACAAAATATTCACCCAACAATTTCTGGTGACTCCACTAGGGACATAACAATTTTGTGCAATTTGAAGCCTTAAGCTTTAGATTGAAGCATCACCTGTGTCTTATCCATTATAATTATAGCCTTATCCATTTCCATTATATACTTTGAGATACAAAAATAGAGACACTATAGATTGAGCATTTCATTTCAAAAGTCAATTCTCTACCAGCTCCACGCCAATAGTTTTTGGTGACTCCACTGGAGAAGAATGAGCAATTTCAGTTCTTTTCCATATCCATTTTCTTCGCTATTCTAGTCCTTTTTCATTACCATTTTCATCCACCTTTGCACTAACAATTTTTGGTGACTCCACTAGGGAGGAACATGATATTTGAAGCCTCAAGCTTCAAATTGAAGCAGGGCCAGTTCTTTTCTATTTTTATTCTACAATTTGGTAGCTCCATGTTATACAAAAAGCCAAAAAGCTCAAGGTGTTGTTGACCCTATTTTTGAGTTGGTGTAGTAGAGCAGTTTTGATTTGTTTCCTCCACAACCTCACCTTAAATGAACTAGGAATCTACCTCCTACCAACACCAAGTCACCAATATAAGGTAGAGCTTCTTTTTTGTCTACTAGCAGAGCTTTGCTCATACATAATTCACCCATATTTGTTATTCCCCCTTTCCATAGTCATATAATAGCGGCTCAAGGCCCATGGGGTAACTCTTTTGGTCCACTCAATCTAACTCCACCTCTACATGAACTACCTCACAAATCTAGGAATAATTTCCCCAAGTTCTTTAGCATAGCCTATGGTGTGATAGGCGTGGAGTATGAAGATGTAACAGTCAGAATATTTGTGAAAACATCGCAAGGCACTACTGAAGAATGGTTCTACCATCTATAGGCTTGGTCAATGATTGACTGAAACACTCTCAAAGCCAAATTTGAAGTTACGTTCAAGCCTGCTAGAAATACACATGCCTTATTGGCCCAACTCACACAGATGAAGAAGGAGCCTCATGAACCTATGAGGGACTTTATAGCCAAGTTTGACAAGCTGAGGAATAATATTCCTACCATTTCTCAATGAATAGCTAAGAATCTTAAATGTTTTTTCATTAATTCTCAACTTTTAGAAGCGATTTTTTTGCTAAGACGGGCTAGCGACATAGACCTTACTACTACTTAAGATTTGGCCACTGAGGTGGAAGATGATCTCATCTTGGTGGGGAAGATAAGGAGAGATCCTAACAGAGGTATATCTTCTTCATTCTCTGAATATCCATCTATAGGCACCACTAATCTAAAGGTGCAAAAGTTGGCAAATGAGTTGCTAGCTCTCAAGAAGCAAATGGCACAAGGGATGTCTTCTACTCCATATAGAGATATACCAAGGAGAACATTTCCTAATCAGTCATACCAAGGCAACACTACTAAGAATCAATGGTAGCTAAATCATCTTCCTCCCCCATAGGGGAAACTTGCCATTGAGGCAGCTCTAGCCAACTCAACAATTGAATACCTTGAAACTGAATTAAATTTTTCTTTCCAACCTGAGTTGAACCTGGAAGATGGTATTGATCTCTTTGCAGAGGGAGAAGAATAATTAGCTAGCAACTTCAACATTGGTTTCTTGAATTACCAGGATGAACTCAGAAGTAAAGGTGAAGTAGTTGATGGATCATACACTATATTCACTTGATCTTAGAACCAATCAGCCCAACAAATTGATAAGAAAAAAATAGAGGAGAATTCTCAACTAGTAATTTCAATTGCAAAGCAGGGAATTGCTCTGCCTTTTCAATCAAAGGACCCAGTGATCGCTAAAAAGGTAAGTACATCAAGAATTCCTTCATCTTCAACTTCAAATTTGTAGACTAGTACCCCCCTAAAAACTAGAAGGATGAACTGCCTTCCCCTATTCCTAATTCATTTCAGACATTTGACATAATTGACCATGTCAAGAAAACCAAAATTCTAATGTCTGAATTTTAATTCTTGTAATCCAACCATGAGCAGTTAGATAAGTTGGTTCAATGTGTATAGAATAAAACCATCCCTACAAGACCAACTGTTCTAAAGGTGACTCCCACATCCACCCAAAATAACCTTGTCATTACTCCTCCTGCTGCTCTCGGGAAGACTGAACTTTTATGTCTCCCTACTGATAAATGGACACCAGTTGAACAATTGCATCATAGACTCAGGTGCATATGACAATGTCATGCCTACCAAAGTAGCTAAATCCCTTGGTCTCACACTGACCAAGACACTTGGGAGATGATTCTCCATGGAGAACAAATTAGTGCCACTACTAGGACAAATCGAAGATGCGCAGTTTGCATTTTCAGAAAAAAGAATTAAAATAACAGTCCTGGTGGCTGACGTCCCAGCCTCATACGACATTCTACTTGGGCAAATTTTTTGCAAGGATGTTGGTGGAAAATTAAGCATGGACCTATTTGAGGTGAGGATACCTGTCAAGGGCATCATGTAGAGGCTACTTCCTGAGAAGGAAGCAAAATATGTTGTCACCCAAATGTCAGCCTCTGAAGCTCAAATTCTATTTAAGTCTTCAGGCAGGGGTAATTATTTTTTGTCTACTGAAGATGTTCTAGTTATAGCAGATGAAATTCCTATAGGTGGTGATCCAAAAATTGATTCAAATAAGACATTAGAAGAATTGGTAGAGTACAATATAGATGAAAAAGGATCTTCCCTCTCTAATGAAGAAAAATCTGATAGAATATTAGTTTCTGAAGATGTTTAGATCCTTGAATTTGATGGTAGCAATTCTTCTACCAGCTCAGGAGCTGAGATTATGTTAATATCTCCTCAAGGAGATATTTTTCCTTCTTATAAGTTGTAGTTTAACAACACTAATAACACTATTTAGTACGAATCTCTATTACTCATGTTGAAGGTTGATCAAGACAAAGGTGTCAAGCTCCTTCATGCCAAAGGAGATGTTAAACTAGTGGTTTGTTAGGTGAGGAACCTGCATCAAACCAAGAACAAAAGATTATGACATTATCACA
Source organism: Torreya grandis (assembly GCA_037957365.1). Classification (NCBI taxonomy): domain Eukaryota; kingdom Viridiplantae; phylum Streptophyta; class Pinopsida; order Cupressales; family Taxaceae; genus Torreya; species Torreya grandis. The sequence goes on from JARHVA010000056.1 coordinate 369,306, forward strand.
ATCTGGTATGGGATAAAATTGAAAGTTTTAAAGCTTTCAATATTTTTTTAGTGCCCAAAGAGCCTCATAATCATGCAAATTCATTGGCTATCCTGCAACTTTCATGGTTCTTCACCTTGATTTCAAAGATAATAGGTACACTATCAAACTGGTCTTTTGACTAAGTGTGCCTGATAAAACTAACCATTGGCAGGTCTTTGATGTTGACAATCAAATCATGTGCTTCACTAGAATAGAAGAGCAACAAGCTATGGTAGTGGACCATACTGTTGCATGCCAAAGTCAGAAAAAGAAACTCTTCACCAAGAGAGCAAGGATTTTTGGTTTTTAGATTGGAGACCACATCTTGCCATGGGGAAAGAAGAGAGAATGAAAAGGAATGCACAAAAAATGTGACTTGGTGGAGAGTTCCATTTGCCCATCACCGATTCTGGGGAGAAAATGGTTTCTTGCTAGTTTATCAAGACAAAATGCCATTTTCATTGCCTCACAATGGGCAGCATCTGAAGTACTCTTAATTCTTAAAGTATCAGATAAGTCCGATTGTACATCTATATATTTATATAGTCTTTAGTTCTATTTTGTGTTGTACATTTTTGTTTCTTTTTGGCACCTTTCTTTTTGGGTCGCATGATTCTATAGACCAATGGCATACTTAAAGGCACTGGAGATTCTGGATTCTACTCCCTTCAATTATTTTTACAGTCGATGAAAGTTCCCCAATTGGAGCTAGCTATTGTTCCCAAAATCTGTCACTTGTTTTTGGGGACAAAATATCAACTATTTTGGTCATGTAGGCCAAAATTCTCTCTTCCCTTCTCAAAAAATATTCTAAGCGCTCAAGTTCTTCAATTATTCAAGTATTTTTAGTCAAGGGACTCGCAGGTTCAACAGGTTCAACAACTTCAATAGGCAGACTCTCATAAAGGAACAAATTGCAAAAACTTAGGAAATTTCAAGATTGGTTCAATGTCGAGGTTCAACCAAAAGGTCCATTGATAGGCTTCAAACAAATGGAATGAACCATTGAACCATTGAACCTCGCTTCAGCAAGGTTCAAAGGTTTAACGAGTTTAAAGTTTCAAAAAGAGTTAAGCGCTTCAATGAGTTTGAAGACTTTGGCAAGTTCAAAGTTCAACCACTTTGAAAAGATCAAATGGCTTTAAAGGACTTAAACAAAAAAAGACTTTGAAGAAGAAAGATTGAAATGTTGAATCGTTGAACCTTGAACCAAAAGAGTTCAAAGTTCAAAGGTTCAACGAGTTCAATAAAGTTTGAGAGACTTAGAAGAACAAAGAATGAACCATTGAACCATTGAACCTTAAACCAAAAGAGTTAAAAGTTCAAAGGTTCAATGAGTTCAATAGAAAAGAAAAGGATCTAGAAGGTTTGAAGAATAATTGAACCAAAGAGCCAAGTGAACAGACAAGCCAATTAAATTGTCGACCATTGAACCACTTTGAACCATTAAACTAATGCACTCTCATGGTTCAAAGGTTCAAAGTTCAATGTGGTTCAAGTAACCAATGACTAGTGACATCCCCACATATGTCAAATTCAAGGTAATAAAATGCCCATTTATTTTCAAATGTGGTGCAGACCTGAAAACAAACTCAACAATCAGCCAAAGAAGAAGCTGAAGGAGCTAGCATAAAGTGAGAAGATAGCTCGAGAGCTCAAATCACCAAGAAAATGACAAAATACATGGCAAGGAAAGAGGGAAAGACTAGAAATATATATGCAAGAGTTATTTCTAGTTGGTGAAATAGTCCACCAAGTGGACATCAGAGAGCATGAGCACTCAAAGATGTAACCTATTTTTCTCCATCGAGTAAAGGTAAAGGGGACAATTGTGTATATATCAAGAAAAGGACCAGATGGCCCATACTTTAAAATGAGATATTTGAGATGAATTGACATGCCACAGTTAAGGCTGATGCCCTGTTCTAGCATGGCCCCTTAATAGAACTAAAAATGCATTCAAGGCATTGAATGCAACATGGGCCATTTTATGAAACAAAGTGCCCAAGTCTTTCTTGGAGTGTTATATATTGTAATCTCTTATTTTATGCAAAAGAGATCTTTTTGTTATCATAAGCAAAACTCTGCCCAAATTGAAAGGCATTACTGAGACTTTGAGCTCAAATTGTTAATCATATTTCATTATCTGAATGAGAAAGCAAGTGACCTTTCAGACATTATGCTGGAATAGCTTGTGTTGTTGAGGAAATTGTTCTTATGTCTATTTCCTAAATGTGTTCTTGTCCATTTAATTAAATAAGTATAACTAGTGGAAGTAACCAGGAAGGTGTCCTGATGTAGACACCAAAATTGTGTCTACTCCTTGGTCAATCCCCCCTTGGTCCCCTTGGTCCACTTCTAAACATTTCTAACCCACACACTTATTAATTTAAAATAAATTACCTATTTTAAATTAATAATACCACCCTTGACACATCACTCATGACACCTCACCTTGCCCTTGGATTCCTAGCTCTTAGACCATTTGTCACCTATGACATCATAATGACCTAAGACGTATTTCAACTCCCCCACTAATCCTCGCACATATTAAGCCCACTTTTTAGACCGTTCACCAACAACAGCTAAACTTGGCAGATGGAGGAACAGGTAAAAGGCTAAAAATAGCCTTTTTTTCCATTCTTCTAGCCACTGATGTCGGTTACCAGTCAGCCGATGCCGGTAGGATCACCGACGTCAGTTTCTTAAAGCAAGTCTGAAGGTGAATTCTCAACCCCCGAATACACTGGATGCTAATTCTCTTGCCCAGATCGATCTTCTCTTGCTCCTCGACTCTTTGCATATTAAAGGCAGGCTTTGGGATGAGGTATCAGCATTCCATCAATGCTCTCCTAGCTGTAGAGACTCTGCTCAAGTGACTTCAGATCAGATTGGAGCATTGCTAGGAATCTCATCATTAGTTATAACAGGGACAAGCATCCAACACCTTGGTTCTTCATCTCACCAGAGCTAAGTGTTTCTTCTATCCTTGTATTTCAGTGTTTTGAAAAGCATTGGTAACTAGTCTCTATTTTGCTATTTCTAAGTACTGTAGACTAGACCAGACCCGACTTTCTTCCTGGAGAGGCTGAAAAGCCTTCTCCATATCCTTACTCCTTTTGACAACCTGTCCTTTACCCCTTGTCCCTCTTAAGACTCTATTGACTTCCCTATTATCTTTCATGGACCTCCAAACTCCTATAGACCTTCCAGACCCCTTTGTTGACCATAAAACCCATCCAAAACCTATCCAAGGCCATTGCCCTGACCGACATCAACCATTTCCCCTACTAACATCGGTAGACTAACCAACGTCAGCAATCTTGACCAACTGACACCGGCAAAACTATCGACATCGGTGACTATGACAGACCGACAGAAGAATACAGGTACAAATTATCTCTATTTATTTTGTTTAGTCTTTCACCATTTCTATTTTTAGCAACACTCTTTTATCAACTAGTGGACTGTCATCCCTCAAGGAAGTCTTTGCACTTTTGGGACCGAGCTTTGCTTGGCAGTCCACCATATATCTATATAACATTTTCTATGTTTGAGTCTTTCTTATCTACAGGTGTCATCCTTCATAGCTAAAGAGGATCTCCTTCAATGTCTGGATATGGTGCACAGCTTCATTCGGGTATGTACAAACCCCTGACCATTAACCTTTAGTTTCTCATTTCTTCTGAATGTGAAAAGTGAAAATGAGTAGAAACATTCTTGCACGTCTGGTGGGACCCTAGAGTTTTCCTTGGGTTCATTTATTTTTCTTCTAAAAGTAAACATTCATATAGGTGCATTAGATTTCTTCTTGCATCCTTCCTCCTTCTATCTTTTTCTTTCCAAAAGACACCATTAGCACAAGTTAAAAAGAAATTTTTATTCTTGTCACTTCTTTTCTGCATCTTAGAGTAGTGAAGTTCATGCTCTTAACCTTTTCCTAATTATTTGCATCCAAACAAAAACATTTCAATTTGGGTTAAAAATATATTGCATCTCATTTCTACTTGAATGCATTTTTAGCTCATCTAGTAATTAAAACCGCATTATGAATAAATCATAGTGCACATATGTTACACGACCAGACCACATTCACAAATCAAACATCTAAACATACCTGAGACAAGGCCCGACTAGGATTTCATCACCTAGCAGATACCCTACCCTTCTTGGTAATCCTACTTGGACTTCACTACCAAGGAGAGAACCCCCTCTGTTCTCTGGTAGAGTATAAACTCTAGGGGAAGTATATACTGGCTAAGCAACCCAGATTATCTCTGGGCTCATGAAGTGAGGGGAGCAAGCTCTTAGCACTAGGCCATGTACAGAACCTAATACAGATCTTGAGCACTAAAACTAACCCAAAACCAACCTTAGACTGCCTCTTTTAGGACCCGTTCTAAAAGCCCAACTTCCCAAACACACTCTTCTAAAGCATAAGCCAACACGATCCTAAAATTTATTCTTAGGAATTAACATTTAGAGGTTGCTTGCCTTCATCTACTTTTCTATTTTCATCTGGTTTTTTGAGCTAGTAAGGATGAATTATTCTGAGCTTCAAAAACAACTCAGACTTTCTTCTTTCTTCCTTCTGAGTTTTTGGAGACACACAGTAACTGACATCAATTTTTCCACTGACATCAGCAACTATCTTCATCGACATCGGTTATCTGACTGACATCAGCAATTTTCTTCATCGACATCAATTTTTCTACCGATGTCGATCACTGTCAAAAATCTTTCCTCTCAAATAGCAAGCTAAAAACCTGACCTTTATGCTATTAAAAACACATTCTGGTTTTCTGAGGTGAAACATATAGTTTTTAGAACCTGAACTTATCTTGCCTTGGATGGTTTTGACATGTAGTTAAACCAAAACTCTTGTTGACCACGCAAGGCAACAACCACTCCCACCTTCACCTTCTATATCAAGTCCCAAAATGGAGTATAATTTAGAAACTGAATGTACTCCTATCCAACCAACCCCCAATCAACATCCAATTGTTCCCGAAGGGGATCAAGACTTTGAAAGGTTCCTTGACCTCAATGTCAAGGCTCTTCAGCACTATCTCACGAGAATTCAAACGTGAGACTCTTCAAGCAACCTAGTTTATGGGATGCCAACTTTCTTAGTTGAAATGACAATCATATCAATAGCCTCCATGACCTAACCCATGGTCACCCAGGCCATTGCCTAAACAAACAACCTGACCATGACCAATCTTCAAAGTGTGGCCTCTCCTTCTATTTTTGGACCCACCTCCTTTGAGGTTTCTATACCCCCTTAACCACAAACCATTCAACAAAGTTCTACACCATTCTAGAACTTAATTATCTCCATCCCACCTACTCTTGCACCCATAAACACAAGAGTAACTACATATCCTTCGGCTAGTGTTGCCACCATCCAACCACCTTTGGCGACATCAAGTCAAGTTGTGCCCTCTAGCTTCATGACACAACCACCCTTGACTTCAACATCAGTCCCTCTGACTAGTTACCAATATGTTACACCGATACAAACACAACCAACTATGTCATATGCCCCACCTAACACCTTCCAAATGCCTTACAACTTAGGGGGTGCCCCACCTGTAAATCCATCAACCGATCTAATCAAGATGTTGATGGATAAGGTGTCTAATCTTGAGACATCCATTTCGGGTTCAAGAAATGTTCTCTCATATTAAAAAATCTGTAATGAACCCATTCATCCTTTAGTCCCAATCCGACCATATCCTAGTCAGTGGAAACTTCCCAAGTTTACTCGCTTTCAGAGTAAAGAAGACCCATATCAACATCTACAAGCATTTAGACATGCTTGTTACCTTATAACACATGATGATGCATTATTACTACACACATTTCCCATGTCACTTTCTGGTGCTGCCCTCGATTGGTATAGTTCTATTACCAGTCACTCTCTATTTACATTCACTCAACTAGCTCAACTTTTCCTTGACCACTTTTTGATCAACATCACCAAAAAGGTCTCCATCACGGACCTATACTCCATCAGACAATTCGATGATGAATCAATAGCTAATTTTGTTGCCCGTTGGAGAGGCTTAATCAACCAACTCTCCTTTTATTTACCTCAACCTGAGCTCATTGAGCTCTTTTCACAAGCATGTGCCAAACACATCTCATCTACTTTGCAGGTCCAAACATTCCACACATTTGATGAAGCTTTCACCATGGCTAGGAAGCTTGAACTCCATGTTGTCGAAGAAAATAAAGTCAAATTGCGTAGTAAAAATACTAACGCAGAATCAAATGACCCTTCATCCAAATCTTCTTCCTCCAATCCCAAGTCCAAGGGATCAGCAAATGCTATGGTACTTAGACCATCATCTTCAACAAAAAACAACCAATCTCAACCTTCCACATCACAAAGCATCACCAAACAATTCCAACAACGGTATATACAGCGGCAGTATACTCCTATAGGGGAATTATACGCTTTCATTTTGGATAAACTAGTCAAACAGGGAGTCCTCAATCTCCTCTAAATTTGACCACCACCGCAATTTGACCCTTCAAAAGCTATCCCTACATGGTACAGGGAAAATGACTTCTGTAATTATCACCATGCCAAAGGCCATGACACAAACAATTACAAAAACCTTAAGAATATCATTCAGGACATGTTAGATAAAGGTGATCTTGTCTTGGATAACCCAAACACACCACCTAACCAAAACATAGACATCTTTAGACAACCATTCTCTAACCATCCCCCTAGCCAAAACAACGTTCAGACCACAACCGAAGACCCCCAAGAGAGTAATATACACACGGTCGATATGGTTTTGCCTTTTGTCCCTAACCAACCTCTTTCACAAACTGAAGAGGTTAGTCAACCTATCCCTCCACCACAGGTAGAAGAGCCTTCTTCACCTATTTGTCCACCACAGAAAGAAGAGCCTTCTTCTCTTATTTGTCCACCACAAGTAGAAAAGCCTTCTTCTCTTATTTCTCCTCCACAGGTGGAAGAACCTTCTTCTCCTATTAGTTCTCCATCAAGCTCTCTTATATTGGAAGACGCTTTAACCATACCAATGCCACTATCCCCACCTTCATCCTTCCTACTACCAATGGAGGACCATACCTTACCTTCTCTTCAACTGCAAGTAGAAGGTACTACCATCCCTGTCCTCTATCCTCTTGAGGAGTCACATTCTCCAATTCCTTCTCCACCAAAAGAAGAACTTGTCTCTTCACCTACTTCGACTGAAGATGATCTAGTAATGGCTCTCTCACGCCTTTGGCCTGAGATTGCCGCATCTAACACATTCCCACTCTCACGACCACCCAAATCTTCTAAAAAACCAATTATAAAGCCTCGTCTAACATCTTCCAAACCATTATCTCGATTGGTTGAGAACTTAGGATTTCTCCATTCGAGGAACTTAGAGCATGAGGCATTGTGGGAGTGACTCAAAGCTCCTTATCTTACACATCCTGCTCCATCTCGTACTATTAACCCTCCTTCAAAAAAATCTCCCAAAGTCTCCAACGAGGACCAGGCTTCTACTTCCAAATCTTCAGAAGCTCAACCGTCCGCATCTAAACCTAAACCCTCACAAACATCCACCATACCAACACCGATTAAATCTCTTGGTGTTCACCCCATATCTAACCTCACTCACCCACAAGTGAAGGTAGATTTGAATCTCACCCCCCATAATAGTAGTCCTCACACCATAATAAAGAAGGCCATTAAACCACGTCAGAGAACTCCTCCCCCACCATCATCATTGCCCTCCATTTTGGGCCCACATCCTTCTACCTTAATAGGAGTTCTTCCTACTCCAACACCTAACAAAAACAAGTTGCCTCCATTACTCCCTTTACCCACCAAAAACATGCCTCCTCTAAAAAATTTGGCACCCCTCACAAAGAAGGTGTCGTCTACATGAGTGGCCACACCACCAACCCAAAAGGTGGTACGGAACTCTCCCTCAACAACTCCAAAACAAAAGTCATCAACACCTAGTACAATGATAAACATGGACCCATTAGTGGGTTCATATGCTTTGATACTACACCGACTTTTACAAACTTCTAGCATCACTCTTCCACCTATTAAACCATTTCAACCTCTCAGACCAAAACCATCTTGATTCGATGACACTAAAATCTGCCTATATCATCACTCACCGGGACATGATATTGAGAATTATTGTGCCCTCAAGGTTTTCATTCGCCAATAATTTGAGAAAGACACCCTTCTTGTTGAGGTTACTGTCGACACATCTCCAACACCGTCTCATGTCTCTCAAACCTCTTCACCTTCATCAGAATCCCATCAACAGACTATGGTCCCTTTACCTCCTTCATCCCTTTTATTCGAGATTAACATCATCAATGTGGCCACTAGGTCACAAACTTCAAAGGATAAAGCAAAAGAGAAAGTTTCTATTCCTTGGACCTACCCATTTGTCAAACGTGCTCAACCACCAAAACCTAAGATTTCTATCTTGGGTACATCCCAACCAACTTCTTCAGAGGCAATTTGTGATTTTATGGTGAAACAGCTTCGCCAAACTCCCATGAAGATGACTTTATATGACCTCATTCAAATCTCTCCACAACATCGTCAAGCTTTAATCAAAGCTTTATAGGCAGTGGAGGCCCAACCTGAGGACCCCCAACCACTAGCTGCCATAGTCCAATCATTACCCACCATCGCCTCTATTACCTTTAGTGATTCTAAAATTCCTACCTCCAACTTGGAAGATCATGATGCTACCCTTTTCATCACAGCCTATGTTGATCAAACTCACATTAAGTGAGTTATGATTGATGGGGGTGCCAGCATCAATATCATTTCCACTCATGCCTTTGACCAATTAGCCCTCCCAAAGAATTGTGTGTCAAAAATTGACGCAATTCTTTGATCTTTTAATGACTCCACCGCCACTACCATTGGCACTGTCGTCTTACATATTCGTGTTGGCCCATGAACAATTCTAGAGCTCTTCTACATCATCTAGGGAGAGTTTTAATATAACATGTTATTAGGTGACCTTGGATCCGTGCCATGGCTTGTGTCCCTTCTACATTACACTGTTGTGTCAAATTTGAACACGATGGTCAAGTCCATGTCATTCCCGTAGATCCCTCCCCTTTCAAGACATGCAACACAAATTATCGACCCAATGATGTTCTCATTCCTTTAAAAACATCAACCCAAACACCACCTCCATCCGTGAAAACTTCAACAAGTACGCAAACGGTGGTTACACCTACACCACCTCCTCAAGTGACAACAAAAGACCTTATGGAAGATACCTTCCAATGTCTTTCACTTGGGGAGTATCAGTTACTCACCTTGGACATATTCCAAACTCCTCAAGAGTATGGCCAACTTCATCAAAATCCTAGCTATGACCATCGTATTAGAATGGTCATCCCTTATGGTCCTCCCAACCTTCAAACAAATCTCATCTATGGAGGGCTAGATCGAGCTCCCAATGATGGGAATCCTCTTTCATCACCCCAACTATTTACGTCTGACTTCTCTTTTCTTGGCAACCCAAAATTTTCTCATACCTATCTTTATAGGTGTGCATAGAAGGGATTTAGCTTTGGGCGCTATGAATAAGGCTCCCACCAGCCCGTCGAACCACCAAATGACGAGGCCATAAAGAATGCTAAGAAACGACATGGCCTAGGTTTTGAAGAACCTACTAAAACTTCTAAAAACCCTCACCCCGAACCTATCATAGACCAATCACCTCCAAAATCACCTATTCCCCCATCTTCACCTATGGAGTCAGTGGTTTCCATCCCTCCTAGTTTTTTTTGCATAAATGCCATTCGCTTGGAACCCCTAACCTATCAACTAGGTGGGGTATCCAGGTCTCTCCCTCTCGTTTATCAAAACATGATAGACGATGAATCTGCTACCATTTACACTATCCAATGCATAGATGAGGATGCCATTCTCACCTACATGGGTGCAGATGACTCTTTCATCCAACGATCACTTCCTTTAGAAATGCAAGTTATGTTAAATGAATTGACCATTGACATTAACCTTCCATCTTCCGATGTTCCTCATGTTTTAAAGATTGGTCAATCTTTAGATGCCCAGGAACAAATTGACTATACCAAATTCCTTTCAGACCATAGCAAAGCCTTTGCTTGGACCTACAATGATATGCCTAGCATCGACCCTAACATCGTCATCCATAACATCGACCCAGAGGCTAAGCCTGTCAGGCAAAAGCTTTGCAAGATGCATCCTCACATTGCACTCCTTGTCAAAGAGGAGCTTCAATGTCTTCTCTTCGTCTCCTTTATCTAACCCATTGATTATCCACAATGGGTGTCAAATATCATCCCTATCAACAAAGCAACTGGGGGGATCTGAATTTGTATCGACTATCGTGACCTTAACCTGGCTTGCCCAAAGGACGATTTTCCTCTACCCAACATTGACCAACTTATTGATCTTATGGCTGGTCATGAGATGCTATCACTCATGAACAGGTTTTCAGGATATAACCAAATCTTGATTGCACCAGAAGATTAGCACAAAACTACCTTCATCACCCCATGGGGGACTTTTTGCTATAGGGTCATGCCTTTTGGCCTAAAAAATGTAGTCGCCACATATCAACGTGCCATGACCTACATCTTTCATGATCTCCTCCACAAAATCATGGAGGATTATGTGGATGACCTACTAGGAAAATCTAAACTCTGCCATGACCATTTGACTATTCTCAAAATCATCTTCACTCGCCTCCTCCAATACAATGTTCGACTCAACCCCAAGAAATGTGTTTTTGGGGTTCTCTCTGGGAAGCTTTTAGGCTTCATCATTTCCCTCTGTGGCATTGAGATTGATCTCACTAAGATAAAATCTATACTCGAGATGCTGCCACCTACCAATCTAAAGCAACTTCACAGCCTGCAAGGGAAGCTCCAATCTATTCATCACTTCATCTCGCAGCTTTTCGACCGATGTCAACCCTTTCATCACCTCCTCAAAAAGGATGTCTCCTTTAATTGGGATAAGGACTATCAAGAAGCGTTTGAGGATCTTAAACATTATCTTGTCTCTCCACCAATCCTTATTCCACCTAAAGAAGGTCAACCCTTCTATCTTTACATTTCAGTAACAAATCATTCTTTAGGTGCCATGATCGCACACCAAGATGAACAACATCATGAGCAAGCAGCTTATTACATAAGCCAAATGCTCATTGATTATGAAATTCGGTATACTCATACCGAAAAACTCTGCTTGGCATTAGTCTTTGCCACCATCAAACTCTGTCATTATCTTCTTAATCACAAAACTTATGTCATTACCCACATTGACCCTCTTAAATACATGCATTCCAAGCCATACCAAAACCAACGTATGGCTCGTTGGCTCATGCTTCTTGCTGAGTTCGATTTGGAATTCATCCAACAAAAATATATAAAGGGTTAAACAATCACTAACCAACTAGAGGATGCCCCTCTACCTGACAACCAACCTTCCCATTGTAAATTTCCTGACGAATCCATCGCCACATTATCCACCGACGACATTTTCTATCAAATGACAATGTTCTTTGACGTGTCTAAATGTCAACATAGTGGGGGTGTGGGGGTCATTCTCATCCCTCACGAGGGTGAGCCCATGCCCCTATCTTTCAAACTCGACTTTGAATGTACAAACAACATGGCTGAATATGAAGCCTTAATTTTGGGACTTCAAACCACCCTTTTCCTAGGCGTCAAGACCATCAACATCTTTGGTGACTCACAACTAGTTTTCAATCAAATCAATGGCTCCTATCTTTGTAAGAATGAAGTTTTGCAAAGGTACAAACACCGTGTTGACACCCTACTAGAATCTTTCGACCGTTACCTCTTGTAAACTATTCCTTGATCTACGAATACGTTTGCTAATACTATGGCTTCTCTCACCTCACACATTCCATCTTCATCTTCTTCTTCAAGAATTTATGTCATGGTACACCATTTGATGTTACCTTCATATATCTCCACTAACATCAACCTTGTCAGCACCATTGACTCTAGTCCATAGGATGTTTGGTATAAACAACTTGTGGACTACTTAACTTATTCTATTGTCCCGCATATCTCTCTAGCAATGTGCGATGGGCTTTTATCAAAAGCATAGCTCGATATACTATGCTAGGGGGTCTTCTCTATAAATGAGGTTTTGATGGCCTCCTTCTTCAATGTCTAACCTCCACTAAAACAACTCATGCCATTAAACAAGTCCATGATGGGATTTGTGGTAGGCATTTCAGTGGTAATGCAGTTGCAAAATGCATCCTTCACCTGGGCTATTATTGGCCCACTCTTCACCAAGACTGTATCGATTATGTTTGGTGTTGTATCAAATGCCAACAACACGCTAACTTAATTCACGTTCCTAGCCACGCTCTACAAGTCGCTAAGGATTTCTAGCCTTTTTCACAATGGGGCTTAGATTTAATCAGTGAGATTAACCCTCATTCATCTCTTCGACATCAGTCCATTATCACCACAACTAAATACTTCACTAAATGGGTGGAAGTGATTCCCTTCATCTCCACTAAAGCTGACAAAATTGTTGACTTCATCAACACCCACATCATCTGTCATTTTGGTGTACCTCACAAAATCATCACCAATAACGAAAAATCATTCAAAAACAAAACTGTCTAGAAACTTTGTGACTCATTTGGCATCAAGCTCAACTTCTCCTCACCGTACTACCCACAAGCAAATGGGCAAGCCGAGGCTTCCAACAAAATCTTAAACAAAATTCTAATGAAGGTGGTCAATGATACTAGAAGGGATTGGCACATTCACATGCCCTTCACTTTGTGGGCTTACCGCACTAGCATTCGAACCCCTACGGGTGCTACACCTTTCTCTCTAGTGTATGGAACTGAGGTAGTTTTGCCTCTTGAAGTACATATACCATCTCTATGCATCTCCTTACACGACATCCTTTCTAATGATGACTTTTGTCAAGATCGATTAGATCAACTTGAGTTACTTGAAGAACGTCGTCTTGCTGCCCTTAACCATCTCCATATCTACCAAAATCACATCCAATGTGCCTATAACAAAAGTCTAAGAGAACAAGAATTCAAAATCGGAGATCTTGTTCTCAAGGAAAACCAACATGTGACTAATATGAAAAGAAGTAAACGAGGCAAGTTTGCTCCTAATTAGCTCAGACCTTATATCATAACACACAAGTATGGATCAGGGACTTATCGTCTATCTTCTCTTGGAGGCCAGCCAAAACCTAAGCCCCTTAATGCCTTGCATTTACGACCATTCTACTATTAATCAAGTAATCATTCACTTGATTTTTAACTTGAGCTCGTCCCTTGAGCAACCCCCATCATCATCATTCCTATTATTTTCAACCCTTTTTCCCTACAAACATTAGTCAACCCTTTGGTAAAGCATGAATGCTTTTGTCCTAATAAAAGGGAAACCCCCAAACCTCTATAGTCAAGTCCATGACTAAAAGTTCAGTCAAAAAAAAAAAACATAAAATTGGGATGCCTATACAAAGGTCATAAACTATAAATGTAGACTGCTCCCTCGAAGGATAGCTACATCATTGCTGTAATTAATAGACTGCTCCCTTGAAGGACATCTATTCAAAGACATTCAACATACAAAGCAGAATATAGACCACTCCCTCGAAGGATGGCTATACACAAATTTTGCTCCAAACAGCACTCTCTCAGAAGCTTCCCACATCGATTAGCTTCACATATGACCACAAAACAAAACAACATCCCCACGTAGACTTCCCGCATCAATCAGTCTACCCAAAAAAATAAAATAAATAAATAAATAATTTTGACTGACAAAATATTAAATCATGGACTTGCCTATAGTCGTTATCAGGGTCACCTATAAAAGGGGCAAAGTTATCCTTGCTAAAAAGGGTTACACTATCCTCATACCTCACATAATCAAACCTATTACCCCAACATACGTAAGGGATTTTAAGCTCACTTAACATCAAGTGATTTGAATACTTCTCTAACACAAATAATGGTCAAAAGATGTAATGCATGAATGGGGCTTTTGTTTGCAAAACCCTTATCTATGCTATCATTATGGTCCTTGTCAATGAAATAACAATGCGCCTTTCACTTCTTACACACTTTGGTCACATACAACCAATCCAAATCCAACCAAATCATTTTCTAATCCAAACCAAACCAACCAAACCTTTTTCAAACCACTAACATCATCATATACCATTCACACTAGTTTCTATGGATACCAATACACATGGAAACTATCGACCACACAAATTATGTCAAGCATAAACCATTACTTGCTAAAGCATAAACATACTCATTTCATTTTTAGCATACATCCATCACTAATATGGAAACTTGCTAGGGATGAAAAACCACATCACCAATGTTACAGAATACACCATCACATAATATGGAAAAGGCTGTAACATCATCATACACTCATCATTTCAAGCATGCACCATCAGACATATGGAAAGTGCTAAACCATGAACATGACCAACCCAATTATCAACCATCTTCGACCCTTCCTCCCTTTTAGGGAGAAATACATTAGCTTGAGGCCCTTCAAACAGGGGCTATGTAGGCAACACTCAATTGACATGGGATCCTCCGAGGTTAGCTCGGCCATTCCTTCATCCATCCATCTAATGGACCAACTATCTATACCAACCCAAAATCATGACCTATCCAACCAACCCTAAAACTGTAGAAGTCACCTGAGATTTCTCATAGGGCACATTGGAGACCACATACATCTCCCCATCCACAACACATGCCACCTGAGATCGTACCATGACTTAACCTGACTCAACCAATAACCTTGGAGATCACGACTATCTCCTCAGACCATGACCACTTCTGAGACAACTCTGCCTTGGTTGTTTTGATTTCATATATGCTACCTCACGAATAGTTAACAAAATTGTGTGCAACTCACATTACGGCCCTCACACCTATTGTCAGATTGTGAGCAAGTTAATCCCTAATATTTGTGACATTTTCATGTTTTCCAGGAGTACTTCCTGAGCCCGAGATACTTGGAACATGATGACCACTGGAGCTACAGCTTTGATCGTTTAACCCAATCAGCTATGACTAAATGTTGGGGACTAGTTATTTCAATTTTAGCACTCCTCGACCTTTGACTGTGACAATTTGACCTACCTGTCATGTGAAGTGGTATATGTGCAATCTCAACTATTGCAGAGTTCACACTCAACCTTCACCATACCCATCCACTATCTGTCAAATCAACACCCGATATCAGGTTACCTTCCCTTGACTCCCACTTTGAGGGGGAATACCTCATCCCACATCTGGGGTAACCAACTTTTATTTTGGTTTTGCAATGCATCAGAACAACCAACAAGACAAAAATGACCTTATCCCATACTTGGGGCAACTTACTCCTATTTTTGTCTTGTAGTTCGTCAAGAACAACTAACAAGACAAAAAGGGGCAAATATAGACACCAAAATTGTGTCTACTCCTTGGTCAATCCCCCCCTTGGTCTCCTTGGTCCACTTCTAAACATTTGTAACCCACACATTTATTAATTTAAAATAAATTACCTATTTTAAATTAATAACACCACCCTTGACACATCACCCATGACACCTCACCTTGCCCTTGGATTCCTAGCTCTTAGACCATTTATCACCTATGACAAATCATAATGACCTAAGGCCTCTTTCAACTCCCCCACTAATCCTTGCACCTATTAAACCCACCCTTTAGACCATTCGCCAATGACAGCTGAACTTGGCAGCCGAAGGAATGGGCAAAAGGCTAAAAATAGCCTTTTTTTCCATTCTTCTAGCCATCGACGTTGGTTACCAGTCGGCCGACGCCAGCGGGATCACCGACGTCATTTTTTTAAAGCAAGCTTGAAGGCAAATTCTTGACCCCAAAATACACTAGATGCTAATTTTCTTACCTGAATCGATCTTCTCTTGCTCCTCGACTCTTTGCATATCAAAGGCAGGCTTTGGGATGAGGTATCAACATTCCATCAACATTCTCCTGGCTATAGAGACTCTGCTCAAGTGACTTCAGATCAGATTGGAGCATTGCACAGGAATCTCACCATCAGCTGTAATAGGGATAAGCGTCCAACACCTTGGTTCTTCATCTCACCAGAGCTAAGTGTTTCTTTTGTCCTTGTATTTCAATATTTTGAAAAGCATTGGTAACTAGTCTCTATTTTGCTATTTCTAAGTATTGTAGACCAAACTAGACTCGACTTTTTTCTTGGAGAGGCTGAAAAGCCTTCTCCATACCTGTCCTCTACCCCTTGTCCCTCTTAAGACTCTATTGACTTCCCTGCAATCTTGCATGGACCTCCAAACTCCTCCAGACCTTTCAGACCCCTCTGTCGACCATAAAACCCATCCAAAACCTGTCCAAGGCCATTGCCCTGACCGACATCGACCATTTCCCCTACCGAAATTGGTAGACAAACCGACGTCGACAATCTTGACCAACTGACGCTGATAAAACTATCAACGTCAGTGACTGTGACAGACTGATAGTAGAATGTAGGTACACATGTAGACACCAAAATTGTGTCTAACCCTTGTCGTCCTCTTCCTCTATCCCCCATTTTATTCTTCCATGCCTATTTTGCCCCTGTCGACCATTTTCCCACAAGCCTTGACCCTGGCAGCATGTAAAAATGAGCAAAAAGCTAAAGCTAGCCTCTGTCCCCATTTTGCATCTGCCGATGATGGTCACTACCTGGCTGACGTCGCCAATGTCGGTCACTTATCGGCCGACATCGGCAATCCTGTCGATGTCAGTTATCCTTAACACTGCATTCTCAACCTAAATGCAGGAACCGTTACCCGTTATCCGTTATCCATTCGATTCCCAGTCTGTTTCCCGATCGGTTATCGAACCTTCCTTTGACTTCATCAGCAACCTCTTCCCTTGAATGATGAACCAACTCTAACAATCGACCGACTCTTGCAATCAACCAACTCTTACGATCAATCGACTCCGGCATCCAACCAATCTGTAATCAATTTCTCGTGTTTTGTCTCTCCAATACAGGGATTCTACTTCGATCAACTTTTGTGACACAGCTACAATGTCAATCATGTCTTCGACCTCTATTTGCAACATGTAATAGGTAAGCTTTGCTCTGTGTTTTTGTTCTGCTCTTTGGTTATTATTTTTTCTATTTGCTATTACCACCCCGATCTTTTCAGACTATAGCCTCAACTTTACTTCCACCTGTATCACCTCTATCCACCCTCTGTTAGTCTGTAATTCTGTCCAACTCCCTATACAAACCCTCAAACCAATCCCTCTGACTCCTAAATCAGCGTCTCGAACCCTCAGACAAAAATATTAGACCTTTCTGTAAATCCTAAGACCCTGTCTGGACCCAACCAGACCCTATCCAAAACTATTGCCCCGACCGATGCCGGTCATTACCTCGACCAACGCCAACACTTTAACTGATGTCGGCACCTTTCCCTGATCGACGTCGGCACAGAGACCGACACCGACGACTGTGCAGAGCAACTTGCTGCATATCAGGTACGCATTTTGTTTTTTGTCTTTTATTTTTGTCATTTTATCTTTCATTATTTCTACTTCTATCAAAAATTCTATTTTTAATCAGTGGGTTGATATCCTTTTAGGAAGTCTTCATACTTCTGGGATCAAGTGTTTGCTTGACAGCCCACCGTCTCCTTGTCTAACATTTTTTCGTGTTTAGTATCTTTTTCTTCTCAGGTGTCATTCCTCCACAGCCAAAGAGGAGTACCTTCTAACGTCTGATTACGGTGCGCACGACTACAATCAAGTATCTTCTAACCTTGACCATTTCTCTTAGTTTCTTGTTCTCTCTTTGAATGTAGAAAGTGAAATTTAGCATAGAAACATTCTGGCACGCCCGGTGGGACCCTAGGTTCTTCCGTGGGTTCCTTTTTCTTTTCATTCATATAGGTGCATTAGGTTCCTTCCTTTTCGCCTCTTTCGTCTCTTCTTAATGACACTATAAGCAGGAATGAAAAGAACATTTCTTTCCTTTCTTGCACTTCTAGACTAGTCAAAACTCATATTCTTCAACTCTTTCTCCATTCGTCTTCATACGAACAAACATTTTGACATGGGCATTAAAACACTCTGCATTGCATTTCTGTTTGCTTGCATTTTTTAGACCACACTTAGTAATTAAAAAAATGCATATTGAATTAATCTAGATCACTTGATGTTACATGACTAAACCACTTGCACAAAACAAACATTTTAACTTACCTAAGACAAGGCCCGACTGGGATTTCATCACCCAGCGGATACCTTACCCGTCCCGACAATCTTACTTGGATTTCATCACCAAGGGGAAAGCCCACTCTGTTCTTTGGCAGAGGCTAATCTCTAGGGGAAGTATATTTTGGCTAAGCGGGTCCAGCTTATCACTGGACTCGTGAAGTGAGGGGAGCCTGCTCCTTAGCACCAGGCCATGTACAAAACCTAACACAGACTTCTTGAGCACCATAACTAACTCAAAACCATCCATAGACTACTTCTTCTAGGACCCAACTCAAAAGCCAATCTTCCTCTACACACATTCTAAGGCATAAGCCACTATAATCCTAATAATTTACTCCTAGGGTTCTAGGATCTACTTGTGTCTTCATCTTTTCTATTCTTATCTGCTTGTTTGAGCTTGTGAGGATGTTCTTTCTTGCCTTAAATGGTTTTGACACGCAGTCAAACCAAGGCTCTTCTTGACCACGCTAGCCGTCAACCACTTTTGTCTACCCCATCTATAACCAGTCCTATAATGGAGTTCCACTCAGAGACTGAAAGAACTCCTATAGGACCGATCCCAACTCAAACCCCCATCATCCCTGAAGGGGACCAAGATTTCGAGATATTCTTGGACCTCAATGTCACAGCCCTCCAAAACTATCTCGCAAAAAACCCAATGTGAGACCTCTCAGGTGAAGTGGCGATGACATCAACACCATTCACCACCCAGCCTTTTACGACTCAGCCTTTTGCGTCAACCAATAACCTGACCGTGGCTAATACGCAAAGTTTGGCCTCCTCATCTATTTTTGGACCGACACCCATCAGGGTTTCGTTATCCCCTCAACCACACGCAATTCAACCAAGTTCTACATCATATCAGAACTTGATTGTCTCGACCCCTCACACTCTTGTGCCCACAAATGTAGGAGTGCCAACCTATCCTTCTACTAGTGCCGTCACACAATCACCTTTGGCAGTACCCATTCAACCTAAACCTTCTACCTTCATGACCCAATCACCCTTTACCTCTACTTCTATCCCTACGACTAGTTATACATACGTTGCACCCATACAAGCGAAACCAACTACGTCGTATGCCTCCTCTAGCCTCTTTCAAGTGCCCTAAGTGTCCAGTCTCGAAACCTCTATCTCTGGTTCACACAATGCTCTCTCGTATGAGCAAATTTGCAATGAGCCCATCCATCCTTCCGTCCCTATCCGACCATACCCCAACAATTGGGAGCTTCCTAAATTCACTCACTTTCAGAGTAAGGAAGACCCACAACAACATCTCCGGGCATTCAGACATGCCTGCTACCTCATAGCGCATGATGATGTGTTACTTTTACGCACGTTTCCCATGTCGCTTTCTGGCCCTACCCTTGACTGGTATAGCTCTCTTACCAGACATTCTATCTTTTCATTCATTCAACTCGCCCAATTATTTCTCGACCATTTCTCTATCAACATCACTAAACAAGTCTCAATCACAGACCTTTACTCCATTAGGCAATTTGATGACGAATCTGTAGTTAATTTTGTTGCCTATTGGAGAGGCTTGATTAACCAACTCTCCTTCCCTTTGCCTCAACCTGAGCTCATCGAGCTCTTTTCTCGAGCATGTGCCAACCACATCTCTTCTACTTTGTAGATTCAGACATTCCACACTTTCGATGAAGCTTTCATCATGGCTCAAAAGCTTGAAGTCCACGCCCTTGAAGAAGATAAGGTCAAATTGCGTAATACCAACGCAAAAGCCAATGACCCTTCTTCTTCTAGACCTTCTTCTTCTGCCAACTCTCAGCCCAAAGGAGTGGCCAACACTGTGGTCATTAGATCACCATCCTTGACAACAATGAATCAATCTCAACCTTCTACATCTTCCAGCATCACCAAACAATTCCAACAATGGTATATCCAGCGTTCATACACTCCACTTGGAGAATCATACGCTTCTGTTTTGGAAAAACTCGTCAAGCAGGGGGTCCTCAATCTCCCTCCAATATTACCACCTCAATTTGACCCTTCAAAATCCCTCCCTACATAATATAGAGAGGCTGACTTCTACCACTTTCACCGCGTCCATGGCCATGACATCGATAATTGCCGAACCTTCAAGAACATCGTCCAAAACATGATCGATAAAGGGGATCTTATTTTAGATAACCCGAACGCTCCACCCAACCAACATATCGACATATTCAAACAACCATTCCCGAACCATCCTCTTAATCAAGACAATGTCCAGACCTTGACTAATGACCTCCAAGACCATAATATTCGTACCATCAACACTATCTTACCTCTTGTCCCTGACCAATCTCTATCACAGGATGAAGAACCCTCTTCTCCTATTAGTCCTCCATCTATCTCTCTTATACTGGAGGATGCCTTGACCCTACCTATGCCATCAAGCCTACCTTCATCTGAAGACCTTACCTTGCCTACTCCTCAAGCACAAGTAGAAGGCATGATCATCTCTGCCCTCTACCCTCTTGAGAAGCCGTGCTTTCCTATTTCTTCTCCATCAGGAGAAGACCCAGTCTCAGTTTCCTCTTACCTTTTGCCTGAGATTGCTACATCTCACTCACCTTCATCCACATCTAAACCCAAACCCGCATCTAACCTCACCTAACACAATGGTAGTCCTCAACCCAAACCAAAGAAGACCATTAGACCACACCAGAGGACTCCTCCCCCACCTTCGTCATTACCTTTAATCTTGGGCCCACATTCGTCCACTTTAATAGGAGTGCTTCCTACTTCCATACTTCACAGAAGCAAGTCACCTCCATTACTCTCTCAACCCATCAGACATATATCTCCTCCAAACTATCGACTAATGCCTCTTACGCCTCTCAAACTAATGTCACCAACCCCCACTACAACAAAACATCCAGACCCATTAGCAGGTTCTTATACCTTGCTGTTACGGCAATTGTTGCAGTCCTCTCACATCAACCTTCTGCCTCTTAAACCATATCAACCTCTCAGACCTAAACCACTCTGGTTCGATGACACTCAAATTTGTGCGTATCATCACACACCTGGGCACGACACTGAGCATTGTTGTGCCCTCAAGGTTGCCATTCGCCAATGTCTGGGGAACGACACCCTTCTTCTTGACCACGTTATCAATAAACCCTCAATATCGCCCCACTCATCAACTCTCAGATCAAGACCATCTTGGTTTGACAACTCTAAATTCTGTCACTATCATCACACTCTAGGACATGACACTAAGCATTGTTGCACTCTTAAAGCTGTCATTCGTCAACAACGGAGAAAGGATTCCCTTCTCATCAAGGATCCTCTTAACCACCCCTTTGACAAATCATCAACACCGACCCATACTTCTCCAACCTCATCGCCTAAATTGGGATATCCACACCAGACTATGGTCCCTTTGCTGCCTTTAACCCCCTTATTTGACATCAACACAGTCCATTTGACCACTAAACCTCAACCGACCTTAACCAATCTTTCAAACATTCTCCCTACCCATTGGGGGAATTCAACCTTCATCCAAACCTCGACCAACCTTTTAACCCAGTCTCGACCAAATATCAATCACTCTTTTAATCCTAAACCTCACTCAAGTGTCCATCAACCCTACCTTCGACCAGTCTCAACCAATCAACAATCAAATATCAATCAACCAAACATTCAACCCAAACATTCAACCAACCTTTTTTATCAAAACATTCAACCAGTTTCGACCAATCAGTGACCATGTCAACCAACTTCACATCCACCATCAACACCTGACCAATCTGGAAAGAGCCAAATGGGTCAAGTTTGCTCTTAATTGACTCAGACCTTATCATACACGCACAAGCATGGACTAGGGACTTATCAGACCCTGAGCCCCTTTTATGCCTTGCATCTGCGACCATTCTTCTGTTAGTCGAGTACTCACCCACTTGACATTTACCTTGAGCTCGTCCCTTGAGCAATCTCCGTCCTCTTAGTCCTCATTCCTTTCAACCCTATTCTCCTTAACAAATCTTCTATAACCCTTTTATATAGTAAGGATGCTTTGTCCCAATAAAAAGGAGCCCTTGACCTTCTATAGTCCTGTCCATGACTCACATTTCTATCAAAACAAATCAAGATGTCCAAATATCCAAGGTCACCAACTTAGAATCAAAAGGCAGACTGCTCCCTCGAAGGACAACTATTCAAAGCCCTTATATATAAAGCAAAATATAGACCACTCCCTCGAAGGATGGCTATGACTAACTCTTGATACAAACAACAATATTTTTCTGAAGCTTCCTGCATTGATTAGCTTCACAACATGACCACCAAGCAAATGACATCTCTTTGTAGGCTTCCTGCATTGATCAGTCTGCGCCAAAAAAAATAAAAATCATGGACTTGACTTGTAGTTGTCTCAAGGTCTCCTATAAAAAGGGGAAAAGTTATCTCTGCTCTAAAATGGGTTACCCTATCCTCTTCCTATCACCTGCTCAAGGGACTTTGAGCTCACTTAACGTCAAGTGATTCGATTACTTCTCTAGCACAACACTGGTCAATGACACAATGCATGAACGGGGCTTTTGTTCTAACAACCCCTATCGATGCTTCCCTTCTGGTTCTTGTCAATGAAAGAGCAATTTGCCATTCACTTTTTCTCTACACTTTGGTCACATTCAACCCAACTTTTTTTTACCCAACCAATTCAAACCAAACCAACCTCAGCATTTTCATCATGACATTATGACATTAGGTATCATCATTGTCCATTTCACATAGTTTCTATGGACACCAATACACATGGAAACTATCGACCAGACCCAATTTATGTTAAGCATAAACCAATACTTGCTGAAGCATAAATGGACCTCAATTCATTTTTAGCATACATCCATCACGAATATGGAAAATTGCTAGGGATGAAAGACCCTCGACCAATGTTACAAAATACACCATTTGGAAAAGGTTGTAACATCTTCTTTCTCCTCATCATTTTGACACTTGACCACATCCAATCATCGACCATTTTGCCTCTCAATCTGAACTACATTGGTCTGAGGCCCTAAGACCAGGGCTATGTAGGTAGCACTCAGATGACATGACATCTTCTGAGGTTAGCTCGACCACCCTCGTTTGTTTGTCTCTTTGATGGACAAACCTTTTTTCCTCCTTTTGACCATGACCTTGCCCTCAACCATGACCAATTCCATCCCTTTGACCATTCCTCCCTTTTAGGGAGAACTACATTGGCCTGAGGCCCTTCACACAAGGGCTATGTAGGTAGCACTCAGTGTTTTGAGGTTAGCTCGGCCACATCCTTTCATCCATCCATCCACCTCAACCAATGACCATTAGAGATCATGCCTATCTCCTCTGACTTCGACCGCTTCCAAGACAATGTTACCTTGGTTGTTTTTGCATGTATGCTACCTCACGGCTGGTTAGCAGAATTGTGCACAGACCATGTTTTTGGACCCTCACAAGTATAAGATCACAAGCTGGTTGATCCGCACTACTTGTGACATTTTCGTGTTTTTGGGAGCACTTCCTGAGCCCAAGATACCTAGAACACGATGACCATTTAGAGATTTAGCTTAGATTGAGTGACCTGATCAGCAGATGACTAAATGCTGGGGCCTGATTACTTCAATTTTGGCACTCCTTGACCCTTGACCTGTGACAATTTAACCCGACCATCTCGTGCAGTGGTATACGCGCAATCACAACTTTTACATTGTTCACCCTCACCTTCCCCCTTTTTCATCCATCTCTTTGTTAAATCAGTACCCGATTCCTGGTTCCCTTCCTTTGACTCCTGCTTTGAGGAGGAATACCTCATCCATAATCAGGGCAACCTATCTTCTTTTTGTTTTTGTCTTGCAGTTCATTCAAACAACCAACAAGATGAAATCGACCTTATCCCACACCTGGGGTAACCAACTCCTATTTTTGTCTTGCAGTTCATCCAAAACAACAAACAAGACAAAAAGGGGCAAATGTAGACACTGAAATTATGTCTAACCCTTGTTGTCCTCTTCCTCTATCCCCCATTTTATTCTTTCATGCCTATTTTGCCCCTGTCGACCATTTTCCCATGAGCCTTGACCCTGGCAGCATGTAAAAATGAGCAAAAAGCTAAAGCTAGCCTCTATTTCCATTCTGCATCTGCTAATGACGGTCACTACCCAGCCGATGTCGCTGACGTCGGTCACTTATCAGCCGACGTCGATAATCCTGTCGACGTCGGTTATCCTTAACATTGCATTCTCAACCTGAATGCAGGAACCATTACCCATTATCCATTATCCATTCGGTTCCCAATTGGTTTCCTGATCAGTTATCAAACCTTCCTTCGACTTCATCAGCAACCTCTTCCCTCGAACAATGAACCAACTCTAACAATCAACTGACTCTTGCAATCAACCAACTCTTACGATCAATCGACTCCAGCATCCAACCAATTTGCAATTGATTTCTCGTGTTCTGTCTCTCCAGTACAGAGATTCTACTTCGATCAACTTCTGTGACATAGCTATAATGTCAATCATGTCTTCGACCTCTATTTGCAGCGCGTAACAGGTAAGCTTTGCTCTGTGTTTTTGTTCTGCTCTCTGATTATTGTTTTTTCTATTTGCTATTACCACCCTGATCTTTTCAGACCACAACCCTGACTTTAATTCCACCCGTATCACCTCTATCCACCCTTTGTCAGTCTGTAATTCTGTCCAACTCCCTATACAAACCCTCAAACCAATCCCTCTGACTCCTAAACTAGCGTCCCAAACCCTCAGACAAAAATATCAGACCTTTCTGTAAATCCTAAGACCCTGTCTAGACCCGACCAGACCCTGTCTAAAACTGTTGCCCCGACTGATGCCAGTCATTACCCCGATCGACGCCGGCACTTTAACCGACATCGACACCTTTCCCTGATTGACACTGGCACAGAGACTGACACCGGCGACTGTGTAGAGTAACTTGCTGCATATCAGGTACGCATTTTGTTTTCTATCTTTTATTTCTGTCATTCTATCTTTCATTATTTCTACTTCTGTCAAAAATTCTATTTTTAATCAATGGGTTGATATCCTTCTAGGAAGTCTTCGTACTTCTGGGATCAAGTGTTTGCTTGACAGCCCACCGTCTCCTCGTCTAACATTTTTTTGTGTTTAGTCTCTTTTTCTTCTCAGGTGTCATTCCTCCACAGCCAAAGAGGAGTACCTTCCAATGTCTGATTACGGTGCGCATGACTACAATCAGGTATCTTCTAACCTTGACCATTTCTCTTAGTTTCTTGTTCTCTCTTTGAATGTAGAAAGCAAAATTTAGCATAGAAACAACACGTTATCTCTATTTTTTTTGTTTAGTCTTTCACCATTTCTCTTACTAGCAACACTATTTTATCAACTAGTGGACTGTCATCCCTCAAGGAAGTCTTTGCACTTCTGGGACCGAGCTTTGCTTGGCAGTCCACAGTATATCTATCTAACATTTTCTATGTTTAAGTCTTTCTTATCTACAGGTGTCATCCTCCACAGCCAAAGAGGAGCTCCTTCAACGTCTGGATATGGTGCGCAGCTTCATTCGGGTACGTACAAACCCCTGACCATTAACCTTTAGTTTCTCATTTCTTTTGAATGTGAAAAGCAAAAATGAGTAGAAACACCTGAATTTAATTATGGAGAGACTTTGTGCTGCCACAATTGTCTTTAGTGTGTTTATTTTCTGTTTCTATTTAAAAGATCTTGGGATGACTTTATGCCCCCATTATCTTTCATATTTCACTCTTTGGCAGTTGAGGTGGAGACTTTGTGCTACACCTCATTCTGCTGGTTATTGTGCCTTGTTACATTTACTTATTAGTTACTTTCCAGAAAGAATTCCTACTGTTTGCTACAGACCACTTTTGAGAGAAGAGAAGTGCCTTCTGTCATTTCACCAGGATTTCTCCTTTGATTTTTGAACATCATCTCTAAAAAAAGAGAGATGGATGGTGTTATCCTACCCCTGAGTGTTATTTTCTACTTATATATATATATATAGTGTTGTCCCTGAAAAATGTCACTCCTTTTTGGGGCAACCTATGGACTATTTTGATCCTGTGCAGACCAAAATTATCTCTTCCCTTCTCAAAAAATTGGGGTGAGTCTTCAAATTCTCCATTATTCAAGATTTTCAAAAAATCTATGGATTCCACAGGTTTTATACAGACTTTATAAGTAGGTTCATTTCTACGAACTTCATGGGCCTTAAAACTATGAACTCTATAGGAAGGAAACACCAAGCGACTAGTGATGTACTCGTGGACATCAAATTCAAGTTTCTCCTAAAGCTTCTCTCAGAATCCAGTGGATGCTACCAAGTGTCATCACCAAGTCCCATTATGCCTTGTTCCTAAAAATCCTTGAAAGTCACCTTGAGTCCCTGATGAAGCTCATCGAAAGCTGCCACGTGTCAATGTCCACGGTTCCTTCCTTTCATTTCACTATATTGAGTAAAGACCATGGTGGATCCTGGGTGAATGACTAAAATGAAGCAGAATGCTCCAAGTGTCTGTATCCATGTGATTGCTAAAAGTATGTGAACTGTGCCATGTGTCCCATTATGACTCAACAAAATGTGAGAAGTGTCAGTGTTCACTTCTCAAGTTTCTTATAAGCTGCAAGGCTTCTTTCAATAAATCTTTTCTCAGAGTTCCATAGAGGGTGACAAGTGGCAACTATAGAAGGTTTTAATATATTCTTCTAAAGAACAATAGACTATGCCACATGTCCCTTACAAAGATTAGTGGAAGCCGACAAGTGTTAATGACCACAGCTTCTTCCTTTCACAATTTCTTCTTTTGTTTCATAAGGGCTGTGGCAGACCTTAGATGAATTATCAAGTTTTAGTAGAAGCTACCACATGTCATCAGATGCAAGATTCTCAAAATTTTCTAAGAGCTCCTATAAATTAGGTGGATGCTTCAATGTGTCCTCACCTATTCCGATGGAAGATGCCATGTGTCTCTAGTCAAAAGTGATGGATTGTGCCACATGTCAAAGATGGAGCACTCTTTAATGCAGAAACATAGAGACAAGGGGAGATTTCCTTCAGACAAATTGTTCAAAAAAATTTCTTCAGACATTTTATCTGAAGGAAATAAAGAGACAACATGTCCTCCAAAAGAATTAGAATCCGAAGGCCACCCAAATGATCCCAAAGGGTTGGTACCCTTGTGGGGGGACACTCGACACTCAAAAATAGGTCTTTTTCAAGACCCCAAAGGGCATGTTCCCTTTGAAAAAGGTCAAGCCTCAAAGCATAGTGAAAGTTTCCAAGTGTCACATGCCAAGACATCAACCTCTAACAAGTTTCAATGTAGCAGAATTCACCATGTTTTCCATCCCAGTGTAGCGAAATCTACCAAGTGTTTGCATCCATGCCAATGGTCTCTAACAAGTTTCAAAGCTTATTTCAAAATTGTAGATACCATCATGTGTCCTCACCTGTGTCATAGTGGAAAGCAACCATAGTAAGTAGGAAAGACATAAAGGAGTTGTTGAGAAGAATGACAGGCCCGCCAACATCAAATTTAGGATGACTGGCTAGCTGTTAACCTTCAATAGAGGAAAGACTTGTGAATGACAAATTTGCTGCAATGCAGTGTCTGATTGATCTTTGTAGGCTTAAAATGTAGACCTGATATTTAAAGACCCTAAGGCTAGCACCAAATGGAAGAAGAGATAAAGAGGGAAACTTAGCAAGAGTTATTCCTAGTAGGTGGAGTAGCTCACCAGGTAGGTATTTGGGGCTTGCCAACATTGAAAGTGTGGCCTGCTTATCCCCTTTGGAGTAAATGTGGAATAGACAATTACATGGATAATAGGTGATGAAATGAGTGATTTAGGCTCATGATTAGACATTAGAGACGAATCAACATGCCATAGTTAAGGCAGCCACCCTGCTCCAGCATGGCCCTTTTTGATAGAACTAAGAATGCATCCAAGGCATTAATTACATAGCATGGGTCGCTCCATGGGACAAAGTGCCCAAATTCCCTTAGGCCTCTATATAATGTAACCTCTTGTATCATTTGAAAGAGATCTCCCCCAATATAAAAGCAAAACTCTACCCAAATTGGAAGGCATTACTGAGACTTTGAGCTTAGATTATTGTTCATATTTCTTTGATTGAATGAGAAAGCAAGTCACTTGCAGAATTTGTGCTATTATAGCTTGTGATACTTTAGGAAATTGTTCTTATGTCTATTTCCTAGGAGCATTCTTGTTTATTTTATCTAACAAGCAAAACTAGTGGAAGTAATCAGGGAGGTGTCTTGAAACCAACTACTTTCAGACTTTATGCTATCATAGTTGTCTTTATTGTGTGTTTATTTATTATTTCTATGTAAGGGACCTTGGGATGAATTTGTACCCCCATTGTTCTTCATACCTCACTCTTAGGCAGCCAAGGTGGAGACTTTGTGCTACATCTTAGATTGCTAGTCACTCTATACTCTGTTACTAGTCACTTGTTACTAGAAAGATTCATGTTGTCTACAAGAACAAGCATTTTTGAAAGAAGAGAAGTGACTTCTATTGCTGTACTAGGATTTCTACTATCCAGGAGGGGATCTGGCTCTTGGATGATTGTTACTTTTGAAAGAAGAGAAGTACCTTCACCAATCACCCAACATTTCTCCTTTGATCTGTGAGCATCATCTCTGAAAAAAGAGAGATGGATGGTTTGTTCTATCCCTAAGTGTTATTTTTAGCTTATATATATATAGTATAGCTCCTCATAGTTATTAGGGAAACTCCCTTTGATGAGAGGAGAGATTTGTCCCTTGTTGATGTAGTAAACCTGCACACTTGGCTGACCAATCTCCCTATGTTGTGGTGAAGAGACCTATTTTTCTCACCAGTTAGTTGGTCAACAAAATATTCACCCAACATATAGCACCCCATATAGTTATAGGGAACCTCCCCTTGATGAGAGGAGAGATTTGTCCCCTTTTGATGTGGTCGACCTACACATTTGGCCAATAAATCTCCCTATGCTGTGGTTGAAACACCTATTTTTCCCATTAGTTAGCTGGTGACAAAATATTCACCCAACAATAGGTACCTATAAATTTTGGGCCATGATAGCTTTATTGTATCCAAAATTAATAGCTTGTTGCCATTGATCATTGAAGGCCTGGTTAAGGTTAATACTTGCGACAATATGTTGACCAAAGGATTGATTCCAAGAGATGGTACCCTCTGCTTCTTGAGCCACATTATTTTGAATTAGTACCAAGGTGTTAGAAGTGAGAGTAACATTAAGATTGTAGTTATTCTTCCTATTGTATCTATGCTACCCTTGTGCTTAGTTTTGACCTTGGCTTTGACCTTGGTAGTTCCCTTTATATGGTGGATTATTTGCTTAAAAGGCTCACTATTGAGGTTGATATAAACCTTGATAAGGCCTATTGAAATCCTGCTTCCTCTTAAAATCTACTAACTCATTTCCAAGGGACTAAAGCATTTTCTTGAGTTCTCAGAAGTTATTTTTGTCTAATGAATCACTAGATCCACTAGTGTAAGCTTTCTAGGGCCTTTCCTTTAAAATAAGTATCCAATAACCTAATATATATTTTTCTCAATGACATTAGCTATGTCCATGATGGACTAAGAAGGTGTTATAGCTTGGTCACCAGTGTGATAAAGAATAATTTTAAGGGCTACAACTAGGATAAGATCATATTGAGCAAGGGCCAGAGGGCTTTGTCCATTAAAAGACATAAAAGATTTAGGGATTGCCATAAATATGAGAGGGTTTAATAAAGGTCCTCTTATAGGGTAGGCCTTGAAAATGACCTAGGATCAAAGGTTCCCTGATATGGAGGTGTATTGGCAAACCTTAATCTTTTTTCTAAATTTAAAGGTAGTTAAACAAATTCAAAGGGAATACCTCTTAAAGCTAAACTTGTTGTCACCATTGGCATGAGAGATAGCTACTGATCTACACCAAAGTATTGATTATTCCTTTTGGAGTCACCAGATGTTGTTACTTGGTAACTTAACTACTACAAATTTAATCAAACCAACATCCACTTTGATCAATCTTCCTTTTCAACTATGGTCCCACTAGGCATGCCAAAAACTATTTTAGGTTCAATTTTCACCCTTGGAGAGGGTTATTTAGGCCATTTCCAATTGAGCTACACAATAGGAATAACCCTAGGATGTGGGTATCCTATGATGGGGATGAATCTTTGGAGAAGGATGGCCTCCTCTTGATTCTCACCTAAAACTAATGCTAAACTAATAATTAATAGGGAAAATGGTTAGAAAGAGGATAAGGGATCTTAATAAGGATAAAAAAGGTAATGTACCAAAGTTAAAATGGACACTCATATAATATTGAAAACACACTAGATTAACAAAAGACAACTATGGATTACTCAATCTCACTAGTTGTATAAATATTTCATAGAAGAGGTTCCAAGTTGAACACTAATCTATACCTACAAGTTATCTTGAAAAAACCTTCAAAAAGGAAAATAAAAGGACAATAAACTAGGAAGCATCTCCTTCACAAATTCACCATACAAAAGCATACTAAGCACTAATTAAAGACAAGAGATATGAAAAGAGTTAATCTCATTACTTCAAAAGGTAGTTCTTATAATATTTTGATAGGGTTTAACCATATCAAATGAACACACTTTTGAAAGAGTCTCAGTGAGTATCTTGGTCCTAGAAAATAACAAAAATTTCTAAGAGCTGAAAACCCCTTCAATTGGAATGAGACCAAGATATATAGGAGAAAAGAGAGAGAAAAATAAAGGATGTAATATCATGCCATCAAAAAAAGAACACTTTATCCTAGGTAATTAATTGAACACGAGCCACCACCTTTTGATCAATTAGGACATTGCCTATGACTTGTTGAGTGAGAAAGTTCCCAAAGGTTCTGAGAATGCATTGAATTCTCTTAGCTATAGTTCTTAACACTAAACCTTTTCTTTGATACTTTATGCCATATCTCATTTGAGGGCAAAACCTCATGCTTATGGATCTGATTGGATCAATTTTGTGCTTTTTAGGTGGTTGCTTATTGAGACTATGGCCATGCTAAAGGATGAAGACCCTTTGCATTAATCACATATCTAATTTATCTTCATGTTTGGATCATAGGTCCATCTATAGGTGGAAAACCAATCTAAAAATTATTGGTTTTCCTATAGTTTTCCATATTAATGTAGAATTATAGACTGCATAGCCTTTTTATTGATCTAAATAGGTCTAAATAGACACACTATATCTTTGTAGGAACCAAGATTTCAGTGTATATATAGGTCCTCCTTTGACAATGGTGAACATAATCATAGACAAACCCTAAAAGATATACAAACATAAACTAGAGGTCCATACTTAGCCTTAATCATGGTATCTTTATGTTCCTTATGTCTTAATGCATCAGTGTGTCCATTTAATGGCATTAGATCAAGCTTCAATGGTAGAAAGACATCCTTGTGAGACCCATTTTCTTTTATCAAAAATAACTTCTTGACTTTCATCAAATGTCCTAGGCTCTCCTTTGTTCTAATTGGCTATTGATATCTGACTCAACTTATTGATGTATTTGACCTTTTCTCACTTTGTTGATCTTAATCTATATGATCAAGTGACAACCATCGATCTTGACCTTGACTTGTTAACCTTGTCTAAGTTCACTCCATATGTCAAATGCACATTTGATTTCAAGATCTACTGTTAGTTTACCAACTCACACCCTTACACTATGTGTTGATCTACAAGCTATTTAACCGTTTAACCTTTGTTCACACCATTGGATCAAAATGTATGATGCAATGTAGACCATTAGATCAACTGGGACCCACTATTTGAAATCCAATGAATACTTCATGATATTAAAATTGACATATTTACTCCTATTAAATGTTGTTCATGTGATCGTTATTGATGTTCATATGATCATCAAATTTAAGCTCAAAAAGACTTCTTTTATTTGAGCTTAAACTTGACGTTAACGTGAACGTATTATGTTGTAGGTGCATCTTTGATGATTTATATCTTGAGATGAAAAGCTCACATGGGTGGTATGAAAATTTTAGAATATGATCTTGGCATGTATATCTATAATTATGCATGATCCATTGGTCATGTGAGGCTTTTAAATGCATTTATGAAATGCACAAGATGGTTGGTCTATTTAATCTTGTATGACAACTTGGTAATGGTCTAGTAAAAAATGGCTAAGTATGGAAACTTAGCAAATTATGTTTAAAGAGATAACTTTAAACATGAATGACTTTCATTGTGCTTAGATGCATGGCCTAAAAATTATTGTACCCAACACCCCCCTTTTTCATAGTGAAATGGGGACCCACTTTTTTTAAATTATTGTTTTGATTTTAAACCCCTTCTTCTATGTGTTAATGCAAAATATAGGAAAATATCATGACTTGGCCTCTAATACTTTGTCAAGATGTAATGAACTTGATATTTAATATATGTAGAAATACCCTTAAGGTAGGGAAACACCATATAATACTCCTTTAGGAAGGAATAACTCCACAATGTCTCGTCGAGGGGACAACCTCCAATATCCTCTTACAATAGAAGACTCAATGCTTACTTGATATCTTTACCATGATATTCATCCTCTGTATATATACATCTATCTAACCCATGGATGGGTAACCTCCTAATCCAATGTAGGCCAACCATTACCCAATGTACTACTTCCACAAGTTACTCTATTATCCTAATATATTATACACATATAACTAACTAAGGGGATGTGTGCCACATGTCGGCATCTCCATCAACCCATATATCATATCCCTAGGTACATAGCACAAGATGTCATTGATATTGTGTTTTTATAGAATAAATCTTTTGTTCTATCAGATTTGTTACTTCAAGATTTTTGTTTTTGGACTTATGTTTTTGGGCTTTTCTCTTTGAAACTTTTATTGTGCATGAATTAGTCTTTGGTTTTATTGTGTCTTGGTCAGTTTTTCTGATGGAATTTGCTCTTCACTACATTTTCCTTGTGATAATTCTTTTGAAATAATTTCCCCAAATCAAACTTATTCTTATGGACAATCTATACACATTTTTGATAGAATTTCCCTTTGGCACCTTTAAACCTACCCTTTGTCCTTTTTTGATATTGCCCTTCAGCCTTTATGAAGTACATCCTTTGGGAATTTTATCATGGATAAATTCCCTTTGAATTAGACCCTTTAGATTATTTCCAAACTACCCTTTGACATTTTGATATTACCCTTTAGGACTTTTTAAATGCCCTTTTTAACCTTTCCTACCTACCCTTCTAGATTTGTGCAATGTGTCCTTTAGCCTTTTTATTATGGCCATTTTTATTGATTTAATTACCTCAAGACTTTTACAATTTACCTTCGACCCCTTTGCACCTATCCTTTGGGATTTTTATCCCACACCCTTTTGAGCTTATCCTTTGGACATTTTATCTAAGACATATTTTTTGAGCTAAATGTATTCCCTTGGATATTTTATCTGAGATAATTAGGTCTTCAAAAGAATTTTTGCAAATTTTTTTTAAAAATAAATCCCTCAATGGAATTTATTCAAGACTTTTTGAAAGGAACTTTTGCCTCTGACTTACCCTTCAGAAGTTTTTTTAAGGACACATATTCCTTCAGACTTTCTAAAACATGCCCTTCAGGATTTTGAAATTACCCTTTGAGACTTTTGTACTTACCCTTTGGTACTTTGTAAGGGATCTTTCTCATTGAAATGTACCCTACTAAGTAGAACCTTCAAACATTTTTTCCATGAATTAGACCCTTCAGCCCTGTTTCTATCTAATTTTTTCTTTTTTTAAAGTTTGAAAAGAAGAAACCAGTTAAGAAGGGTGTGTAGAAGAATACCTATTTAATGCATGAATGTTGAATCTATAATTTCTAAGAACTCCTCTTTGGCTAGGGAAGATTATCCTACAATAAGAAAGCACTAACAAAAAACTTTTTGGTTAGATAAGTAGTTAGGTGGATTGCCTAGCGTGAACAAGATCCTAGAAGTGAAAGATTTTTAGGAGGCTATAAATCCACCTGATTTTAACACTTAAGTTTGTGAATAAAAAGGAAAGACACTTTCATTTAAAATATAAAATAACTAAAATAAATAATACTTAAATAACAACAAATAACTTAATTAAGATAAGAAAGTTAAGTGCTTTTAAAACAATGACTAAATAAAGCAACTAATGTTGAAAATTAGTCAAAGCAAGGTTATGGTTATGGTTTGGAAATTTAACAAGGGATTAAGAAAAGGTGGTTTGGTTGGTTGATAAATGGTTAAGGTAATAAAAATTTAAAGGTTCAAATGGGATAAATGGGTGAATGGTTGATGAGTAAGAAGTTAAGTAGTTAAGATGGAAAAAGGGGAAGAGGATAAGGAGGGTAAAAGTGGCAAAGGTGTGAATGGATAAAAGATGGTAAGGGAGAAAATGGATTGAGATGATTAAATGATAAAGGGAAAAAATGGATAGGTAGGGATGAAGATATTAAAAATCCAAGTGGATGATAAAATTAAATTGAAGAAACAAAATCAAATGTTACCTTCCAAGCTTGAAGAAGAATGTTGTTGTTGTTGATGATGTTGTGGAAGATGTCTTGAGGTAATTTTGACAGAGCTTCATTACTTTTAATTATTTTCCTCCAAGATGTGAATGACCTATAAAATGATAACCTCATTCAAATACCTAAAAAAATATGTTAATAACCAAAGACTAAGTTCCAACTTAACCTTGGGTGAAGGAGAGGGGCAGTATTTATAGCATTTATTGTGAAGAATCATGCCCAAAGAGGGAATAGTAGAAGTATGGTGCCATTTTCCATGTGGTGCATGAATGAGCCAAAATATGAGGTTAGTGGGATTCCCACCTAGATCATGGGTCTCCCATTTGGGTTGGTGTGTCTCTCACCTTACACATGAATCCAATTTTGAATGGGAATCATGCACATGGGTCTAAATGAGACTAAGGATTTTTCACCACCCTTTCTTATGTTCATCCAAGCACTTAAAGAGATGTCACACCAAATATGGCACCATTTTATATGTAGGTGCATGAATGACTCAAAATATGAGGTTGGTGGGATTCCCACCTTGATCATGGGTCTCCCATTTGGGTTAAAAAGTTAAAAATGGGTGCTCTTTGTCTTTTCCAAAAAACTAAAGAGGTAGGTATCTCATTTTTAAGGTCACTTTCATGTGTGAAGGAAAAATACATGTTGAATGATGAAATCTTAAGGGGAGATACATATTGTTAGGGGTTTGAAATAGATAAGACTAGAGGGGGTGGGGAACAAATCTTCATCCTGATGGCTTAGTAGTGTTCAAGTTTGCTTCTTGGTCGTATGAGCCTATGAGCCTAGCCAATTGTGTTATAGAGCCATATGATCAATATATATCTCATAGTAAACCAAAGTTGAATGGAAGACCTTTGAGGTCATAACATGCTATAAGTTGTGATCATATAAGAGCAAAATGGTTTAAAAGGGAAAAAGGTGATAGGTTGGGTGAAGGGACTAGCTGGAGAGGGACCAAAAAGATGATCCAGGATCAACATGCAAAGGCATTAAAGGAAGAAAGGGATGTACTTGAAATAACAAACTTAACCAGAGTTAGTGCATTAAAGCAAGGGCATGGAGGACATGAGGAAGTAGACAAGGAGATGTACGTAAAAGTAGTACAACTAATGACTGCACTCTAAGGATTATGAGGTTGAATGGGATAAAATAAGGGAGATCCAGCAAGGGATGAGGTGAAGATGGATGAGGAGATGGATGAAGAGATAGGTAGATAAAACAATGAGGTCGTAGATAAAGATGAAAGTGGAGAAGGATGGAAGGAGCCAGGTATGGACATATAAGAAGAGGAATGTCATCAAGGGATATGAAAAAAATGAAATGAAATGGAGAAAAGAGAAGAAAAATAAAAGGTAGAAGATGGGGGGGTGTGAGGGATGAAGTAAAGAATGGTAGATTTGAGAATTGAAAAGGATGGGGAGAGAAGTGTAACAATCATGAAGGGTAAGGGGAGGATGAGAAATATGGGTGGCCATGAAAGGTTTGAAAATAAGTCTACAAAAAGGACAAAAGAGAAAATAGTTTGGTGATGTAAATGAAAAATAAGGAAATAAATAGAATAAAATGAAACATAAATAAAAAGAGTGAAATGAGGACACAAAAAGGATGACAAGAGAGTGAAGAAGTAGGTGGTATCTTGACCAAGTAAGCATAGATGATGATTGGCTAGGAGAGAATAATGAAGTAAATTAGATGATGGATTTGGAGATGAAAATAGGATGGAAAATTTTAAAGGGATTAAGAAAAACAAGGGGAAGTGAAGGATGGGTGGATAAGAAGCTGAAGAGATAAGGTAATCAACTTGTTAGAAGAGATTGACAAGATGAAGGGGTGATTAGAAGAGATTGATAAGCCAAAAAGGGGTGAGGTGGTGAAGAAAT
Organism: Torreya grandis; assembly: GCA_037957365.1. NCBI lineage: Eukaryota > Viridiplantae > Streptophyta > Pinopsida > Cupressales > Taxaceae > Torreya > Torreya grandis. The sequence continues at coordinate 406,121 of JARHVA010000056.1, forward strand.
AGGGGAGTACAATAAAAGGGCATGAGATGAAAATAAGGGATGAATATTAAGGATGATAAGAAGGAAAAGGAAGAATTGAAGCAGGGATATAAAGCATAGACACTCACATAGATACAAAAGATAAGTGAGTACTGAGATGGAAAGAGGAAAAAGGGAATGCAAAAGGAAAGAACTGATAAGAAGAAAAGGGGGAATTATGGAAGGTTTCTCCAAGGATAAATACCGAGGTAGAAACTAGTTGCGGAGGAAAAAAAAGACAAAAGGGATGAAAGGATGAAAATAAATGGAAAATGGGAAAGGTGGGAAAAGTGGAAAAATGATAGAGAATAGTGGTACACATAAAGAAAAAGTGCAACAATCAAAGAAATAGAAATCTTTCAAGATGCATAGTATGATGTGGAATTGGTGAGGAAATGAGAGTGACAAAGAAGGTGTGACAAATTGCCAAGGACAAGGGGAAATGATGAGGATGGAAAAACCAGACAAAGGAGATAGGGGCCAAGGTTGGAAAAAGTGGAGAGAGAGAGAGGCAAAAAATGGGTGGGAAAGTGAGCCATGAAGCATGCACAAGGAAAGGTGTTGGGAGGCCAATGAAGAAGAGTAGGTAGTGGCTTTATGGGAGATAAGAGGGGCCAATGAGGAAGGTTGTCAATCCTTGTGTTAAAAGACATTGACAAGCTGAAAAAGTGGTTAAAAGAGATTGACAAGATAAAGGGAGGGAGGTGGTGAGGTGATAGGTAGATAAGTGGATGAAGAGATTTTAGGTGAGAAGGGAAAATAAAATAAAGGATGTGGCTGAGTTGACCTTAGTAATTGAGTGTTGCCTACATAGTCCAAAAAGACCTCAGGCCAATGTAGTTCTCCCAACAATTGGGAAAAATAAAGAGGAAGTATTAGGTGATGTTAAAATACTAGGATGTTAGGAAAAGTCCAAATATTTCATGATATAAGATGCCATAAGCATGAGGGCTTTATTAGCAATGGGAATTAATGAGAAGAAAAAGAGGAGGGTAATTAGTTGCTAATGGTTAAACTACCCTTATAAGTCAAGCAATGCCTACATAGTCGATAGATATTAGGCTAATGTAGTTTAAATAGGGTTGGAAAATAGTGTTCAAATTGGTTTCCCCAATTTGATGGACCACATGGGTTGGTTTGGGTTAATGGAGAAGGTTTTGAAAAATAATAGTTTTGGGTTTTGGTGAAGGTGACGGTGAAAGTGTATGGTGTAGATTGGTGAATAGCTACTATAATGATCCCACATTTAGTAGGATGAGAGACACATATGGGTAAGATAGGATAAATAATAAGGAAACACAATGTTAAGCACCATAAAAAACCTTAAATGGAGCTAATCCAAAGAATAGGTGCTTTTGTGATGAGGTTGCACCTTCTAAAATTGTGTGAGGGTAGAAGCTTGGAGTTAACATCTACCGCTATGAGTCAAATTTTAGGAAATGGGATTCTATCAAGATCTACATAGTCACTTTGGCCAGGGTTTATCACTAATATGAGCCAAGTTTTAAGGGTAGTAGTGAAGTGACTACTTTAAAATAATTTCTTTGATGGCTAAGTAGATTCTATAGGTAGAAAATTAGTAATATGGTGAGGGATAGAGGATAGATTGTGCCTAACCCAAGAGCTACATGGGTAAGCTAGATGAAAGGTGACCATGTTTACATCCTCTATCCTATTTATTTGGAATTGATGACTTGGGGTTCCACTTAGAAGAGGCCTTGGTAGCAAGGAACTATGTTGTCCATGATATTGGTTATATAGTTGGATCAGACATGGAAGCTTCTACAATGGCAAGCATTTGGGAGTTACCACCACCTGTAATACTAGCAGTTTCAAAGGCATGATCATTACAATGGCCCATGGTTGGAAGCCAATTTACATCAACTAAGATAAAGGTGATAATGACATAAATGACCACTAGGCCCATAAAGATCACAAGATGACAAAGCAAGGAAAGACATCAGATGTGGATCAAACAATAAGGGCAACAAAAAGATATCATGATGGTGCATAATGGCTTTATCAAGATGACCAATCAGATTGAGAGTGATGTGTCCACATGAAAAAGTAAGTAGACATGATTGTTTAAAGTGGGAGGACTATTCAAGGGAATCAATGACAACATATGACCTTCCCCATTGGTGGAATGGAGAATCATGTTGATGAAGAAGAATGGTCAGGTATTCTATTTAAAGAATCATGATAAGGATGAATGTTTATCATTAAGTTATTTAGTTTTTTAGGTTAAAGAGAGTGTAGATAACTATACAAGGTTGAAGGTGGTGAATAATGGGAACTTGGTGGAGATAATAAACAACCCCTATGACCTAAAATAGTAAATATAGTGAATTTGTAGATCTATAAGATACTGCAACATGTAATGGCAATAATGGAAGTACTATTAGACAAATAACAAGAGGAAAGGAAATCATGCCTTGAGCTTGATCCTAAACTCTTACCTCTATAACAATGAGGAAGGTGGGAATTTCATTGTGAAAGATTCAAGGTTGGAAAACATGACTATTTGCCTATCTATGGAGGGAACCCTCACTGTCCAAGGGGATGTGCACTAAGGTAATAACTAGTGGTACCTATGAGAGAAAAAAAACTAGTTTAGAGGGATGTAATGGATATGACAGACAAGAAGGGTGAAATACCTAGAGAAAAAAATGATTCTCATCTTGTGGAGATGAATGCAGAAGAAGAGAACATAGTACACCCTTTATCAACTACTGAGATAGGGAATGTTAGTTCAGGAAGTAATCAAGTAGAAGGACGATTGAATACAAATTTAGAGTCACTAGATAATCAACCTAGTGCTTAGGTAAGAAAATAATATATGTAGGGGCCTTAGGTGAAGTGTGGATAGTCTGATAACTTTGTATGTGTCATGTGAATCCTCGCATCCTAAATAAAATATTGCATAGTTTGCTATAAACATGTATAAAATGTGTTGGATATCATTGGTCAAATGTTATCATGTTTAAGGTTGTGTGGATAATTATGAATGTTATGATTATGGTTATGATTGGTATGGTTAGGGTTGTTTTAATCTCACTTTAATGTAAAAAAAAATATTTTTATTATTACAACACTGGATGGTAAAAGTTGTGATGAAAACATCAACCAAGCACATTAAGATAAGAATAGGGCACAATGCTTTGTTTTTGACAAGGACTAAAAATAGAATCAAAGTGGGATAAAATTGATGAATATAATCCCTTATAACATTGTCCATGATTGATTGTGAGTTGATAATTTTTTTTCATGATCACAGGGTGTCAGGCAAGCTCTAAATCCCCTAATTTACAAATAGTCTAAAGGGAAGATGAGTGATAGGTGGTGTGTAGGGTAATATGTGATATGCATGATAACCTCATGTGAATTATTTGGCCCCTTCTATAGGTGGCCTAAGAATGGTAATAGACAAGTCCATGTCATATGCTAGATGTAGATTGATCAATACGAGGAGTCTACATGTGAAAGCCGATTGTGGCTTCCAACTTATTATGTTATTTGAGAGCTGATTGTGGCTTTAGATTTTTTTGTGATAGTGGGTCTTTTGCTTTATTACTATATATGGGAAGCTGATCGATGTGGGAAGCTTCCAAGAATTTGCTCTGCTTTTGACAAAGTTAACTTAGCCATCCTTCAAGGGAGTGGTCTAAGCTTATTAGATTTATTTAATTCTCTTTATAGCTATCTTTCAAGGGAGAAATCTACCTTATATTTGGAAATTTTTATTTTGTTTTTGAGTAGCTATCCTTTAAGGGAATGGTCTGCAATGCTTAAGATATTGACCCAAGTAGTATTTTGGTATCTAAATTATTTCTAGATGTAATGTTTTTAGACACGAACAAGTCTAATTAGGTTCAGAGGTTTACCTTGATGAAAGAAAAGTTTTAACATAAGAAGGTTAATGATATGAAAAGGTGTGGTTTTTGAGAGACAATGACCATGGGATTTCATCTTGTTACAGATGAAAAGTATCCATGAGAACCATGCTATGGGTAGAGCCATGGTACCCATATTTAGGATTAGGTTGACTATGATGGTTAATCACATGGTTCTATGTTGTAATCAATTATCCTCATGTTTCTAACTATTTTTTGCTTTTCCACATTCAAAAGAGATGAGAAACTAAAAGGTAATGGTCAGGGGTTTGTACGTACCCAGATGAAGTTTGCGCACTGTATCCAGATGACTGAAGGAGCTCCTCTTTGGCTATGGAGGATGACACCTGTAGAAGAAAGAGACTCAAACACAGAGATTGTTAGATAGAGATAAGGTGGACTACCAAGCGATATGCTCGGTCCCAAAAGTGCAAAGACTTCCTTGAGGGATGAAAATTCACTATTTATAAGTAAAAGTGTCAAAAAAAAGAAATGATGAATGACTAACAAAGAGGAAATTAGATAATGCGTACATGTTTCTTTGTAGTTGGTCTGGCATAGTCGCTGACGTCAGTTAGTCTGTCGGCATTTGTTCAGGTTGCCGACATTGGTTATTCTACCAATGTCGGTATGGGAAGTGGTCAATGTTGGTTAGGGCAATGGCCTTGGATGAGTTTTGGACAAGTTTTTGGTTGATGTCTTTGGTCAACAGAATGGTCTGTGGTAGTCTGAGAGTCTGTGCAAGATTGCAAAACAATAGATAGGGTCTTAAGAGGGACAAGGGTAGAGGAATAGGTTGTCAAAAGGGGTAAGAGTATGAAGAAGGCTTTTTAGCCTTTCCAAGAAGGAGGAAGTTAGGTTGGGTCTAGTTGATAGCTGGGTCTGGTTGATAATATTATTTAGAAGCAATGAATAGAAAATTGATTACTGATATAGTCTAAATAATTGAAATGAAACAGAGGAAGAATACTTAGCTCTGCCTGGGGGAGATCTAGAGGTGTAGAAGACTTGTTACTAATGCTAATGATGTAGAAGACTTCCTGCAATGTTTTAATCAAATGTGGAGTGACTGATGCAGAGTTCCTGTAGCCTATGATGCTTGGTGTGCATCTGGGAGGGAGGGAGAGAGAGAGAGGTCGAATTCCTGGAGTAAGAGAATTAGTGTTCAGGTTTTGTGATTTGGGCTATGATTTGGGATTGTGATTCCTTTTTTGTTCAACCTACAAGTTGGTTTTAAGCAATCGTGTCAGTGATCCCACCGGCATCGACTGACTGGTAACCGACATTGGCGGCTAGAAGATGGGTAAAAAGGCTAAAATTAGCCTTTTGCCCATTCTTCCATCTGTCAGGGTCAATGGTCATGGTTAAACAGTTGAAGACAAGTTTAATGGGTGCGAGAAGTTAGTGGGAGATTTGAAATGGGGATTAGGCAATTAAGATTAGCTAAAGGGTGATGGAGGTATCCAAGGTGGGGTGAGGTGTCATGGGTGATGTGTCAAGGGTGGTGTTATTAATTTAAAATATTTAATTTATTTTAAATTAATAAGTGTGTGGGTTAGGAATGTTTGGAAGTGGACCTAGGGGACCAAGGGGGAGTTGACCAAGGAGTAGACACAATTTCAGTGTCTACATTTGCCCTTTTTTGTCTTGTTGGTTGTTTTGGATGAATTGTAAGACAAAAATAAGAGTAAACTGCCCCAGGTATGGGATGAGGTAGTCCGGGAGTCAAGGGAAGGTACCCTGATATCAGGTGCCGGTTTGAAAAATAGAGGATGGATATGGTGAAGGTTGAGTGTAAATGCTGCAATAGTTGAGATTGCACGTATACCACTTCATGTGATAGGTAGGTCAAATTGTCGCAGTCAAGGGTCGAGGAGTGCTGAAATTGAAATAATTGGTCCCCAGCATTTAGTCGTAGCTGATTAGGTTATTTGATCCAAGTTATAGCTCCAATGGTCGTCATGTTCCAAGTATCTCGAGCTTAGGAAGTGCTCCTGGAAAACACAAAAATGTCACAAGTAGTGGGGATCAACTTGCTCATGATCCAATACTTGTGAGGGTCGTAATATGGTATGCAGACAATCTTGCTAACCATTCATGAAGTAGCCTACATACAATCAAAACAACTAAGGCAAAGTGGTTGTGGTCGGAGGAGATAGGTGTGATCTCCATGGTTGTTGGTCACGTTGGGTTGAGATATAAGTGATCTCAAGTGTGCCCTATGAGGAGTTGAAAATGACTTCTACTGTGAGGGCTAGTTGTTTGGTCATGAGTTTGGGTTGGTATAGATAGTTGGTCCATTAGATGGATGGACAAAGGAATGGCCGAGCTAACCTTAGAAGACCCCATGTCAACTAAGTGCTACCTACATAGCCCCTGTTTGAAGGGCCTCAGGCCAATTTAGTTCTCCCTAAAAGGGAGGAAGAGGGTCGGTTGTGGATGTGGGTTGGACTAGGTTAAGTTATGGTCAAAGGTTGAATGGTGTGTCCATCAGATAGATGAACAAATGGATGTGGTTGAGCTAACCCCAGAAGACATCATGTCAGCTGAGTGTTGCCTACATAGCCCTTATTGGAAGGGCCTTAGACCAATGTAGTTCAGGCTGGTTGATAGGTTGGTTTGGTCAGGTTATAAATGATGAAGGTATGATGATGTTAGAGCCTTTTCCATATTATGTGATGGTGTATTCCGTAACATTGGCTATGGTTTTTCATCCCTAGAAATTTTCCATATTGGTGATGGTGTATGCTAAAAATGAAATGGGTTTATTTATGCTTCAGCAAGTAATGGTTTATGCTTGACATAAATTGTGTGGTCGATAGTTTTCATGTGTATTGGTTTCCATAGAAACTAGTGTGAATAGGCTGTGAGAATGCTAGTGGTCTGAAAAAGATTTGATTGGTTTGGTTTGGTTGGCAAATGATTTGGTTGAATGTGACAAAGGTATGGAGGAAGTGAAAGGCATTTTGCCCGTTCATTGACAAGGACCATAATGATAGCATAGGTAGGGGGTTTTTAGAAACAAATGCCCCATTCATGCATTACGTCGTTGACCATTGGTTGTGTTAAAGAAATAGTCGAATCACTTGACATTAAGTGAGCTTAAAATCCCTTGAGTAGGTGATGTGATATGTTAGGATAGGGTAACCCCTTTTTTGTAAGGATAACTTTGCCCCTTTTATAGGTGACCTTGAGAATGAATATAGGCAAGTCCATGACTTAAGAGTTTGTCAGTCAATGTTTTTTTTTGATAGACTGATCAATGCGAGAAGTCTACGTGGGGATGTCATTTTTCTTTGTGGTCATTTGTGAAGCTGATCGATGCGGGAAGCTTCTAAGAGAGTGTTGTTTGTAGCAATGATTTTTAGGCATAGCCATCCTTCGAGGGAGTGGTCTATATTTTTGCTTTATATATTTTTGAGGGCTTTGAATAGTTGTCCTTCAAGGGAGCAGTCTATTAGCTATAACAATGATGATGCAACTATCCTTCGAGGGAGCAGTCTGCATTTAGAGTTTATGACCTTTTGATATTTTGTCATCCCAATTTATTTTTGATAGAATTTGTAGTCATGGACAAGACTATAGAAGCTTAAGGGCTCCCTTTTATTAGGACAAAGCATCCATACTTTATAAAAGGGTTACATAGTGTTTGTGGAGGGGAACAGGGTTGAAAGGAATGAGGATTAAAATGACAGGGGTTGCTCAAGGGATGAGCTCAAGTTAAATATCAAGTGAACGAGTACTTGATTAACAGTAGAATGGTCACAGATGCAAGGCATTAAGAGGCTCAAGTTCTGGTTAGCCTTCAAGAGAAGACAGATAATAAGTCCCTGATCCATACTTGTGCATTATGATGTAAGGTCTGGGCCAATTAGGAGCAAACTTGCCTCGTTTACTTCTTTCCATGTTGGTCATGTGTTGGAGATGATTAAGAAGTTGGTTGATGATGGGTTGATGCTTGGTTGGTTGATATGTTGTTGGCATGTTTTGGTCAATGTTGGTTAATGTTTGGTCAAGGCTTGGTCGAGGCTTGGTCGAGGCTTGGTCGATGCTTGGTCGAGGCTTGGTCAACGCTTGGTTGATGTTTGGTCGAGGCCGTGATAGTCAGGATAGAGTCAAATTCCTCCAGTTATTTGTGACAGGGATAAGGTTTGGCACCCATTGTGGATAATCAATGAGTTGGATAAATAGGATGAAGAGAAGATGATGAAGCTCCTCTTTGTCAAGGAGTGTGATGTGAGGATGAATCTTGCAAAGCATTTACCTGATAACCTTAGTTTAAGAGGGTGAGATCCTGATCTTCCAGGTTGGAGTTTGGAATCTCAGAATTAGGGACAGTGATGGAGGTAATGGTTGGTAATGATTGGACTAAGGCAGTTAGTGGTTGGGAGTCTTCAAGTTGGACCTCCACTGCCTGTAAGGCATTGATTAAGGCTGGTCGATGTTGTGGAGAGATTTGAATGAGGTCATACAAAGATGTCCTCACAGAGGTTGGGTGAAGTTGTTTCACCTTGGAGTCATGAATTGGTTTCAAAAAAGTTGGTCGAGATGCACCCAAGATTGAAATCTTGGGTTTTGGTGGTTGAGGAGGCTTGATGAATGGATATGTTTGAGGGAGAGAAACCTTATCTTTCCCTTTACGCTTCATGGTTTGTGATCTAGTGGCCACATTGATGGTGTTGATTTAAAATAATGGGGTAAAAGGTGGTAGAGGAACCACAGTTTGATTATGGGCTCCTGATTTAGGTGAGGATGTTTGAGAGGTATGGGATGGTGTCGATGGTTTGTTGAAAGGGTGGTTAAGAGGATCCTTGGTGAGAAGGGTGTCCTTTTTTAGGTGTTAATGAATGACAACTTTAAGAGCACAACAATACTCAGTGTCATGTCTAGGTGTGTGATGATACGCATAAAATTTAGTGTCATCGAACGAAGATGGCTTTGATCCGAGAGTTGATGAGTGTATCAATGAAGAGGGTTGGGAGACATGAGATGGTGTTGGAGATTTGTTGATAGTATCCTCAACAAGAAGGGTGTCTTTCTCCATGGATTAGCGGATGACAACCTTAAGGGCACAACAATTTTTAGTGTCATGCCCAGGTGTGCGATGATATAGGCAAATTTTAGTGTCATCGAACCAAGACAGCTTTGGTCCGAGAGGTTGAAATGGTTTAATAGGCGGAAGAGTGATGCTAGAAGTTTACAAAAGTTGGCGCAATATCAAAGAATATGAACCTACTAAGGGGTCCATGCTTGTTGATGCACTAGGTGTTGATGACTTTTATTTGGGAGTTGTTGAAGGAGATTTTTGTACCACCTTTTAGGTTAGTGGTGCGGCCACTCGTATAGATGACACTTTCTTTGTGAGGGGTGCCAAATTTTTTAGAGGAGGTAGGTTTGTGGTGGGTAAAGGGAGTAATGGAGGTAACTTGTTTTAGTTAGGGGTTGGAGTAGGGAGCACTCCTATTATGGTAGAAGGATGAGGGCCCAAAATGGAGGGCAATGATGATGGCAGAGGAGGAGCTCATTGACGTGATTTGGTAGCCTTCTTTGGTTTGGTTTGAGGACCACTATTATGCGAGGCAAGGTTCAAGTCTACCTTCGCTTGTGAGTGAGTGAGGTTAGGTATGGGGCAAACTCTGAGGGATTTAATTAGTTTTGATATGGTAGACATTTGTGAGGGTTTATGTTCGGATGTAGATGGTTGAGTTTCGGAAATAGAAGACTGGTCTTTGTTGGAGACTTTTGGAGATTTTGTCACAAGAGGGTCAATAGTACGAGATGAGACGGGACATGCAAGGTGAGGAGCTTTGAGTCACTCCCATAATGCCTCATGCTCTAATTTCCTTGAATGGAGAAGTCCTAGTTTCTCCACTAATTGAGAGAATGGTTGGGAAGGTGTTGGAGGAGGCTTTGGTTCTTTAGGAGATGTGGATGGTTGCAAGACCGAAAATGTATTAGATGCAGCGATCTTGGACCTAAGGTGTGGGAGAGTCATAATTGGATCGTCTTTGGTCAAAGAAGGTGAAGAGATAGGTTCTTCTCTTAGTGGAGAAGGAATTGGAGAACGTGACTCCTCAAGAGGATAGAGGGCAGGGATGATGGTGCCATCTACTTGTGGTTGAGGAGTAGGAAGGGTAAGGTCCTCCATTGGTAGTAGGAAGGATGAAGGTGGGGCTAGTGGTGCTGGTATGGTCAGAGCATCCTCCAATATAAGAGAGGTCGATGGAGAACTAATGGGAGTAGAAGGTGTGTCCCCCTGTGATGGACTAATAGGTTGACTAACCTCTTCAGATTGTGAGAGAGGTTGGTTAGGCATAAGAGGAGAGAAAATGTTGACTGTGTGTATATTACACTCTTGGGAGTCATTGGCCATGGTCTGCACATTGTTTTGGCTAGGGGGATGGTTAGGAAAAGGTTGTCTAAAGATGTTTATGTTTTGGTTAGGTGGCGTATTTGGGTTATCCAAGACAAGATCACCTTTATCTAACATGTTTTGGATAATGTTTTTGAAAGTTTTGCAGTTGTTTATGTCATGGCCTTTGACACAGTGATAATTATAGAAGTCATTCTCTCTATACCATGCAGGGATAGCACGCAAGGGATCAAATTGAGGTGGTGGTTGAATTTGGGGGAGATTGAGGACCCCTTGTTTGACAAATTTATCCAACAAAGACGCGTATGATTCTCTGAGTGGAGTATATTGATGTTGCACGTATCATTGTTGGAATTATCATGTAATACTTTGAGATGTGGAAGGTTTGGATTGGTTGGTTGTTGTTGAAGATGATGGTCTAATGACTAAAACATTTGATGATCCCTTAGATTTGGGATTGGAAGGAGAAGATTTGGAGGAAGGGTCATTTGACTTTGCATTGGGGTTTTTACTTCACAATTTGACTTTATTTTCTTCGACAACACGGAGTTCAAGCTTCCTAGCCATCATGAAAGCTTCATCAAATGTGAAAAATGTTTGGAACCACAAAGTAGAGGAAATATGTTTGGCACACGCTTGTGAAAAGAGATCAATGAGCTCGAGTTGAGGTAAAGAAAAGGAGAGTTGGGTGATTAAGCCTCTCCAATGGGAAATAAAATCAGCTATTGATTCATCGTCAAACTATCTGATAGAGTAAAGGTCTGTGATGGAGACCTTTTTGGTGATGTTGATCGAAAAGTGGTCAAGGAAAAGTTGAGCTAGCTGGGTGAATGTAAAAAGAGAGTGACTGGTAATAGAACTATACCAATCGAGGGCAGCACCAGAAAGCGACATGGAAAATGTGCATAGCAATAATGCATCATCATGGGCTATAAGGTAACAAGCATGTCTAAACGCTCGTAAATGTTGTTGTGGGTCTTCCTTACTCTAGAAACAAGTAAACTTGGGAAGTTCCCACTGACTGGGATATGGTCAGATTGGGACTGAAGGATGAATGGCTTCATTACAAATTTGTTCATATGAGAGGACATTTCTTAAACCCAAAATGGATGTCTCAAGATTAGACATCTTGTCCATCAACATCTTGATTAGATCGGTTGATGGATTTGCAGGTGGGGTGCCCCCTAGGTTGTAAGGTGCTTGGAAGGTGCTAGGAGGGGCGTATGACGTAGTTGGTTGCGCTTGTATAGGTGCAACATATTGGTAACTAGTCATAGGGACTGATGTCGAAGCCAAGGGTGGTTGTGCCATGAAGCTAGGAGGCACAACTTGGCTTGATGTCACCAGAGGTGGTTGGATGGTGGCAACATTAGCCAAAGGATGAGTAGCCACCCTTTTTTTGATGGGTGTAAGAGTAGGTGGGATGGAGACAACTAGGTTTTGAAATGGCGTAGAACTTTGTTGAATAGTTTGCGATTGAGGGGGTACAGAAACCCCAAAGGAGGTAGGTCTAGAAATAGAAGGAGAAGCCATAATTTGAAGATTGGTCATGGTCGGGTTATTAATTGAGGTGATAGCTTGGGTGTCTATGGGTTGAATTATGGAGGTGGTTGATACGACTACCGTATCAACTAAGGAGGTTGGCATCCCATAAATTGGGTTACCTAAAGAGTCTCGCATTTGACTTCTCGTGAGATAGTGCTGAAGGGCCTTAACATTGAGGTCAAGGAACCTTTCAAAGTCTTGGTCCCCTTTAGGAATAATAGGGGGTTGAGTCGGGGTTGGTTGGGTAGGCGTTTGTTTAGTCTCTGAATGATACTCCATTAGATGACTTGTTATGGAGGGCAAAGGCAGAAGTGGTTGTTGCCTTGCGTGGTCAACAAGAGTTTTGGTTTGACTATGTGTCAAAACCATCCAAGGCAAGAGGGGGGTTTAAGTTCTAAAAACTATATGTTTTAGCCTCAGAAAACTATAGTTGGTGTTTTTGACAGTCAGAAGGTTAGGTTTTTGGCTTGCTATTTTGAGAAGAAACTTTTTGATAGTGACCGACGTCGGCGGAAAAATTGATGCCGATAAAAAAAGTTACTGATGTCGGTCAGATAACCGATGTCAGCGAAGAAAGTTGCCGACATCAGTGGAAAAATTGATGTCAATTACTGTGTATTTCCAAAAACTTTAGAAGATTGAAAGTTTTTGGAAGAAAGAAGAAAGTATGAGTTGTTCGTGGAGCTCAGAATGTGACCTCACTAGCTCAAAAAACTAGATAGAGATAGAAAAATAGATGAAGACAAGTAGACCCTAAATGTTAAATCCTAAGAATAAGTTTTAGAGTCTTGTTGGCTTATGCCTTAGAAGAGTGTGTTGGGAAGTTGGCTTTTAGAATGGGTCCTAGAAGAAGCAGTCTAAGGTTGGTTTTAGGTTAGTTTCGGTGCTCAAAAGTTTGTATTAGGTTCTGTACATGGCCTGGTGCTAAGGAGCAAGCTCCCCTCACTTCACGAACCCAGAGATAAGCTGGGTTGCTTAGCCAGTATATACTTCCCCTAGAGTTTATACTCTGCCAGAGAACAAAGTGGGTTCTCCCCTTGGTAGTGAAGTCCAAGTAGGATTATCGGGAAGGGTAAGGTATCCGCTAGGTGATGAAATCCTAGTCGGACCTTGTCTCAGGTATTTTTAGATGTTTAGTTGTGAAAGTGGTCTGGTCATGTAACATAAGTGCACTAAGATTTATTCATAATGCATTTTTAATTACTAGATGTGAGAGCTAAGTATGTATTCAGGTAGAAATGAGATGCAATAGATTTTAAGCCCAAATTGAAATGTGTGTTTGGATGCAAACAAGTTGAGAAAAGGTTAAGAGTATGAACTTCACTACTCTAAGATGCAAGAGGAAAGGTGACAAGAAGAAAAAGAAAGATTCTTTTTAACTTTGATTATGGTGTCTTTTTGAAAGAGATAGAAGAAAAGGATGCAAGAAGAGATCTAATGCACCTATATGAAAAGTTTGTTTTTAGAAGAAAAAGTATGATGAACCCAAGGAAAATTCCAGGGGTCCCACTGGGCGTGCTAGAATGTTTCTAACTATTTTTTGCTTTTCCACATTCAAAAGAGATGAGAAACTAAAAGGTAATGGTCAAAGGTTTATACGTACCTAGATGAAGTTTGCGCATCGTATCTAGATGACTGAAGGAGCTCCTCTTTGGCTGTGGAGGATGACACCTGTAGAAAAAAGAGACTCAAACACAGAGATTGTTAGATAGAGATAAGGTGGACTGCCAAGCGATATGCTCAGTCCCAGAAGCACAAAGACTTCCTTGAGGGATGACAGTCCACTATTTATAAGTAAAAGTGTCAAAAAAAAGAAATGACAAATGACTGGCAAAGAGGAAATTAGATAATGTGTACCTATTTCTTTGTAATTAGTTTGCCATAGTCACCGATGTCAGTTAGTCTGCCGGCATCAATTGTTCAGGTTGCCAACATTGGTTATTCTGTCAATGTTGATATGGGAAGTGGTCGATGTCGATCAGGGCAATGGCCTTGGATGAGTTTTGGATGAGTTTTTGGTTGATGTCTTTGGTCGACAGAATGGTCTGTGGTAGTCTGAGAGTCTGTGCAGGATTGCAGAATAATAGATAGGGTCTTAGGAGGGACAAGGGTAGAGGAATAGGTTGTCAAAAGGGGTAAGAGTATGAAGAAGGCTTTTCAGCCTTTTTAGGAAGGAGGAAGTCAAGTCAGGTCTGGTTGATAGCCGGGTCTGGTTGATAATATTATTTAGAAGTAATGAATAGAAAATTGATTACTGATATAGTCTAAATAATTGAAATGAAACAAAGGAAGAATACTTAGCTCTACCTGGGGGAGATCCAGAGGTGTAGAAGACTTGTTGATGCTGCTAATGTAGAAGACTTCCTACAATGTTTCAATCAGATGTGGAGTGACTAATGTAGAGTTCCTGTAGCCTATGATGCTTGGTGTGTGTCTGGGAGGGAGAGAGAGAGGTCAAATTCTTGGAGTAAGAGAATTAGCGTTCAAGTTTTGTGATTCAGGCTATGATTTGGGATTGTGATTCCTTTTTTGTTTGGCCTGCATGTTGGTTTTAAGCAACCGACGTTGGCAATCCCGCTGGCATCGGCTGACTGGTAACCGACGTCGGTGGTTAGAAGATGGACAAAAAGGCTGAAATTAGCCTTTTGCCTGTTCTTCCATCTACCAGGGTCAATGGTCATGGTTAAATGGTCGAAGATGGGTTTAATGGGTGCGAGAAGTTAGTGGGAGAGTTGAAATGGGGATTAGGCAATTAAGATTAGCCAAAGGGTGATGGAGGTATCTAAGGAGAGGTATCCAAGGTGGGGTGAGGTGTCATGGGTGATGTGTCAAGGGTGGTGTTATTAATTTAAAATAGTTAATTTATTTTAAATTAATAAGTGTGTGGGTTAGGAATGTTTGGAAGTGGACCAAGGGGACCAAGGGGAAGTCGACCAAGGAGTAGACACAATTTCGGTGTCTACACCTCAAAAGGAGAGGAGAAAGATGGGTGAAGGTCAAAATCTCATAACCAAGGGATGACCTTAAGTTAGACAAAAGGAGTGAGTTTGATCTTTTTTTAATAGAAAAAAGGATGTAGATATAAAGTGTTAAGGGGATCAAGTTATGGTTTGCCTTTAAGAGAGGACAAATGATAAGCTCCTAATCCATACTTATAGGTAATGATGTAGGGTATAAGCCAATTAAAATCAAACTTACCTCGTTTACTCTTTTCCATGTTGGTCATGTGTTGGTTTTCCTTTAGGATGAGGTCTATGATATTGAATTCCCATTGTTTGAGTTGATTATTATAAGCATGTATGATATGCTCTTGATAGATATAGAGGTGGGTGAGGGATGTTAAATAATACTTTTCAAGTAGCTCAAGTTGAGCTAAATAGTGCCGATGAAAATCTTCCTTAGAAATAAGCTCTTATAAAGATATGTGAAGAGAGGGGATTTGGACTTCAAGAGGCAAGACTGCCTCTACTCTAAAGACTAGAGAGAAAGGGGTAGCACTCGTAGAGGTTTGAATGTTAGTGTGATAGGCCCATAAAGTGAATTGGATGTGCAAGTGCCAATCCCGAATTAAAGCATTGACAACTTTAGTTAGTATTTTATTGAGGGTTTTGTTGGAGGCTTTTGCCTATCTATTTACTTGTAGATGATAAGGTGAGTAAAAGCTTAAATTGATGCAAACTACATCACATAAGATTTAAACTTGCTTATTTTTGAAGGATTTTCCATTATCAGTGATGATCTTATAAGGAACACCAAAGCGGTAGATGATATGATGGTTGATAAAGTTGACAATCTTTTCTACTTTAGTCAAGCTAAGAGGAATAGATTACGTCGATTTGGTGAAATATTTGGTGGCTATGATGATAGAGCTATGCCACTGTGAATAATGGGGGTTAATTTCCCTAATGAGATTGAGCCCCCATTGAGAGAAAGGTCAAGAGTCCTTAAATACCTAGAGGCTATTGGCTGGCATGTGATGTAAATTAGCATGATATTGATATTTAACACAATTTTTTACATAATCACAATAGTTTTGGTTGAGGGTGGGCCATATTAGCCAAGGAAAAGGATATGTTTAATGACCACTAGGCTACTAAAGTGTCCCTCATAGATCCCATCATGTGTTTCCTTAATGGCATGGGAAGCTTCATGGCTATGTAGGCAATGAAAAAGGAGACCATAAAAACCACATTTGTAAAGGATTCCTCCTAATATGTTGTAATGAGAGGTACTCTGAACAAAGGCTCTTTAGGTATTTATAAAGAGGTTGGGAGGAATAATGCCTAAGTTGAGGTAGTTAAGAGTTTGGTCATACCAAATGTCAAGTGAGGATTCCTCCACACTACAAATGGTAGGGAGATTAGATTGGTTATAGGATGAAGTGGTAAAATGAAGAATGGTGATAAGGATTTTAGAATTGGAAGGCTAAGAAGGGATTTGAAAAGCAAGATAAGCCATTATATCCATGAATTAATTGGTAGATCGAGGAATAGATTAGACCATGTAATGTTTGAATGATAAGAGTTTGTCAACTAAAAGTTTATATTTTTGTAAGAAATCGTTCTTACATTGATAAAATCGATTGACCTAGTTGACCATAAGTTGGGAATCACCCAAGACATGGATTATCTTAATTCTCAAGGTTAGAGTAGTTTAAAGACCTATCACTATGGCTTCATACTCAACCATATTATTGGAGCATTCAAAGTCAAGTTTGAAGGAGAGAGGAATGGGTTCACCATCAAGAGGAATGAGAATAAATCTATCACATCTGCCTTGTTGGAACTTTGAGCCATCAAATAATATGGTCATTTGGTAGGTTATGTCATATTCTTGAAAAAGAGTCATGATAGACTCATCCAGAAAGACAAGAGGAGGTGGTTGGTTATTTGGTAAAGGAGATTCAGCGAATTGGTCAACAATAACCTACCCTTTAATCAAATTCTATCAGAGGAATTCAAGGTCAAATTTAGTTATGAGCATGAGCCACTTATCCATACGCTAATTTTGGTATGGTTTAAAGTGCATGTACTTGAGTGGGTCGATATTAGTTATGACATAGGTTTTATGGTTAAGAAGGTAGTGGCAGAGTTTGGTGTCCATGAAGGTTAATGTTATCAAAATTTCTTGGTATACGTATACTAATTTTCATATTCTAAAAGTATGTGGCTAATGTAATATATGACTTTCTCTTTGTGTTGTTCATCTTGATGAGCCAACATTGCCCCTAGGGAATGGTTGGTGGTAGAGACATATAGGTAAAAGGGGTGGTCATCCTTAGGAAGGGTGAGGATAGGCAGTGATAAAAAATACTATTTGAATGAATCAAAGGCTTTTTGATAATTTATATTCCATTTGAAAGAGACATCCTTCTTTAGAAGGTGATAGAAAGGTTGGCATTAGTCTAAAAATTAGGAAATGAAATGATGAATGGATTGAAGTTTTCCCTACAGGCTATAGAGCTGCTTAAGGTTGGTTGGAGGAGGCATGTCCAAAATTGTTCCAAATTTAGTAGGGTCTAATTTGATTCTTTGAAGAGAGATGATAAAGCCAAGAATTTTCCCTACAAGGATCCTAAAATGTATTTCTTGTGATTAAGGTGAACATGATAATGGATGAGGCATTCAAATATGATTGTAAGAATAGTCAAGTGATCTTTTCAAAGTTTGGATTTTTCTAGAAGGTCACCTACATAATATTCTACAATATTATGGATGATATCATGGAAGATATAAGTCATGACATGTTGGTAGGTTGCCCCAGTGTTCTTTAACCTAAAAGGTATGACTTTATAGAAAAAATTTCCCCAAGCAGTGGTAAAGGTAGTTTCATACTAATCTTTAGGAGCAATTAAGATCTGATTATAATCTAAAAATCCATCCATGAGAGATAACATCTCATGGTTGGTTGTAAGATCAACAAGTTGGTCAATGATGGGTAAAAAAGTCATCCTTGGGGCAAGTAAGGTTAAGGTCATGAAAATCCACACAAATGCATAAAACCCCAGTGACTTGGGTGATAAGTATGATATTTGAGACCCATTGGGGGTAGTGAATTGGTTGAATGAATTTTATAGATATAAGATGCTGAAGCTCTTCTTTGATGAGAAGGGATATATGAGGATGAATGTGTCAAAGTTTCTATTTAATAGGCTTATCATCATGATGAATGACTATGTTGTGGGTAGCAATGGTGGGGTCAACCCCAGGTATATCAATATAAGACCAAGAAAATGCTATGCTGTGATCTTGGATGAAAGAGAAGTCTCAAAATTCCTCAACATTTAGTGATTGGCCCAATTTGATAATGTGGGGGTTGTCTAAAGTGCCCAAATTGATATCTGTGGTGGATTCATTTGACATGGTTAATTCCTCAAGAAGAAGGGATTTGTGGATAGAATAATCCCCTACATCGAGGTAGGTAAGGATGAAATCATTATCTTGATGTTGGATGGTGTTGATGGTAGGAAAGTTATTCTCTACCATTTCAGGGTGTATGAGTGGAAGGACTTTGGTTTGGCCTCCCTTTTGGTAGATGAGAGGGCCCAAAATAATGGTATTGACTATTAAAAAAAAGTTAAGGGGGATGATGTCAAGATCTTCAGGTAGGGAAAGTGGTTGGGTTGGTGAGGATAGGATATCTTCCTCCATGGTGGTAATGGGTTTGGGTAAATTGGTGGGTTCTTCAGGTGGTTCATACCCAAGGCCAAATGACTCATGATGTTGAAAAGTTTTGATATGGGGTAACTCACGAGGCCCTTTTTCATAGAGACCAAGGCCAAATCTTTTCCAAGCACATATATGAAGATACAACTTAGAGAACTCTGGTTTGCTAAGATAGGAAAAGTTAGAGGTAAATGGTTGGATATATGAAGTAGTGGTAGGGGATAGAAGTGGAAAATCAAGTCCCCCATAAATGAAATTTATTTGATGGTTTGGGATCCCAAAGGGGATGATGGTTCTAATGTTAGGCTTGTAGGAAGGTTTATGTATGAGATTCCTATATGTTGGGAGTAGATAAGACATATAAAGATAAGAGTCTATATTACCCAAAGGAAAGATGTTGGAATGTGGTTGTCATAGGGTCCTTTACTAGAATCTAGGAAGAAAGGATAGATGAGCTAGTGGAAGCTTCATCAACATTTGGTGTGGAAGTGTCATGGGCTTTGGTTGGTGGGGTTGTATCATTAGCAGATGGTTGTGAATGTGGATGGAGGAAGAAGGATGTCATTAGGTTGATATTTCATATTGCAAGATGTGAAAGGACTAGGGTCAGCCTGGATAGTCACAACTTGCCCTTCATGCTCAAATTTGACACATCAATGTAAGGTGGAAGGGACACAACTTATGACATGAATCCAAGGGCACTCAAGTAAAAAATTGTATTGGAATTATCCTTTTATAACATAAAAAAGTTTTGGAACATTATAGGGCCTTACATAGATATGGAGGACAATTGTGCCTAAGGTAATAGCCATGATATCATTGAAAGAATGAAAGACCACTATGATTTTAGACATGATGTTCATGGGTAAGTGTAGCTAGTCATAGGCATGGGAGGAGATAATATTGATTCTATATCCTCCATCAATCATCACCCTTTTGATTTAGGTTTGATTAATGTATGCCATAATGAAGAGGGGGTATTAGGATCCTACGGATGAATAGAAAGTATTTCTGAATCTTTGAAGGTGACAAGGTTGGAAGTTTGAAGGGCACCAATAAAGGTGCCTAAAGGTTGAGACTAACTCATATAAGCTCATTTTTGTTGGAGTTTAGTGAAGCTACTTGAGAATAACTTTCCATATGGATATTGCATATGGGTTAGGGTATGGAGGGTTAGATGGGGAGGCACCTAAGATAGACACCTTGGGTTTGTTTGAAGATAGAGATCATTGGGTATTATTTTCTTGGGAGTTTAGGGAGGGATAAGTCTAAGGAATATATGCCTTAGCCTTCCCTTTATCCTTTTATTGGGCTTGAGATTGGGTAACCATGTGAATAATGTAGATAAGTGGATTTTTTGGATTGGGTGGTTATTTTGGTTCCTCCTCTTTAATTTTGGGTGAGATTGAAGATTGGATGGGTTGAGTTGGTGGTTGGATTAGAAATGTGGATGAAGGAGGTTTGTCTAATAATAGATCAACATCTTCATATAGGCTATGAAAAAGTGCTCAAAAAGCTCTACAGTTTTCTATGTCATGTCCTAGCTATGGTATGCACATATCAAGTTATTATTAAATCAAGAGGGAATGGTACATGAAGGGTTAAAGGGTTTGATGGGTGGTAAGCTCAAGGAAGAAGTTTGAAATAACTACAAGAGAATGGTTAAGTAAAATTCAACTAAAGGTGGTAAAGGTTTAGTAGTTTTTATTTTGGGTATTTAAGTAGAAGGTTGTGTGAATGTAAGTTTGGTGGTAGGTGTCCTGGGTAAAGTGGTATGCTTGGTTGATGGTTTTAGTTTAGGAAAAATGGTTGATGAGTTAGAGGTAGAGGAGGGAAAGGTAGGTAACTTAGGAATTGTTAGTATAGTGAGGAAAGGTGTCTTAGAAAGGATGTATGAAGGTGTGACCAATAAAGGTGGTGGGGTTTTAGGAAAAATGATGGACTTCATGTTCAAGGTAGAGGAATGAGGACCCAAAATGGAGGGAAAGGTTGAGGGAAGTAGAATTTGGGTTTTTAGGCCTTTCGATGATTTTACTTCTTTGGTTGTTTTAGTTGTTGGTTTTGTAGGGGATTTGGTCATTTTAGTTGTCTTGGTGGGTTTAGGTGTTTGAGGGTTAATTAATTTGGAGAAGGTTTTGGTTGGTTAGGTGGAGGTTTTAGTTGGTTTAGAAGGGATAAGTTGGTCTACCATAGAGGGGTTTAGAAGTTCTAGCTTGGTTCCCTTACCTTTGCCTTAACCTCTAGGAGAAGGTTCCAAAATTAGAGGTTTGATGGATGAAGTCATCATCTCTTGTGAGATAGCTTCCAAAGAGGGGGTGGATGGTTCTGTGATAGGGGATGTAGGTGTGGTATCTTTTAATAAAGGTGTGGGTATGGTGGATTCCTTTGTTTGGGTGTTTAAAGGAATAGAAGATAAGTTTTTTCTCCCATTAGGGGAATGGGGAAAGAGGTCGTTAAGGTAATGTTTTCTTAAACAATGGGTTTGTTAGTAACCACATTAATAGTATGTTCCTCATGAGATGGGTCTAGTTTATTGTCATGGTAAGGGGTAGACAGAGCATGATAAGGAAAAGGCTTGAAAAATATGTCAAGGGCCTAATTCATTGGTGCATTAGGATTTCCTAGCATAAACTCCCCCTTGTCAATAAGGGATTGGATAAGGTATTTGAATGTGTTTCACCTATTGATGTCATATCATATGACTCAGTGAAAAGTGCAATGGTCATTCCCATTATACCAATTTGGTATGGGGTGAGAAGCATCAAACTATTGGGGTGATTTAATTGGTAGAAGTGGATGATATTGGATTTTAGTAACTTTTTTAAAATAAAAGGATAGGCTTCCCTAAGTGGAGTTAATTACTTATGATTATTTCAATTTTGGTTCCTTTAATTTCAGTTTGAATAATTAGAGGAGTCAAAGGTTTGGTTTTTTGGGTTTTGTTGCTTGGTAGATGGTAGTGGTGCGGCTTTGAGAACAATGGAATTGGTGGTTGCTTTGATTTTAGTGTTGGGATTGGTTTGGTTGTTTGGTTTGGAAGAAAAGAGATCATTGGGTTTGTAATTTGAGTTCTTGCTCTTCAAATTTAACCTTTCTTCATCAATGGCTCTATTATCTAGTTAACGAGCCATGGTAAAAGCTTCATCAAAGGTCTAAAATCTTTGGACATGCAATGTGGATTAAATATGTTTTGTATGTGCCCGGGTGAAGAGCTCTATAAGCTCAAGTTGGGGCAATGAAAAGGAAAGTTGGTTGATTAAGCTCATCCAATGAGCCAAAAAATTTACAATAGATTCATCTTTGAATTTTTAAATGGAGTAAAGGTCAGTAATAGAAACTGTTTAGGAAATATTGATCAAAAAGTGATCCAAGAAGTTTTAGGCAAATTGGGTGAAAGAGAGGATGGAATGTTTGGGCATGGCACTATACCAATCCAATGCTAGTATGGATAATGACATAGGAAAGGTACAGAGGATAAGAGCATCATCATGGGTAATAAAGTATCAAGAATGCTTAAATTCTCTTAAATGTTATTGGGGATATTTTTTATTGTTAAACTTGGTAAATTTTGAAAGTTTTCACTAGACTGGATAAGCTCTATTAGGGACTGAAGGGTGAATAGGTTCATTGAAATTTTGATCATAGGATAAGAGATTATGGGATCTAGAGATGGATTACTCAAGGGTATTAATCTTGTCCATGATCAAATTCATAAAGTTTTCTTGAGGTTGTTAGGATGCATAGTTATATGGTATGTTTTGTTGAGGTTGGAAAATGTGTGAATAACTAGTATATGGTTGAGATGCTCCACATATTGGTATGTGGTATTTGGAGGTTGGCTGGAAGATATATATTTGTATGTGGATGTTAATGGTTAGGTAGAGTTAGGTGGTTGGATAGTGGGTATATGCCCTTGTGGGTTATGAAGATAGCTAAAGGTTATGTGTTGGGTTAGACTAGTGGTTGGGTTAGTGGCTAATGGAAGGGTGGTGACTCTTGTGCTAATTGGTGGTAACATGGAGGGTATGGACACCATAAGGATTAAAAGTGGAGTAATGTTTTATGGATTGGAGGTAACTAGAGGAAGATGGGTAGTGCTAGAAGTAGGCACTCCTAGTGTAAGGGAGTGATTAGTAAGAGGTATAAGGGTAGTGGTAGTTCAGGTTGGTGGGTTACTTTCAAAGGAGTTATTGGTTGATGATAACATTTAAAAAACTAAAGGTTGAGTAGCTTCTATGGTATTGGAGGTATTCCCTATGAGGTGGAGAGGCATGCCATAAGGCAGATCTACAAGTGGGGATGAAACCATGATTTGGTAAGACATGGTTCTTAGGTAGTGTTGTAAGGTTGTATGATTGTTATTTAAAAAAGTAATAAAATCCATATCTTCTAGGACTCCCTGAGTAGGAATTCTTGGAGAGTGAGGGGAATCTTTGGGTTTGGAAATGTGTTCCATGGATGGAGAGGTGAAAGTTGGTGATGGTTGATTTGGTGGTGGGTTTTGTTCCTCAAGGTCCTTTTGTTGTTGATGAGTGAGAACCATACAAGAAGATAAGAAAATGATGATATTTTCTCACACCTCAAACAAAGAGAAATTAAAAAAATACTCAAGACAAAAAATGAATTTACTAAGAGTGCATTAAATCGTAGGATTCTTTTTAATCTCTCTTTTGGCTTATACCTTAGAAAAGTGTGAAGAGGAAGTTAGCTTGAATAGGTCCTAAATAAGGTAGTCTATGTTTGATTTCGAGTTATGTTTAGGCACTCAATATAAGTATATATTGGTCCAAGTATGTGGTATGGTACTTGGAGATTGATCCCCTCATATCACAATCCTACAACTAGTGTGGGTGCTTAGCCAATATATACCAATTTCTATAGTTTATACTTATCTAGAGAATTGAGTTGGTTATCCCCTCGATGATTAAATCCAAGTACGATAACCAGGAAAGGGTAAGGTGATCCTCTAGGTGATGAAATACTAGTTGGGCCTTGTATCAAGTGTGTTTTGATGTTTTGTTGTGCAATTAGTTTTATTTGTGTAACATTTGTGAGCTATGATTAATACATAATGCTTTTAATTAAACTAGGTGAGCTAAAATCAAGAAAGTAGTCAATGGATGCACTCAATTTTAACCAAAAGATTTTTTTTTGATTTATTTGAATAAAGAAAAGAATAACTAAAATTAACTTAAATGTAACATGAAAATGTAATCCTAATACTAGGATTAATGCTCTTTTCTTTCTTTTTAGAAATGCAATAAAATTTATTTTTTTCTAAAAATGCAACTAAAACTCTCCTTTTTTTTCTTTTTCTTTTTGTAAAGAAAGAAGCTTAATTTTCTAATAATTAAACTAAATGAATTTCACTAATTCAATTATAAATTTCCTAAAGCATCTAAGGACCCAAGAAAACTCAAGGGTCCCACTAGGTGTGCCAAAATGTTTTTGTCTAATTTTTTCTTTTTCTTAAGTGTGAAAAGAAGAAATTAGTTAAGAAGGGTGTGTAGAAGAATACCTATTGAATGTGCACATTTTGAATATATAATTTGTGAGAAATCATATTTTTATAGGGAAGAATGACCTGAAATAAGAAATCACTACCACAAAACTTGTTAGTTAGATAAGTAGTTG
Source organism: Torreya grandis (assembly GCA_037957365.1). Taxonomy (NCBI): domain Eukaryota; kingdom Viridiplantae; phylum Streptophyta; class Pinopsida; order Cupressales; family Taxaceae; genus Torreya; species Torreya grandis. The sequence continues at coordinate 430,249 of JARHVA010000056.1, forward strand.
GGTGGATTGCCTAGTGTGAGCTAGATCCTAGAATTGAAAGCTTTCTAGGAGGCTGTCAATCCACTTGATTTTAACACTTAAGTTTGTGAATTAAAAATAAATATACTTTAATTTAAAATAAAAAATAATTTAATTAAGATAAGAAGTTAAGTACTTTTGAAACAATGACTAAATAAAGCAACTAATACTAAAAATTAGTCAAAGCAAGGTTATGGTTTTGGTTTGGAAATTTAACATGGGATTAAAGAAAGGTGGTTTGGTCAGTTGATAAATGGTTAAGTTAATAAAAAGGTAAAGGTTCAAATGGGATAAATGGGTGAATGGTTGATGAGGTAAAAAGGTAAGTAGTTAAGATGGCAAAAGGGGAAGAGGATAAGGAGGGTAAAAGTGGCAAAGGTGTGAATGGATAAAAGATGGCAAGGGAGAAAATGGATAAGTGGAGATGAAGAGATTAAAAATCTAAGGGGATGATAAAATGAAATTTAAGGAAAAAAATCAAATATTACCTTCCAAGCTTAAATAAGAATGTTGTTGTTGTTGATGATGTTGTTGAAGATGTCTTACGGCAATTTTAGTAGAGCTTCATTGATTTTAATTATTTTCCTCCAAGATGTGGATGACCTATAAAATGATGAACTCATTAAAATACTTGAAACAAGATGTTAATAACCAAAGAATAATTTCTAACTTAACCTTGGGTGAAGGAGAGGGTGGGGGTATTTATAGCATTTGTTGTGAAGAATCATGCCAAAAGACGGAATAGTAGAAGTATGGCACCATTTTCCATGTGGTAAATGAATGAATAAAAATATGAGTTTGGTGGGATTCCTAACTTGATCATGGGTCTCCCATTTGCGTTGGTGTCTCTCTCACCTTGGACATGAATCCAATTTTGAATGGGAATCATGCACATGGGTCTAAATAAGGCTAAAGACTTTTCACCACCCTTTCTTGTCTTCATCCAAGAAATAAAGAGATGACACACCAAATATGGTGCAATTTTCCATGTGGGTGTTTGAATGAGTCAAAATATGAGGTTGGTGGGATTCCCACCTTGATCATGGGTCTCCCATTTGGGTTAAAAAGTCAAAAATAGGTGCCCTTTATCTTTTCCAAAGCACTAAAGAGGAAGGTATCTCATTCTGAAGGCCAATTTCATGTGTTAATCAAAAATACATTTTTAATGATGTCCCATTAAGGGGAAAATCACCATATTTCAAGGGGGGACCCTTCTGATGCTAAAATGAGGTCATTAAGCACCTTGGGAAAGGCTTGGTGGGCTATGATGTCCCACATCAAGCCACCTCACTTCTAAGCCATGTCACTTGTCATATCACCTCCAAAATAACCTTCTATGTCACTTACCATGTCACATTCCATGTCACTTACCATGTCACATGCCATGTAACTTGTCATTTCATCATGAATAGTGCTAGTGGTTCCCATAATGAATAGTGATAGTGAGTAGTACTTTCAAATAGTATTATATGAATATGAGAATAGTGATTTGGTTAGGTTAAGAGGGGTTGGTTAAGGGTTAAGAAGGTTTATGGGGTCTTTAGGGGGCCTAATATATTTAGTCATAAAAAACTATAAGTGTGTATTTTTCTAGTGTCTACAGGCCCTTCAAAATTTCCCTTTGGGACTTTTGTCTTCAACATCTTTTGCCCTATGAGCCTATCCTTTAGGACTTTTATTCCTAAGACATTTCCTTCAAGCTTTGTGTTTTGGACATTTTTTCCAACATAAAAGGCTCGAAACAATTCCTCCAAGGGCACATGCGCTTCAAAATTCCTGAACTGACCCTTCAGATATTTTGAAAGTGACCTTTTGGCCCCTTTTTGATGTGACCACTTATCCTTCAGGACTTCATTCTGGGCCTTTTTCCCTCCAAGACTTACCCTTTAAGACTTTTATCTTGGGCCTTTCATACTTTAGCCAATGAGAGAATTATTACAGATATTTATCTAAAGCAATTCCCCCATAATAATCCCAAAATAATTCCCTTGTAATAATCTTAAAACAATTCTCATGCAACAATTTCCTTGAAATAAATACCAAACTACTAAGTGGTACCCTTGCTTAGAAAGAATTTTATTATGCTTGAGATTAATTTAATATTTTAAACCCAGGTCCATATCATATTTTACTAATACTAAGACCTTAGGAAAAAATATTCATGCAGGGTCCTTTATACATATTTACCAAAGTATTATGCTAAGTTGTTTGCTTATGTTTACAGGAATAAGTAATACTAAATAAGTGACATTTGTCAAGTTGACCAGATTAAATTTAAAAGTCACGCAGATGTCATATAAAAGTCACAAGGATGCCATTTGATGGGTGTACAAATGTCAAATTTAAACTCATAAATTACCCTTTTGGACTCAAATAAAGATCCTATGGTGCGCATTCACTCGGGTCCATTTGATTGAATGACATGAGAGCAAGTTTAAATGTCAAAGCTCTATGAGAGTGACAAGTGTCACCATTATAGGAACCCAATACATAGATCTAATAGATCATGTTATCCCAATACATAAAGATTGATGGTGCAAGATCAACATGGACTTTTCAAAGCATTAAAAACCAACAAATTGTGTTAAACTAGTACATAAATATTGACAGTGTAAGTCTTACATGGAATTTTTAAAGATCCTAGACTCAATCAGGTGTTGACATGTATCACAAGATAGTAATAGAAAAAACACAAAGATATTTGGACTGTGATTATTGACAAACATTAGGACTCACAGTTAAAACAAGTGAGCATGTAATGCACAGTTCAAATTAGTCATGACTAACAGTAGTGCCACTGGTTCTAAATCATTGGTAAAGTGATTTTAGTATTTCATGCATATATCTAAGTTTCATTTGAAGGTGGATAATCTAAAAGATCAATAGGTTGTTCTCACAACCTATAAAAATAAAAAATGTGCAATTTTGATAAAGGATGCATATTTTGAAGTTTGTATATAGTTTGAGCTATAATTTTAAAAAATTGCCTCTATCTTTATACACATGTACATGTTGCATAGTTTTGGAAAATGCTAATTTAAAGTGATAACTGAAAATAGACTCTTATTTGATTTTTGACCACAGTTAGAACTACATGTTCTAACTATCACATGTAATGACCTTGCACGAACTTGGATAATGAGGTGACCCCTTCCCCATGTCTATATAATCAATTTTAATCTAACTTAGATTTTGGTTAAAGAATTTTTGAATATAGGAGAAGAATCAATTTGATCATCAATGAATGTGTTTGTGTATTTTCTCTCCAATTTATATGTAATTAGTTGTTACTTTCATTGATTGTATGTTTCAATAATCTTTAGTGTGCAAAAGCTATGAATTGATTCTTAATTATTTTGTTTGATGTACTGATCTATAGGTGTGCAAAAACTACAAAAAGGTTGGTAAATATATTAATTAAGATAGTCAAGTTGAAATTGATTCATAATTTTGATTGTGCATAAGTGCTTTTGTAGATGAAGTTTATTGTATGTGTGTAATAGCTACCTCAGATACTTCACTAGCCTAAGCCATAATCACCTATTTAAGAGTGTGCAATAACAACCCTAAGAGGAATAACATTTGTCTAAGGTTTTGAATTTCTTGCATCTTTATCTCCTTAGACTTATTAGTCATGTCTAACTGTGTGTGTGAAATTTTTGCTAGTGACATGCATAGGTTCTGAGAGCACTTATCCTTTTAGAAATTGGATAGGGATGTAGTTCCTAAAAACCAAAAAATATTTCTTTTTTGCCTTACCATTCTCTCCTTTTTTGAGTTTTTTTTTGAGATATACCAACTTTAGATTAGAATCTAGCTATCCATATAACTCACATAGAGATTCATTACCTCTATTATGAACCACACCTCCATCCAAAAACCTTGTCAATAATTTTCATGCCCTACTTGTTCTTTCATCAATAGGTTGAAATATATCACATAGCTAAAACTTGTGCCATGGAGTGGAATTTATCTCCATTGAGATCCTAAAACATTAGAAGCTTCCTTATTATGGATTTGGTGTGCATAAAACCCATAACAACAGTTTAACTGTGCTAGAAGGAACAAAGCACTCCTAATAGTAGTAGTTATCCTTTGTGTAGAGTTGTACTATATTCACCCATGAGAGTGACCAGATCTAATTCTCATGCTAGTTTATTAGTCTCACCCTTGATAAATCATAAGAGACCTAGAACTATGCCAACAACCCTAGACCAAACAATCCCCCTCTAGGAGGGAACCCCTTACTCATAAGAAACCATTTATCTATTAATAAACTAATGGCTCAACAACAACCTTGGTTATTTGTATCTACTATTTTTATCCTAAGATACGGGCATGATTTGCCTTAGAATTCCAAAAATTACCTGCCATCCTTTTCTCCTTCGGAAGCAAGGATAATAGAGGAACATATCAAGTCAATTAAAGATGATTTAAGGCTAATTAATGTCATAGATGAAGATGTTGCATAAAAATTATTCCCTTTTACTTTGATGGATGTTGTTTATGATTGGTATTTAAAATCTAACCAAAAATTCCATCACTTCTTGGGATGAATGCCAAGTAGCTTTTCTTGCATAATTTAGATAGATCACCAATCCTAGTTTGGTATACCAACACTTTACCAGCATGAAGAGAGAACCTAATGAGCCCATACATGCTTTAAATGTAATATGATAGAAGATGTACAACTGGTTGACCTAAATATATAAACTAGTGGTGGCATTATCATTAGAAATGTATAAGAATGCCTTGGACCCTATCACTATTATGTTCTTAAGAAGAGTAACTATGGATAACACTTTGTTATTAACAATTGAAGAGGCTATCACCATATATAGGAAACTCAATCCTCAAATGCCTAGATTTCCTAATGTCAACAATGATTTTCTAGCACTAAATCTAGTTCCACATGAAAGGCAAAATGTCTTGATATTCAATTAGAACTAGTTACACACACTACCTCTACTAACACAAACAACACAATCAAATTTAGGTTAATTGAAAAATCATGTGATGGGAAATGGTTATCAGACTATCCAACAAGCGGTTTCACTTCCCACTATTATTTTACAAGGTACATATTCCATAAAGGCAAAGCTAGATTCTATTTAGAAGATGGTTTAAAAGTTGAGCAATGATTTCTTGAATATGCAAATGAAGATGGGTAATACAAATGGCCTAATCGACAATTAGAATATTGGATTCCAAAGATACAATAGACCATTCAACAAGCTTGAACAACCTAACAAGCTTCCAGAGATAAACATAGTAGAGATGGATCTTCCCAATTGGTGCTTAATTCATAATACTTCCAAGCATGGTGAGCTCAACTGAGTTAAATTTTATGTAGCATTCAAAATATTTCAAAGAGAGGTGGTTAGACAAGATTGAATGCATAATCCACTTGAGCATCATCTAGATATTAATTTTTTTAGCACCGACATATTCTTTAAAACTCATGAGTTTATTTTTCTAGGTGAAGATGACAATGAGCCAGAGGATAACATGGATGAAGTTCATGCTTTCCAGTAGTTATAGAGAGGTGCATACAATCTAAGGAATAAAAAACCACTCATAATGTCAAATTCTCCAAATACCATGACAATTATTCCTAATTCTAAGGTAGATAATAATCCACCCACTCTAAAGGGGAATGATCCACAATAGAGTAAGGAAGAATCAAGTGAAAGAGGATACAATATTATTAAGGATATGAAGAAGATCAAGGTGAATATAACTCTTCTTGAATTAGCACAGATCATTGAACAAAAAGAGGTGCTCTATAAGTCCATTATGGGGAAGGCATCTATGGATAAATTAAAAGCATCTATAGATAAATCAAAAGGATCTAACACCAACATCATCTACAAGAGCAAGCTAAAAGTTTCACCCTTCTTGCTAACTATTTGGGCATTCGATAAGAACATTCATATCTGTTTAGTTGATTCTGGAGCATTTATAACTATCATGCTTACATTCATATGTCAAAATATTGGTTTGATTTCAAGCCCTTCAAAGAGGATAGTTTAACAATTGGAGAAAATAGTGGTCTCAATGGTTGGAGAATTAAACAATGTGCACATTCAAGTAGCATCTGAGCCAAGAGTCCAAATGACCATTGATATTTTAATGGATATCTCTCTATAGACTATTATCATATATGGTTGTCATGGAAAAGAGTTGAAAATTAAATTAGAATTAATAGACAACCAAGAATGAAGTATCCCATTATAGAGTACAATGTCAAGAATAAAGAGGTAAAGTATGAGTCACTTAGCCTTGGTATTTATACTTTTACTACTTAGAATCAAGTATAGAAGCCAAAACCTAAAGGTTACAATCAACTATGGATTCTACACTTTGATGGTGCTAGATCCAAGTAGGGATTAGGCATAGGAATTAAGCTAGTTAAACCATAAGGTAAAAAATTCTTGGTAGCATACAAATTGTAGTTTCTATGCACTAATAATAGAGCTAAGTATGAGGATTTAGTTCTGGGACTATAGTTTGCACTCAAGAATAATCTGAAGTAGATATCAATATTTGATGACTTAAAGCTGGTAGTCAATCAAGTCATAAATAAGTACCAATGTAAGCTATCTTATTTGAAGAGATACAAGCATAGATCATGGGACCTAATTGAAAGATTTGAATCTTTCAACATTGTATCACTTCCCAGAGAGTAAAATCAGACCACTAATTCATTAGCTACTACTGCTACTAATCTAGAACCATTACAAGAATCTAAGGTAATTTTTTTTCAATTGAATTGGTACCTTGCCCCTCTATTCCAAATAATATAAAAAATTTCTAGGTCTTTGATGATGACCAATAGATTATCCAATTTCTAACCAATTTAGGGGAATTTGAATCCTAAATCATTGATGATAAGGATATTAATCACCTCTACCAAGAAGAATAAGACAAAGAGGGCATTCTTAAGCTCAAAGAGAATTGAATTCCAACTAGATTGGTCTCCTTGGAGAGACCATTTGACATAGATACTCATGCACAACAACTAAGACAACCAAAGGTCAATGAATCAAACTTCATAAAGGAAAATATAAGGGATGAGCATAGCCCATGTTATGTAAATATTGGTCTTAGCTATACCCCAGAAGAGAGATAATGAGTGAAGGATTTAATCACTCAATATAGGGATGTCATTTCCTAGACATATGAAGATTTGAAAGTTTATGACCCTTAGGTTATCACTCATATGATTCCCTTTAAGTCAGATCACAAAACATTCAGACAGAGGTAAAGAATAATCAATCCTATTCTAAAGCTTCTCATTCAGAGAGAATTATATAAGCCTTTAAATGCAAAAATCATCTTCATAATTTGACATTCTACTTGAGTGGCCAATTTGGTCCCAATAAGAAGGAATAATGGTGAGATCAGATTATGTGTGGGATTTAGAAATCTAAACAATGATTCTAAAAAATATTATCCCCTACTTCTCTAGATGAGGTGGTACAAATAGTAAGTGGTTCTAAAATGATATCTTTCCTAAATGGATTTTTAGACTATAATCAGGTATTGGTGCAATCTAAGGATAGAATAAATATGATGTTCACTATGAAGTGGGGAACTTATGCATATAAGAGGATGCCATTTAGCTTAATAAATGTAGGAGCAACCTTTCAATGCACTATGGATCATGCTTTCAAAGGACTGATAGGAAAATATGCATAATCATCTACATGGTTGATTTTATGATATTTTCAAAGAATAAGAAAGACCACACAAGCCACCTACAGTTCATATTAAAAATATCCAAAAGGTTAGGTATTTCATTAAACCCAAAGAAGATCATATTCAGAGTGACTAAAGGCAAGATTTTGGGGCACATCATCACCAAGGATGGAATCACCATTTATCCAAACAAAATTTAGGGGATTTCAAAAATTTAACCACCAAGCAATAAGAAGGAGCTTGAGTCATTATTTAGAAAGATTAACTTCATAAAGAAGTTCATCTTAGAATTTGTAGAGATTGTTAGACCTTTAAACACCATGCTCAAGAAAGATGCCAAAATAGAATGGATAGCTAAAGATGAAAGTCCTTCTAGGACATGAAAGATACAATATCATAGGTTCTAGTGCCAATCAATATAGATTTTAATAAAGATTTATACCTATACACATTTACTTTAGAACATTTGATTGTTGCTATCATCATATAAAAGAAGGATGACATCGAGCATCTAATCACATTCATGAGTACAAACCTAAAATATGCAAAACTCAAGTATTCTATGATTGATAAATAGATTTTTAACCTTGTCAACGTAGTAATTTTTTTTTAGCAATACATCTTGAGGAATAAAGTCATTGCCATCATGCCTGATCCTGTTGCCAAGCTCACCCTATGACAAAATGAGCTAGGAGAACAATGTGGCAAATGGATGACCAAGCTAAAAGAATTCAACATAGAGATCAAGCCTACAAAGATTATTTGAGGGTAAGGCATTATTCAACTTATGATTGAACCAAATTTGTGCATCATAATTGAAGAGGTATGTGAATCTCAAGTATCTAAAGGAAAATGGTATAATGATATAATACAATATTTATTTACAAGAAATTTTCCCCAGAGCTTAATAGAGAGATAAGAAAATATTTGAGGCTTAAAGCTACTCATTACATGATTAAGAAGGAAGTCCTTTATAAAACAAATTATGAAGGTATTTACCTTAGGCTATATTTGTAGAGGAAGCTAAAGAAATATTAGATAATTTGCATTAGAAGACAGGTAGTGGTCATCCTTTTAGGAATACCACATCCCATAAGATATTAAGAATGGGATATTACTGGCCAATAGTTTTCAAATATGTTTATGCTCATGTGGTAACATGCCATGACTTTCAAGCTTTAGCCAAGAGAGAAGTATACACAACAATGCCTTTACAACCAATTTTTGAAGGATGACCATTTGCCTAGTGGGGTTTAGACTTCATTAGGGTCATCAACCCAAATTATTTAGTAGGACATAAGTTTCTAATTACTGTTATAGATTATTTCACCAGATGGATTGAATCCATAGCCTCAAATGATTATGGAACACAAGATGCGATTTTATTCTTAGAAGAACACATAATAGCTAGATTTGACATGCTTATTTATTTGGTTTATAACAATGGAATGGATTTCATATTGGTAGAATTTATTGATTAGACACATGATAATGATATCATCATCAGGTCAGATTCTAACCATTACCCTTAAGGAAATAGACTGGTAAAATCAATGAACAAAAATTTGATTGATGTAACTAAGAAATCAGTTAGAGACAAGCCTAGAGACTAACATAATTTATTGAAGTATGTTCTTTGGGTAGACTAGACTAGACACGAGTAAGCCCTTAAAGCTTCACCCTATCTATTGGTATATGGATGCAAGCCCATATTCCTAATTATGTTGAGGTTACCCACTTATCAATTTATGTAGGACTATATGAAACTGAGCAACAAAGTAGAATCAAGGTTGATGGACATAATAGAAATGGAAGATTTAAAGACTGAAGCCTTACAAACATTCAAAAAACACCAGGATGTGGTTAAAAGGTGGTTTGATAAAAGAGAAAAATTCAAAGCATTCGAGATTTCAAATCTAGTGTTACTTTGGGATAAAGCCCATGAGAAGAAAGGACAACATGACAAGTTTGTTCCACTATAGATTGGACTAAATTTTAGAGATCATGGGTAGTAACACATTTTGTCTGAAGGACCTCTAAGGCAACAAGCTTACATATCCATTCAATGGATAGTTTATAAATCACTACTTTAGGGTTGTACCATCAACTGATGTTATTGAGTAATGAGGGATAGATGAATGTAGCTATAGGATTAGATTAGATTTATTAATTTTTTATAATAGTTTCCTACTTTTGTAGATTATATTTATTACTTTCATAGACTATGTTTCCTACTTTCTAGATTAATCTTTCCTACTTTCAGTATTTTGTTTTTTATATTAGATTTTAGTGATTTCTTAGATTAGTTGTTTTTTCTTTCTTTGATGATCATAATTGTGTTTTTTTTTACTATAACCAAGTTAAAATTCAAAACAACTAAGCTTATGACTTGTGGAAAAGGGGAAATTAAAATCTTGACACTTTGGGACTAGTTTACAGATTAGGTGTATTTCTATGTTTTTGAGTCTTTAGGATGAAGGTAGGAAATCATGGATTATTCTGAATAATGTCACAATTGAATACTTTTACCAGGCATGTGGAAGTTTCTCTCAGAGTATTTGAAACAAATTTATATTTTTTTATTAGATCAAATGAACTTATCACATTAAAATGCCTATTGAAAGTGATAATCTTTGTTATAGATATGGATGGTAGGGACATTCTAGTAATTATTTGTTTTATAATTATACCAGTTCACTAGGGTTCCATCTCTTCTTTTTTTCATTCAAGAATAAAATAAGAGCAAAAGGAAAAGAAAATAAAAAAGAATCAATGGATTCAATAGAGCAAAAGAAAATCTAAATAAAATCAAAAGGCTCACATGATGAAATAAGGTTAATGTACCATGCATCATGATAAAAATAAAAAAATGGAATGAGGAGAGCAGGAGCCCAAGGTATCTCTATTAGGGCTATAGATGCTTGGCTAGTAGTAGAGCAATGCCTAAGCTTTCCTTATTTTTTGAGCTTTAATAGATATTGGAATGAAACCTACAACTCTATCAAAACCTTTGAAAAACTCATCACAATAGGGGTTAAATAAACTACATGTTTTGACACACATAGATCTAAAAAAATTAGAGGGCAATTTTATCGTGTGAATTAACTTAATAGTCTCTTTCATGTTTCTTATTTAAGTATTATTTTGAGACACACTTCATGATTGATTCAAGATTACAAACCAGAGTTCTAGGTTCTTAAATATTCAGGAGTATTCCCCCAATAAGTAACCATTTGTTGTACCTAACACCCCCTTTTTCCATAGGGAAATGGGGTCCCACTTTTTTCAGATTATTGTCTTGATTTTGGGCCCCTTTTTTTATGTGTTTATGCAAAATCTAGGAAAAGATCATGATTTGGTCTCTTATAATTTGACAAGATGACATTGATATTATGTTTTCATAGACTAAATATTTTATTCTATCGGGTTTATTAATTCAGGTTTTTTGTTTTTGGACCTACGTTTTTGGGCTTTTCTCTTTAGAACTTTTGTTCTGCATGAATCAGTCTTTGGGTTTATTATATCTTAGACATTTTGTCTAATAGTATTTTCTCTTTGCATTATTTTCCCCATGGCAATTCTATCAAAAAAAATTCCCTAAATTAGACTTATTCTTGTGGACAATCTTCTTGATACACTTTTTCGATAGAATTGCCCTTTGACCCATTTGAACCTACCCTTTGACCTTTTTTGAGATTGCCCTTCAGCCTTTATGAAGTAGATCCTTCAGGAATTTCAATATAGACAAATAACCTATGAAGTAGACCCTTCATATTATTTCCAACCTACCCTTCAACATTTTGAAATTGCCCTTTAAGGCTTTTGAAATGCCCTTTTTTGCCTTGCCAACATACCCTTTAGGCTTTGTGCAATGTGTTCTTCAACCTTTTTGTTGTGGACATTTTTATTGATAGAATTCCTTTAGTAAATTTTTAATTACTCTTTGGCCCCTCCACACCTATCCTTCAGATATTTTATTTGAGACACATTTTTTGATCCAATTGCATTCCTTTAGTATCTGAGAGAATTGGGTCTTCAAGAGAATTATAGATAACATTTTATCCAAAATAAATCCCTTGATAGAATTTATTTGGGACTTTTTGAAAGGACCCTTTGCCTCCAACTTACCCTTCATAAGTTTTTTCAAAGACACATACTCCTTTAGACTTTCTAAAACATGCCCTTCAGCCTTTTAAAAGTGCCTTTCATGAAATTTGTACTTATCCTTCAGGAATTTTGTAAGGGCCCTTTCCCATTGAAATGTACCCTATAAAGTAGACCCTTCAAGCATTTTCACCTTGAAGTAGACCCTTTATCCCTTCAAAATTTCCTTTCAAGACTTTTATCATGAACATTTTTTCCCTATGAGCCTATTCTTTAGGACTTTTTATCCTAGGCCATTTCCTTTGGGTTTTGTGTTTCAAACATTTTGTCTAACATACAAGGCTTGAAACAATTCCCTCAAGGGCACATGCCCTTCAAAATTCCTAATTTGACTCTTCAAACATTTTAAAAGCAACCTTTTGGCCCCTATTTGAAGTGACCACTTACCCTTCGAGACTTTGTCTTGGACCTTTGTCCCTTCGAGACTTATCCTTCAAGACTTTCATCCTTTGGCCAATTAATTTAAATAATTTGTCTAATGAAAATGATCCATTGGTAGAATTATTACAAACATTTTGTCCAAAATAATTCTCTCATAATAATCTTGAAATAATTCCCTTGCAATAATCCTAAAATAATTATCCCATAATAATTGACCTGAAACAAATACCAGACTACCAAGTGGCACCCTTGATTAGAAAGAATTTCATTGTACCTGAGCTTAATTTAATATTCTTAACCCATTTCCAAATTGTATTTTACTAGTAATAAGAACTTAGTCTAGAATATTCATACAGGGTCCTTTATACATATTTCCCAGAGTATTGTGCTAAGTCATTTACTTATATTTGTAGGATTAGGGAATCTCGAAGAAGTGACACATGTAAAGTTGACAAGATTAAATTTTACATTCATATAGACATTATTTTATTATCACAAGGATATAATTTAATAGTCATAAAAACATCAAATTTAATCTCGTAAATTACCTATTTAGATTCTAATCACGATCCTACAGTGCACACCCACTTGAGCCCATTTGATTGAACAATGTGAGAGCAAGTTGAAATTTTAAAGATCTATGAGAGTGAAAAGTATCACTATCAAAAGGAACCCAATATATAGATCCAATGAACCATGTTAGTCTAATACATAAGGATCAATGATGTAAGATCAACATGGACTTTTCAAAACACTAAAAACTAATGAATCATGTTAAGTCAATACATAAGGATGGATGGTACAAGTCCTACATGGAATTTTCAAAGATCTTAGACTCAATCAAGTGTTGACACATGTCAAAAGATATAAATAGATAGAACATAAAGATATTTATACTATGCTTATCGACAAACATTGGGACTCATAGTTAAAATAAGTGATCATGTAACACATAGTTCAGATTACTCATGGCTAACAGTAGTGCCACTAGTTATAAAACATTGGTAAAGTGATTTTAGTATTTCATGCATATATCTAAGTTCCATTTGAAGGTGTCTAATTTTAAGTATCAATAGGTTATTCTCACAATCTATAAAAATAAAACATGTGCAATTTTGATAAATGGTGCATATTCTAAAGTTTGCATATAGTTTGAGATAGAATTGTAAAAAATTGCCTCTATCTTTATACAAATGTACACATTTCATAGTTTTGAAAATTTCTAATTTAAAGTGATAACTAAAAATAGAATATTTTATGGTTTTAGACCATAGTTAGAACTACATATTCTAACTATCACATATTCTAACTATCACATGTAACGACCTTGCATGAACTTAGAGGATGAGGTGACCCCTTCCCCAAGTCTATATAATCAATTGTAATCCAACTTGGATTTTCCTTAGAATTTTTTTGAGTATAGGAGCAATATCAATTTGATCATCAGTGAATGTGTTTTTGTATTTTCTTTCCAATTTCTATGTAATTAGTTATTACTTTTATTAGTTGTATGTTTCAATAATATTTAGTATGCAAAAGTTATGAATATATTCTTGATTATTTTGATTGATGTACTGATCTATAGGTGTGAAAAAACTACTAAAATATTGGTAAATATATTGATTAAGATAGTCAATTACAAATTGACTTATTATTATGATTGTGCATGAGTGCTTTCTTGGATGTAGTTTTTTGTGTGTATAATAGCTACCTTAGATTCTTCACTAGTCTAGGCCATAATCTCCTAATTAAGGGTGTGCAACAATTTCCCTAAAAAGAGTAACCTTTGTTTGAGGCTTGTGAATTTCTTTTTTATTTATCTCTTTAGAATTCTTAGCCACGTTTGATTGTGTGTGTGAAATTGCTGCCACCAATGGGCATAGGTTCTATGAGCACTTGTCCTTTTAGAAAATAGCCAGGGAAGTAGTTATTGAATACCACAAAAGATTTTTTTCCCTTAATCTTCCTTATTTTTTTGAGTTTGTTTTTAGATTTACCAACTTTATATTAGAATCTAACTTCTCATCCAACTCACATAGAGATTCACTACCCCTATTTGGAACCACACCTCTGTTCAAAAAAAGTATCAATAACCTGCATACCATACCCACTATTCCATCAATAGGTTAAAATAAACTACATACTTACAACTCATGCTCTGGAATGGAGTTTACCTCCATTGAGATCTTAAAATGTTAGAAGCTACCTTGTTACGACTGTGGTGTGTATAAAACCCTCACCAACAAAACCTAGCTCATAGTAACTAGGGACTAAGATGAATAAATCCATATGAATATTTTATATTGAGACTACCACATGCGTGAGATATAACATTATCAAACTTCCCACTCAAATCAATTTTAACTTCTTTGCAAAATGGCTAAATATGGAAACTTGGTGAATTTTGTATGAGATGCCAACTTTGAGTCTTCATATATTCTACTGCACTTAGTTGGATGACTTGAAACTTGGTGAATATGTTATTGGGGATAATATGAACAAATCCATATGACCATTTATTCTTGAATCATCCACATGTGATAATGATAGTTTCAACAAACTACCTACTCAAAATTTTTGCCACTAGACCCAAAATGTCTAGATAAACATAATGAAGAATCAGATGAATGATATGCACTCCCATACTCATTCCAAGAATTCTTAACATCCCATAGGGTCCTTTATATCACTTTAAACTTATCCCTTAGAAATTGACAAATTACACTTTAAGTGAACTTAAAGTGTTTCAACAGCTTTGTTGGTAAAGTGAGATCCTTGAACCACTTATTCCTTCCAAAATTTTGTTCGTATGCTTATCCATTAGCAACCTAGTATATCTAGGCACAAGATTGGTATGTGGGCTAAAAATGGCCAACAACAACCATCAAGTCATTTACCTTATTCTTGATAAAGATGAAATTTATATTTAGGTGAAGAGAACTAATGAAAATGCAAAATTGGTTGTTGAGACTTAGTTGATTTGCCTAAGGGATCAATATCAATAATTTGTTAAAATGTGCTACAAAATGTTTCATATGATCATCATCTCACTTTTGAATCTGGAATAAGTCTAACAAAAGTGCACACACATCCACAGTTGATTTGAATCTATTCAGGAACATGTTCTTTAAGGAGTCACAATTCACAATACATCCATCCTTCAGATGCCAAAACCACTTAGCAACAGGTCCAATGAAAGTTTCAATGAAAAGTCTCACAACAAAATCCTCATACATAACTCTTAAAATGCTATAAGACATTGTGAAGGCCTGGATTTATTTATTTGTGTCTTGACCATTTCTATAGAAAATTTTGGGAATCTCTTCCGTGGCCCTGATGGGAACTAATTATATTGAACCAAAGCCAATGGCCCAAAATGTTTTCCCCATGGGACATAGGGGGTTATTAGGATTGGAATGAATCAATGCCATTTTTGTAATCAGGATGGTGTAGGCACTATGTAATTTTTCTCAATGGAGTTTCAACCTCCATTCTATGGGAGGTTCCATAAAATGTCTAAAAATCATGTGTGTAAAAAACCTTGATCCCTAGTTGAATTACCAAAAATTTTTGGCTAGAAAATTTGTCAGGGGGACAAATTGGTGACTTTGAGTTAGCAGTGTGGGAACTGAGTTCTTATGTTAATCAATAATATAGGACAAAGTCCCTCTCCTATTAGTAGATGGAGCTACCTTTATTGAAATCCAAAAAAGGAAAAGTAGGGACAAATTTATTCATAGCTATTTATAGCAAAAATGTTTTCTATTGGGGGTTTCATACTTTTAACCTGAAAGTACATAACAAAGATATAAAGGAAATGAGGGGAAATAAGGGAAAAATGAAAACAAGGTAAGAATAAAGAAAGGAAATAAATAAAGGAGGATAAGGTTATTAGAGTCAATTAAATACATAAACTACCATGATAACCCTAGGAAAAATGAAAGACAACTCTAGGTAGCTAAATGCAAAAACTTACCAAAATAGTCCAAGAAAGAGAAAACACCATGTGCATGGAAATCTCTCACATTAAATGGGTGGTGTTGTCCCCCAAAAATATCACTCATTTTTGGGACAACATATGAACTATTTTCGGCCCTGAAAGACCACAATTGTCTCTTCCCTTTTCAAAATTTGTTTTAAGCATTCAAATTCCTCATTTTTCAAGCTTCTCAAAAATCTACAAACTCTATAGGCTTGAATCTATAGACTTTGTAGGCTTGAATCTACAGACTCTGTAGGAAGAAAATCTATGGACTCTACAGGCCAAGTTCTACGGGCTTTACAGGTTGATTTCTATGGACTATGTAGGAAAGAAGCAAGCTCTCAACACTTAGGCGAGTTCAACAAGTTCAAAGACCAATTAGTTCGATGTGCTTGGTGTAAAAGATAAAAAAGTCTTAGCCAAATAACAAAGAATGAATCGTTTGAACCATTGAACTATTGAACCAAAGTTGGTTCAATCGATTGGTTCAATTAGTAGGTTCAAGGGGTTTCCCCAAAGCCAAAGAGGCAAGTGCCCTTGCAGAGGGTAGGCAACATTGGTTTAAAGGTCAAAGAAAAGATAAAATTCCTTTGGATTTGTTCAAAGGCCCAAAAGGAACAATTCTTTCAGACTTTTTATTTGATGGAAATGATTAAGTGAAGAAGGCCAAAGGAATTCACTCGGGAAGAAAGCCTGAAGAAATTGAAAGGAACAAATGGCTAAGGAAAAGAAGCTTTCTTTTGGACTTTTTGTTCGAAGGAATTCCTTCAGACATTTTTTTCGAAGGAAAAGCTCGACGGAAAAATCCTGAGAGCCAAAATCCCGCCGAAGAAGCAAGAACCCGTTGGGAAAGTTGAATCCTAAAGTCCACCAAAAAAAAAAATCCCAAAGGGTAGGTACCCTTATGGGGGGAACTTGAAGATGTAGAAGAGAGCCTTATAAAAAACTTAGACAAAGAAGGTTTTCAAAGAATAAGGATGGAGCCGTTGAACCATGAACCAAATGGTTCAATAGGTTCAACTAGTTCAAAGGTTCAATATTTTAGGGCCTCAGAGGGACTTAGAAAGATAAAGGAAGCAATGATTGAATGAGACATAGAATGAACTGATGAACTGATTGAACCTTGAAACAAAAGAGTTCAAAGTTCAATGGTTCATAGGTTCAAAGGTTCAAGGGTGGCCTCAGTCAAGGGAAAAAGCAATAAACATGTGGTTCAATGGATGGTTCAACCAAGGAGTGGGAAAGTGATTGAACTAGGAAGCAATGGAATAAAAGAGACATAATGAACCAATGAACCAATGAACTTTCATAGGTTCACAAGTTCAAGGTTCAACATGGTTCAAGAAGCTAGCGACCATTGACGGTCCTGCGGGCATCAAATTTAAAGTAAAGAAATATCCATGGAAATTCAAATAAAACACAAAATTTAAAGGAAGAACCAAGTAACTGACCAAAAGATATCCCGATAGCTCAAATCATAGTAGGAAGAGACAAAGCTAGAAAAGACAAAAGTAAAAAGAGGGAAAAGGCTGAAATATCTACGCAAAAGTAATTTCAGTAGGTGGAATAGTCCACTAAGCAGGTATTTTGGCTTGCAAATTAAAGACATAGCCTATTTTTCCTTCCATGAAGTAAAGACAAAATGGACAGTTACGTAGATGTCAGAGGGGACAGACCAGATGATCCAGACTCAGGAGAAGACATATGGGATGAAATGACATGCCATAGTTAAGATAGCCACCCTATTTTCAATGCAGTCCTTTGACAAACCTAGAAATACATTCAAGGCATTGAATGCATAGCATGGGCCATTTTATGGAAAAAAGTGCCAAGTCTTTCTGAGTTGCTATATATTGTAATCTCTCATTTGTTACAAGGGAGATCTTCCCATTAATAGAAGCAAATCTTTTCCCAAATTGAAAGGTGAATACTGAGACTTTGAGCTCAGATTATATTTCATATTATTTTATCTGAATGAGAAAACAAGTGATTCGCAGACTTTGTGCTGTATAGCTTGTATCATTTTAGGAGATTGTTCTTATGTTTGTCTTCTAAATGTGTTCTTGTTTATTTAATTTAACAAGTAGAGCTAGTGGAAGTGATAAGGAAGGTGTCCTGAATCCAACTACTTTCAGACTTTGTGATGTCATAGTTGTCTTCAATGTGTGTTATTTTTTTGTTTCTATGTAAAGGACCTTGGGATGACTTTGTGCCCCCATTGTTCTTCGTATTTCACTCTTGGGTATTCAAGGTGGAGACTTTTGTGTTACATTTTAGGCTACTGGTTACTCTACACCATTGGTTACCAATTATTTACCAGAAAGATTCCTGTTGTTTGCAAGAACAAGCACTTCTGAAAGAAGAGAAGTGCCTTCTGTCGCTTCACCAAGATTTCTACTATCCAAGAAGGGATATCCCTCTTGACTGAATGTTACTTTTGAAAGAAGAGAAGTACCTTCACTAATTACCTAGGGTTTTTCCTCTATTTGTTAGCATCATCTTTGAAAATAGAGAGATGGATGGTTTATTCCACCCCTATGTCTTACTTTCTACTTATATATATAGTATATAGCCTCCACATATTTAATAGGGAACCTCCCCTTAATGAGAGGAGAGATTTGTCCCCTTTGGATGTGGTAAACCTGCAACATTGGATGACCAATCTCCCTATGCTATGGTGATAGGAACTATTTTGCTCACCAGTTCACTGGTCGACAAAATATTCACCCAATAGTTTTTGGTGACTCTACTGGGGACATAGTAATTTTATGCAATTTGGAACCTCAAGTTTTAAATTGAAACATCACCCATGTCTTACCCATAATCATTATAACCATTATCCATTATAGACTCTGGTGACTCCGTTACATGTCTTACCCATTATCATTATAGCCTTACCATCTTCCTTTACTTCCATTATTTTATTTGGTCTGCAAAACTAGAGCTATTAGGAAAGAGTGCACAGTTTGAAGCCTCAAGCCTCAAGCTGAAGCAGGGCCAGTTCTTTTCCATTTTTGTTCTACAATCTAGCCACTCCACCTAGATTTGTTATCCCTATTTTTCATAATTAAATCATAGCAGTTTGAGGCCCCTTGGGTAACTCTTTTGGCCCACTCAACTTGACTCCACCTCTGCATGAACTCCCACATAGTTCAAGAAAGAATTTCCAAAAATTCTTTGGTGATGGGATAGTTCACCCTGATGAACACATTGCAGTCTTCAACATAACTTGTGGTGTGATAGGGGTGGAATTTGAAGACGTGGTAGTTAGGATTTTTGTGGAGACACTACAAGGTGTTGTTGCAGATTGGTTCTACCATCTGCAAGTTAGATCAATGATTGACTGAGATACACTTAAATCCAAGTTCATGCCTACAAAGGATGCACATGCTTTGCTATCCTAACTCACTTAGATGAATAAGGAACCTCATGAGTTTATGAGGGATTTTATTTCCAGGTTCAACAAGCTAAGGCACATGATTCCCATGATCGCCTAGATGACACCTCAAAATCTCAAGTCTTTCTTCATCAGCTTATAGCTGCCTAAAGTGAGTTTTCTATTGAGACAGGCTAGACACATAGACTTTGAGGCTGCTCAAGACTTGGCTACTGAGATATAAGATGACCTTATCAAAAGATAAGGAGAGATCCTAACAAAGGTAAATCCTCTTCATCTTCTGAGTATCCACCTTTAGCCACCATTGATCAAATGGTGCAAAAACTGGCAAATGAACTGCTAGCCTTGAAAAGGCAAATGGCCCAAAGTATGTCTGCTCCTCCTAATCGAGATATGCCAAGGAAGGCATTTCAAAATCAGCCATATCAAGGCAATGCCACCAGGAATCAAGGGAAACCAAATCATCTTCCTCCCCCACAGAGGAACCTTGCCCTTGAAGCACCTCTAACCAAATTAGCAGTGGGATATCTAGAAATAGAACATGTTTCCTATTTCCAACTTGAGTTTAAGCAAGAAAATGGCATTGAGCTCTTCAAGGAGGATCTAGAAGAATCAGCTAGCAACTCCCACATTAATTTCTTGAATTACCAGGATGAGCCTAGAAGTGAAGGTGAAGCAGTTGAAGGATCATATGCAGTATTCACCAAGTCTGAGAATCATTTAGCCCAACAGGGTGACAAAGAGAAGACAAAGGAGTGACCCCAACTAGCAATTTCAATTGCTAAGTGGGGAACCACTCTGCCTTTCCAGTCAAAGGACCCAGTGATTGCCAAACAAGTAAGTACATCAAACATCTTTGCACTTTCTACTTCGACTTCGCAGATTAGTCCTACCCCTCCCAAAAACTAAAAGGATGAACTTCCATCCTCTCTTCCAAGTCCATCTCAATAATTTGACATGATTGATCATGTCAATAAATTTGAAATTCAAATGACTGAGTTTGAATCCCTGTAAGCCAATCCTGAGCAGTTAAACATTGGTGAAGAGCTAGGTGTGGACCTCTCTAAGGCAAAGATTGTGGTCATCCAAATGTTAGCCCCTGCTGCTCAAATTTTGTTTGAGCGTTCAAGTAGGGGTAATTACTCCTTGACCATAGAGGATGCTCATGTCTTAGTCGATCAAAGTCCCATGGCTGGCGATCTAAGATTTGATCCAAATCAGGCATCAGAAGAATTGGTAGGGCACAGTATAAATCAAGAAGGATCTTCCATCTCTGATGAAGAGAAATCTAATATAAGATCAGCTTCTGATGATGCTTGGATCTTAGAATCTGATGGTAGCAATTCTTACATAGTTGGATGCAGATCTCTGTTGCTCGGATTGAAAATTGCTTAGGATGAAGAAATCAAACTCCTTCACACTAAAGGAGATGCTGAGCTGATGGTTTGTGAGGGGTTTAATGATGATAATCAAAACATGTGCTAGACTGAACTAGCAAAAAAACAAGGTATGGTGGTGGACCATACTGCTATATTCTAAAGTTAGCAAAAGGAACTCTTTACAGAGAGAGCAAGGAGTTATGGTTTTTAGTTTGAAGACCACATCCTGCCATGGGGCAAGAAGAAGAAAAGGCCAAGAGGGAGATGCAAAAAATTGGTTTCTTAGTGGAGAGTTCCATTTGCCCATCACCATTTATGGGGACAAAATGGTTTCCTACTAGTTTATCAGGACCACATCCCCTTTTCTTCATTCCATGATGAGTAGCATCTGAAGTACTTCAATTCTTGAAGTACCA
This sequence comes from Torreya grandis, assembly GCA_037957365.1. Taxonomy (NCBI): domain Eukaryota; kingdom Viridiplantae; phylum Streptophyta; class Pinopsida; order Cupressales; family Taxaceae; genus Torreya; species Torreya grandis. The sequence goes on from JARHVA010000056.1 coordinate 451,687, forward strand.
AATAAGTTCACATGTACATATGTACACTTGTATAGTATTTGGTTCTATTTTGTGCTTTTTGTTTTCATTTTCATTTTTTGGAGCCTTTCTTTTTGGGTAGCATGACTCTGTAGCCCAATGGCACAATTCAAGGCACTAGAGATTTTGGTTTCTACTCTCTTTAGTTGTTCCAAGTTTTCAATTGAGGGAAGTTTCCCAACTGGAGCCAGTTATTGTCCCCCAAAAATATCACTCATTTTTGGGACAACATATGAACTATTTTGGGCCCTACAAGACCAAAATTGTCTCTTCCCTTTTCAAAATTTATTCTAAGCATTCAAATTCCTTATTTTTCAAGCTTCTTAGAAATCTAAAAACTCTACAAGCTTGAATCTATAGACTCTATAGGCTTGAATCTACAGACTCTATAGGAAGAAAATCTATGGACTTTGTAGGCCAAGTTCTATGGGCTTCACAGGTTGATTTCTATGGATTCTACAGGAAAGAAGCAAGCTCTCAACACTTAGGCGAGATTAACAAGTTCAACAACCACTTGGTTTAATGCACTTGGTGCAAATGATCAAAAAGACTTAGCCAAATAATGAAGAATGAACCGTTCGAACCATTAAACCATTGAACCAAAGTTGGATCAATCAATTGGTTCAATCGGTAGGTTTAAGGGGCTGCCTCGAAGCCAAAGAGGCAAGTGCCCTTGCAGAGGGCAGGCAACATTGGTTTGAAGGTCAAAGAAAAGATAGAATTCCTTTGGATTTGTTCAAAGGTCCAAAAGGAACAATTCTTTCAGACTTTTTGTTTGATGGAAATGATTAAGTGAAGAAGGCCGAAGGAATTCACTCAGGAAGAAATCCCAAAGAAATTGATAGGAACAAATGGCTAAGGAAAAGAAGCTTTCTTTTAGACTTTTTTTCTAAAGGAATTCCTTCAAAATTTTTGTCTGAAGGAAAAGCCTGACGAAAAAAGCTCAAGAGCTAAATGCCCACCAAAGAAGCAAGAACCCACCGGGAAAGTTGAACCCTGAAGTCCACCCAAAAAAAATCTCAAAGGGTAGGTACCCTTGCAGGGGGAACTTGAAGATGCAAAAGAGAGCCTTCCAAAAAACTTAGACAAAGAAGGTTTTCAAAGAACAAGGATGAAACCGTTGAACCTTGAACCAAATGGTTCAACAAGTTCAACTGATTTGAAGGTTCAATATTTCAGGGCCTCAGAGGGACTTAGAAAGAAAAAGGAAGCAATGATTGAATGAGACACATAATGAACTGATGAACCCATTGAACCTTGAACTGAAAGAGTTCAAAATTCAATGGTTAATAGGTTCAAAGGTTCAAGGGCAGCCTCAATCAAGGGAAAAAGCAACAAATAGGTGGTTCAACAGATGGTTCAACCAAGGAGTGAGAAAGTGATTGAACTAGGAAGCAATGGAACAAAAGAGATAGAATGAACCAATGAACCAATGAACTTTCATAGGTTCATAGGTTTAAGGTTCAACATGGTTCAAGTAGCTAGTGACCATTGACAGTCCCGTGGACATCAAATTTAAAGTAAAAAAATATCCATGGAAATTCAAATAAAGCACACAATTTAAAGGAAGAACTAAGCGACTGACCAAGAGATAGCGTGATAGCTCAAATTGTACCAGGAAGAGACAAAGCTAGAAAAGATAAAAGAAAAAAGAGGGAAAAGGCTAAAATATCTATGCAAAAGTAATTTTAGTAGGTGGAATAGTCCACTAAGCAGGTATTTTGGCTTGCAAATTAAAGATGCAGCCTATTTTTCCTTCCATGAAGTAAAGACAAAATGGATAGCTACGCAGATGTTAGAGGGGATAGACTAGATGATCTAGACTCGAGAGAAGACATATGGGATGAAATGACATGCCATAGTTAAGATAGCCTCCCTATTTTCAATGTAGTCCTTTGACAAACTTGGAAATGCATTCAAGGCATTGAATGCACAACATGGGCCGTTCTATGGAAAAAAGTGCCAAGTCTTTTTGGGCTGCTATATATTGTAATCTCTCATTTGTTACAAGGGAGATCTTCCCATTAATAGAAGCAAAACTCTACCCAAATTGAAAGGTGAATAGTGAGACTTTGAGCTAAGATTATATTTCATATTCTTTTATCTAAATCAAAAAGCAAGTGATTCATAGACTTGGTGCTGCATAGCTTGTATCATTTTAGGAGATTGTTCTTATGTCTATCTTCTGAATGTGTTCTTGTTTATTGAATTTAACAAGCAGAGCTAGTGGAAGTGATAAGGAAGGTGTCCTGAAGCCAACTAATTTTAGACTTTGTGCTATCATAGTTGTCTTCAGTGTGTGTTTATTTTTTGTTTATGTGTAAAGGACCTTTGGATGACTTTGTGCCCCCATTGTTCTTCATATTTCACTCTTGGGCAATTGAGGTGGAGACTTTGTGCTACATTTCAAGCTGCTGGTTACTCTACACCATTGGCTACTAGATATTTACCAAAAATATTCCTTTTGTTTGCAAGAACAATCACTTTTGAAAGAAGAGAAGTGCCTTCTATCGCTTCACCAAGATTTTTACTATCTAGGAAGGGATCTGGCTCTTGGCTGAATGTTACTTCTGAAAGAAGAGAAGTACCTTCACCAATCACCCAGGGTTTCTCCTCTGTTTGTTAGCATCATCTCTGAAAAAAGAGAGATGGATGGTTTATTCCACCCCTGTGTCTTACTTTCTGCTTATATATATAATATATATAGCCTCCACATATTTAATAGGGAACCTCCCCTTGATTAGAGGAGAGATTTGTCCCCTTGGATGTGGTAAATGTAATATCCCTTACCAATAGAGATATATGAAAGACACAAAACTATGATACCAAAGACCAAAGCTCTGATACCACTGTAATATCCCCTCCAAAACAGGAAATATAGCAACACAAAAAACTTTGAACAAGATATAACTTCTGTTGAATAAATTTAGAATGATCACAATAATATAGTCTCTGAATAGCAAATTACAAATCTTATCACTTGTCCTTTTAAACTATTACAATTTTAGTCCTTTCTCATGCATATAAATAAGAAATACAGTCTTAAAAACCCTGGCTTATCAAAACTAGAAGTAAAAATTGAATTCTGGAAGGTCTCGGCCCTTCTGTGTTGACACACATTCGCCGTCGTCGGTCGATATCTCGCCGACGTCGGTCTATGTCGATCGGCTTTCTGCCGACATCGGTCTTTAATCGACCGATGTCGGTCACTGAAAACCCTCTGTCTATCGAGGTCAGTTCCTGAGCTGATTTGTACGGACCTGTATGGACCTTGTACGGCCGCCAATTAAGCACAACTTCCCTGTTTTCAACCCCTGATCTGAAAATATACTTTTATAGCACAAAAGATCTCTAGCTGTATAATTTATTGAATCAAAACAAGAATAAAGAAATACCTGGAATATCTGTAATAACTTCTATGTGAAGTTATCTCTCAAACCTGAAATTTTGTGATAACTTCTGGATGAAGCTATCTCACACTTTGGCAATAGATCAGCTGATATTCCACAACCTCTTAATTGCACACACTGAAGAGGGAACGTTCTCCAATGCAAATGGAATCCTTGAACCCTAGGCTCAGTCTTCACAGAAGAAATTCTCCAAAATCAATATCAATAATCAATAGCATAATAATGAACAATGGCCTCCATGAGAAACCCTTATACCCTCAAAAAGATATGCTTGCCCTAATTAGGGTTTCTTAAATTAGAATTAGGGTTCTAATTAAAAATAGGCTAAATAATTAATATTTGATTAAATCAATCAAATATTAATATCTCCCTCAATACATGTCAGATCCTCGAACGGATCGAAGCTAGTGAATCAGGGAGTGATTCCGCACATGACCATACCAAAATAAAGGAGCTCCGCTGCATATCAAATATCCCTAAAAAGTAGGAGCTCATGCCAAATGTGTTGAAAATAACCTGAATGAAAATCAAATTCTGTGAATCAAAGTCAATCCAAGCTCCATTATGACCCTCTATCCATCCTATTAGCCTACGAAGGTCGTATAATAGGCCAATCATCAAATCTGTCAATGTCCATGAAAAAGGGGACATGACAGTAAACCTGCAACATTGGATGAACAATCTCCCTATGTTGTGGTGATAATAACTATTTTTCTCACAAGTTAGCTGGTCGACAAAATATTCACCTAACAGGTGGTAAGGACATAACTACACCCTTAGGAGTGAAAATTTTCTAATATTGATAATAGACCAAAGATAACCATCCCATATTTACTCATAAAATATAATTAAAATATTGCTTAAACCTCACTGAGATTTCACATTCATATAAATAACACAAGAAGATTCTAAAATAAATACTTAATGTGAAATTCCCATTTTTTGACAATTTGGTAGTGATTATAAAAACAATTTGAAAGTAAAGATACATAGACAAATGAATCATACACAAATTTATAATTGATGAATATATATGAACACAAAGTCTATAAAATCTTCCTATTCTAATCTTTATTGAGTCAAAAATACAATCTCATCCTTCAATTTTTTTTGCAAAGTTTCACTGCCAAAAATTCCTCACATTTTACAATGAGCCTTACATTCATATTTATATCATGGGGAGGTGGTTACGATGTGTAACCACCTTTTTTGTGTTTTTTCAAGTGTAAAAGTAATTTTATAAAAATGCACCACTTAAGTGATGCAAAAGTGCATTGGTGCAATTGCACCATGTGCAAAAGTAAAATTACTAAATTGCACCACTTGAAAAGTGCAAAAATACTTTATTGTTTTTACACCTTTTGAAATGTGCAAATCAAAATTGTATGATTTGCTTTAGAAACCAAGCACCTATAGATTTGTTCAGCATATCAATTGTTTCTCTCACATTCCATTACAAAAATATTTACTCTAGAGATTGGTACCATCTTGAGGGTTTTTCTCTCCTTGTCAAAGATTCCCATGAGATAATTCTAGGATTTCTATGCAACACCTTCTCCATATTTGTATACAATGATTCAAAAGCTATCGATTTGATTTTAATATTTGAAAAATATTCATGTCTTCAATATATGGAGGATACTAAAAAAAGGCCACTAAAAATGCTTTGGATCAGTTATCTATTTCAAGATAGACACATATACCACATTTGAAAATATATATAAATCTTGTGAACCTTTTGACAAATTGCCTTGAATGAAATTGATTCCATTTAGAGACTAGTTGATTGCATCTCTTTGAATAAAGTAACACATGAACCATTCTATTCATTTTTATTAGTCACATTCGTTTCATCTAATGCAACCTTTTGTTACCATACTGTAGTTATTATTTTTCATTAAGAGATTTGAACCAAGCTTTGGCACACAAGCATAAATGATATGTAAGATTCTAGTGATAGTTTTAGTTCAAAATAACATTTACATGGGCTGATAACACAACATTAACTTATAATTCAGCTTGTGTCTTCTTATCCTCAAAATACATGATTTGATGCATGGGAGAAATATTGATCACCATCTTATTAGTCATATCTGGGGATGACATATGCAAAATTGCTTTTGTATTCACTTTGACTCACATTATGAGGAACACAAGCTCATGTTTTGATTATAATCAAAGATTTGTTCTAGAATTTTCTATGTGAATCTTCTCAAGTGTCATCTTAATTTTATTTACAACTATCTACTCAATATCTTCTTATATAAAATTTGAACTTTTGGCTCTTTGATACAATCTTGAAAATCAAATGATAAATTTACAATGGTTTGAGATAATCCAAGAGTTGCACAAATGTGGGTCGTAAACTTAGATCATTTTGCCAAAAATGCATTAATGATCCTTGTAACCATGAGATCAACTTCTTTGGGAATATCAATAAAAAAATATTAGAGAAAATAACATCGATTACCTACATGGGATTCATTCTATTCTAGATCATGCACAATGTAGCCAATTCCCATAAGATTACACCAAAGCTATAAACATTATAATTTTCATTTGATAGTTCATTCCACAACTTCTGGTGCCATCCATTCTGCATGATAGATGACTAACAATAGATTCACAATAAAATATGCTTCTCTTGATTCAAATGAATAAGGAGAGTTACCATAGACTTATATCTTCTACTTTCATTTAATTGTCAAATCAAGGACACAAACTTGATAGGATAATGCCATTATATGTGCACACTCAATCTTCTAATTTTACCTTCTGATGGTTGTAATCTAAGATGATAAAAACCATGCAAGAGATGTAATGATAGAATTGAACATTCATACAATACTATAAATTAAATGATTACAATTATTTTATCTTTAGAAGCTTCCTTAAAATAATTCTATGCAAAACTAAAAATCACACAGTTCAAAAATAAAACACACAACACATAAATAAACTAAATAACAAGCTTAGCTATTTAATGGGTTGGATTGTTGTTGAAAGACTTCCAAAGGGGGCCTTTCCTCTTTCCAAATCTAGCTTCAATCCTTCCTCTTAAAATAATTATATGGACTCAGAAATGTTATTTCATATTAATCAAAATGTAGCAAAGAATTGCTACAAAGACATTACAATAAAAACTATCTTACAAAATATACTTCTGATATATTTCTTTTATTTATCTCTACCTACTTCTAAACCCACTATTATCTATATGTATAATAGGGGAGATTATTTTATACAAAATAATATACATTCCAAACTAAGAAACATTTGGCTATAAGATAATAAAAATTGGTACCTTCTACTAAGGTCATTGTCATGTGAATCTTGTAATACTACCTTAGACAAACAAAGCTATTTCAGTCTTCGACTGCATCCTTATTATGCTCCATGGAGGTTGTTATCATTTCTATTAGTTGGTTTAATTATGAATTAATTTTTTTTTGTCCACATCTTTGGTTATGTAGTGGCTACATGATATGTCCACGTGATGAGGTCCCTTTATTACAAGATGGTTTGTGTTATATAACTATTACTTCAAAACATCTTTAAAACGCATTATAGAGAAAAACATATTATAGTAGAAGATATATATTATATACTTGATTCCAAGACAAATTTTTAACTATTTAAAGATTATGAGAACATAACGTTACTTACAAGATTATGGTTACTTGAGGATAAAAACTTATGGGAAGATAGTTCATAAGCATGATAAATAAGAAAGATGAGTGTAACAGATGAGGAAAAAAACATGATAATTCTAGTGCTCATCACACCCCCCAATTAAGACCTTACTCTTCCTCAAGAAACAAACTTTCTCATTTCAAATTCATAAATAGTTTTAGAATCCACAGGCTCCATGGTACCACTTGATAGGTGAGCATAAAATCCATGTCATTGTTCATACAATTGCTAGTTTTTGACCTCGTTAGCTTCATCTAATGGAGTTTTATCCTAAAAATCTAGAATAGGATACCAAAATAAAGGGGCCTAGACTTTTATGCTCAATAGTTGAGATCTCATTTCACCTACAAGAAAAATATATCTTGTGACTTTATCAAATGCTACCTTTAAATTGAAAGGGGAATATGGATCTTTCCTTTTTAGCTCAGGAGTGAAATCATTCCATCTTCACATGTAGGATTCATTGTTATGGGTCTAACATATGTTCTCAACCCCAAGTAGAAATCTTGGGTTGCATCATAGTTTTGAGCAAACCAAGCCCTGACTTCTTTTTGCAACATAATGTTATCCCATTCTATCAACATAATCTCAAGTACAACTAACTCTCTTTTGATAAGCAATTGACTTTCCTTTTCCTTTTTATTGTATTCAATAATCTCTCATCCTCTCCTATGTTCATTCAAAAGATATGATGAAAATTGCTTTAAAAGGACATCTCCAACATATAGGTTAGGATTCCATTCCCTATCATGAAGCACAACATAGTTATGAAGTTAAAACTCACATAATTGTGCTTGTTCTTCTTGTGAGTTTTCTTTATATATCTAAAATAAAGAGAGAATAGTGATTAATTCATAAGGCATGTCATAATAAATTCTCATGAAATTAAATTTATGTCAGTTTTCCTCAAGATAAATTTAATATACCCTTATAGGAGGCCTACACTCAATGATTTGAGTAAGACTAGCCATATTTTCAACTTTTTGTTGTAGTTTGGAAATCCTTTCTTATTTCAACATGACCTATTATTTAAATTTATTGTTATCCTTTTTAATGCTCTAAATATTCTATATTGACTATCTATCCATCTCATCAGTTTAGAAGACATTGTAGATGAGGAATTATACCTGACAACTTGGGAAGTTGTAGGTTTTTCCTATTATTTTTATACTAAAGAAGGTTGTGAAACAATGGTTATAGGATGGCTTTTTGTAGAGGGTTGAAGTTGAGAAGTTGATATAACAAGTCCATCTAGTCTTCCTATTGACTAATCCTATAACTTCTTTCTTAATCTCTCTATTTCATATAGGGCTTGCTCCAAAGTAAGAAATTCCACTTGTATGGTAGGTTGATCCATTTGTTCTACCTCTGTATGCATTGGTTCTTCTCATAATTATTTATGACTATGTCATGCTTGCTTTGTCTCCTTATTGCATTCTTGAGAACATTCTTCCTTATCAGTCTCTAGGTTATCAAAACTAAATGTCTTTAGTGATTCATGACCATTGGCAATTTGTTCTTCTCTAGATTCCTCATTAAATTCTATAATAGAAGAAGTATTAGTTCTTGGTTTACCTTTCATCTTTCTTATTACTATGTGGGATCTATGAGGAGTAGATGTGACCTTAGCCTTTTTAGGGGAATATAGAAGTTCTTCTTTAGATTCCTTGGAGTCAGGTTGGAGAATGAGTTTCCTCTTCCATCTTCTGGATTCTTTTCTTGTGGAAGCCCCTTCCACAAGATTTGTCTTCGCTACAAGTTCTTATGTGATTGTAGGAATATATTCTTCTATAGGTTCTTGTGGAGATATAGGAAGTTCTTTTACAGGTTCTTATGGAGCTATAGGAAGGTCTTATTCTATAGGTTCTTGTAGTGTTTTAGGAAGGCTTTCTTTTGTAGGGATTTGTGGTGCTATAGGAAGAATTTATTCTATCTCCATCTATTCTTCTACTTTCACTTCCTCTTATACCTCTATCTCTTCTTCATTTCTCTCACTATTACTTTCTGCATTTCTAGGTATTTGAAGAAAATCTTCCCAACTTATATTGGGATTAGTCCTCTGTAAGAAGTTTTAAATAATTAACTAAATTAAATAATGATGATATATAACTTTGGGATTACCTCTTTGAAATGCATCTATCATTTTTTTGATCATGTTAAGCAAGAAGTTGGGGAAATTTATCTCAATACATGCCATAAATGATTCATGAATTTCAAGTGAGCACCATACAACATGGAATATCTCCCTTCATAGGTAAAATATCTAAAGATGAACACAATAGCTCTAGCCCATCTTCCTGGTAATGATAATCATGTAGTGCCCTATTTTGAAGTCTCCAAGCTTTCATCTCCTCTAATTAAATTTTGCCTCTTTACATCGACATCAAACTTCTCCTACCATAATTCATGGAAATCTAGTTACTCTACTAATGATGGTTCTATTTAGCTTTATTTTCATTCCTCTCACTATTACTAGGTTGTTATATAATGAGCTATAAATTTCTTCTATAATTCCTTTATTAAGAGCATGTATCTTCTCAAAATATTGGGCCCATTCTACATTTTTAAATAGGATCAGAATGTCTAGGTTATTGGTTAGAGGAGAGATATCAAGTGGCTCATGTTTAAGCAAGTCCCCTCCTATATTGTAGGATGAAATTTTAGTTGTAGGGTTTGTGCTCTTGAAACAAGGGTTCTGTAGCTTTGGGTGGAATGTTTGTGAAAATTTATTGATGGCATTAATGACTACAAGAAATTTCTTCTTTGTTATAGTATAGTTGATTTCATCCCCTTGAAGATTCTTACTGATAAAATAGATTCCATAACTCAAAGATTCATCTTTTTAGTCAAGGACAACTCCTAAAGTGGTGTTGGATACATATGTGTGGATGTGAAAAGGCTTCTTATAATCAGGCCCTCTCAGAATAGGATTTGTTATGAGAACGTCTTTGAGTTGATGAAAGGTAGTTTTACAATCATTAGTCTAAGTAAGTTCAACATCTTTAGTAATCAATCTAAACAATGGGGTGGAAATTTTACTAAAGTCCTTTATGAATAGTCTATAATAACCAACATGTCCTAAAAATCTTCTAATATCTTTCTACTAATTTGGTGTGGATAGATCCTTAATGATACTTATCTTTGTTGGATCAACTTGAATTCCATCAAGGAAGATGTGATGCCCCAACAGAATTCCTTTAGTCATAAGTGTATACACATAATATTTTCAAATTTTTTTGATTAATGAAACTTTATATTTTACAAGAACCTATCGAGTCTCAATCCCTCTGAGTGTATGCCTTAAGGGGTGCACTAGGAAAGGGGTGGGTAGACCATCGATGATTTGTGAGATTATTGATCCTTTTGTCACTTGCCATATACACACTTGTCTCCTAAAACTATTAACCCTAAGCTTATTATTCTTATTCCTACGTATTTTAGTATTTTCCTCTTTCTATTCCTCCTTTTCTTACCTTAACACCCTTTTGGTCAGTCAGTTGTACTAGGTCGACCCAGTATAGTTTAGGGGTATTTTTCACTTTCTTAGCTTGTTAGACTTATAGAGGACCTAACTCAGACCTAGTGATTTATCCTTGAAAACATATTGGGTCAACTAGGTCAACCCTATACAACCAACATTTTTGAAAGAATTTAGGGCAATATCTACCTATATATACAAGTTGATTTCCCACCATTTCATAAGAGAAGAAATATTAACGAAGTAGTGTGAGCAAACATCTACTTATTGACCAATCTACTTGATGAATAAATCTTAGGGTTCTATACTTTCTTTGGAGATACAAATCTTATCTTATGAAGAATTATTTTGGATTCTTAGATAGGTTGTGTAGCTTAGAACTGATTTATCTTGGTTATCCTTACATACCAGAACAATCTCTTGTGAAGAACCTTGTCCAAGGAAGAGATTGAGGCTTGATGGGTTTGTCTTCAAAGATAAGTATTCTTAACTTTATTTTTCCTTTGTAGAAGTAGATAGATGATGCATTTTTATTCTTCTCCTATGTATTAGGATTATGTATACATTGATGTGAGTATATGTCTTCTAATACATGTTTAGTTTAGTTATTTTTTTATTGTTTCTAACCCCCACTTTATGTCACAAGCTTTGGTGTGCACTAGATTAAATTTATTTTCTTGTTATTAGAATAAGTGAATGTTTTAAACCTTAGGAATTCATTAAGGTGGTTATGTGATTGTGTTATACTGTAGGCTTTGAAACCATTCCTAGCATGATATGTTGTAATAAATGATTCCCTAATTGGGTCTAGAGGATCCCCATATTGGTCATGCTCCTGCTTAAAAAGTGCTTCCCTAATCAAAATGGTATGCATGATCTATCTTATTTGAGATAGGATTAATTTATAGACATGATTAATTTTTGATTACATACATTTTGGTGAACCTGATGTGAATCTTATCCCACCACTAGTTGGATTATCTTCAAATTTCCATTTTTGTTTATTTTTGTTACGTTTAGCATTCAATTTGGTTCACCTTCATATTACATTTTGGTGAACCTGACATGAAAATAACCCTTGAAATATTTATTTCACTTGATTTAATTTTTTTGATAATCATTTTTATCATATATTTTGACATACTAGATCGATTCTATCGACCTAGCTATTTTTATTTATGCACAAGTTTTCAATAACAAGCAACTGAATTGACCCAGTCAACCCAATATAGGTTTTTAGACTTTAAAACATCCAATTTATCCTATTATATTGACCTATTTGACCTGTTACAATTTTATCACTCTACAATAGGTTCTTGTACAACTTGATCGATCTTGTAAACCTAGTTTAAATATTTTTTCAACATACTCCAAGGTTATTCATCAATAATATTCTTTCATCACATATCTAATACAACAAAGTTCCTTTCTAATTATCTATTTCTTTCTTATCTATCTTTCCTTTCATAGTTTACAAGTCTTTAAAACTACCCTTGCACAGTCAAATGGATTGACCCTGCTAATCCAGTTTTGTGTTTTGTGTTCTATGTGTTGTTTGAAATAACTAAATCAACCCTAACAACCTAGCTCATTTTTTAGACCTTACTTCCAAAGTACAGGTTTAACCTTGTCAACCCTATTATGTATTTTATGCATATAGTATTAATAACATACCTTATTTGAAGTTAGAATTAACCTCATATCTACTAGTAATTAATTCACACCTTTCTTTTCATGTTGCTTACATGCTTAGAATAGCTCACATAGTTTAATTAGAGGATTTTTAATTAATCACTTAGTTTCACTAATTTTATTTTATGCATACATGACCAAATAAAAAAACATAAAAAATTACTTTAACACTTTGCCTACCCAAGGCCAACCTACTTGGATTTCATCACCAAGGGCGAAGCTGACTTGATATTTTGGTCAAGTATAAAGCATGGTTAATGGTATCTTCTAGCTAAGCACTCGACACCCTTATCACTATGGTGTGTGAATTGAGGGAGTAGGACCCAATACCAATCTTTTATCATTACCACTATAGTCCTTTTTAGCCTAAATTACCTAAAACCATCTTTATATTTTTATCTAGTACCTTGCTTATAACCAACTTCCAATCACATTAAAAATCATATCTTAATAATCTAATTAACAATCAGGTTGACCAATTAGTTATATTTACTTTCCAAGTTTATTTATTTCTCTTTGCTCAATTATGTGTGAAAAAAATTTCATTATCTAATGTTAGTGTAAGGTTTTACTTTGTGTGCCTCAATTGGATTGGCCACCATTGATCCGATTGACTGTTTGTTTCCTTTCAACACTTACTTCTTTACATTACTTACAAAATTGTATTATTAACAACTTGATATAAACTTTCTCATCTTCCCTATTTTCATTCTCTACATCATCATGAATCCAACACATTTTATGGTTTACAAAATGGATGAGTAGAAACAAAGATATAGGCAAAACAAGAAATCTACCTATTTTTAGCATTTGTTCACTATACAAGATTGACCCGATAAACCTTGTACTATCTTCAGACCTTTTTTAATCCTTTTTACATTGTAAAATATCAACCCAATCAACCTTATATTATTTATATACCTTTTTAAATCTTTTTTTACTGTAAAAGATTGACCTAGTCGACCCTATATTATTTACAGACCCTTTTCAGCCCCTATTTTATATATAGGATCGACCTAGTCAATCCTGTACTATTTTATATCACTTTTTATTCCCTTTGTGTGGTTATCTAGTCTTATTTCATTATGATGACATATTTTCAGCCTTATCTTAGTCTAGAACATTTCATAATTAAGGACTTGGATAATAACCTCACTTATTTCATTACTTTAGATAAAACAATCCATTTTCTTCCTTCACCTTCTCCTAAACTAAAACCACTAATTAAATAATGTAATGTAGGTGAGGTCATTCATCCTAATCCTCCTCCTAACACCAATATTGGGAGTCCTTTACCTATAAAAAAGTCTCCTCCCACCAACAAAACCAATCCTCTTCCTAACAACATTAATACCTCAACTTCAAACCCACCTATTGATACAACTCAACTTCTTACACAAGTCATAAAAAAAATGAACATCTTTCAATCAACCAATCAATCTCAAGTGATGAACATGAAATGAAATTTATGAAACATGATTAGTCAACTACCTTAAGTCATCATGTCTCAACCAAATCTAAATTCTGTCCCTCCTCCTCTTAGAGATGCTAATGGGAATATCATCCCTCAACCTCCTATGAATAACCAAATACTTCAATATATTAAAAATTATTATTTATACCCATTAATTGTATCCATAGATATTATAAACATTTCTCCAACTATCACATACAATGGGACTAAATACCCTACTATCTTTCTTAAGTCTTTTGGTAATCTCTATAAGGAATGGGTCCAAACTAACACCTTTGCTACCACCAAGCTCGTAGCCAAAACCTTTGTTGGTGATGAACTTGAATGGTATAACCAACTTCCTAGAAATTCCATCTCAAAACTAGAGGATTTAGTCAATGCTATAGTTAAGGAATTCCAACATGATGACCTTCCTGAAAACTACCTTAGCCATTTCATCAATGCCAAACAACTTCCTAATGAATCTGCTCATAATTTTATCAAATGATATAAGTCTCTTTCTCATAAAGTGGACGATAACATGAATGATGATACTTTTTCGAAACTATTTTTCACTACTCTTAAACCTCCCCTTTAATGCAAAGTTTGAATCTTTTCACATAAAACTTTGAAGAAGCCTTAGACCAAGCAAAAAGGCAAGACTTTCTTATGACTAAAATTGAACCATCTCAAACAACTACTAAAGTATATTTCCAATCATCTTCTCATAAAATTTATTCTTCCAAGCCTCCCCAACCTCCAAATGGAGCATCCAATTCAACCAATTTTAATCCAACCCACCCATCCTTGAGTATATAACAACTTAAAAATAAATTTCCACCCTCTAAACCCATGAGCTTTGATCCTTCCAAACCTCCTCCCAAATGGTACAATACCGATAAATTTTGTTGGTGGCATGATACTCTAGGTCATTCTCATGAGTCTTGTCATGATCTTCATCAATTCCTTATTTTTTCCTTGCTTGGTCCACATTTCAATATTGATACTCTCACAAAAAAATGTTATCAATACTATCTTCAAGCTTTTCAAAGTCAATTTTAAGAACCACAATCACATTAACATCAACTACCTAATGAAAAAACCTCATCTGTTATTTTTTTTCAAACCATAGTTGACCCTTCTTCCTACACCAATAAGGAAAGGATAGCTAACATGAAAAAATTTAAACATACTATTGCATCCATTGAACCTCAACATCTTAAGTCACATTAATCGAAAGAGTATCTAGTTCAAATGCCTATTCTGAAGCATATCATCCATGGTCCTCCTCTACCTATTTTATCTCCTCATACGTCTCTTACACATCATATGTCACATTAAACATCCTTAAAATCTACCAAACCAACACATTTACCTATCTCCAAAAACACTTTCCAACCCAATGAAAATCATTTTAATGACTCAATGTTACCTCACTCCAACTCACATGTTGGGGCATCTTGTGATGCCCATCCACATGTCCCTTTATACTTTGGGGCATCTTACGATTCCCATTCTCACTCTAATTCACATGTTGGGGCATCTTTCAATGCCCATCCACATGTCCCTTTAGACTTTGGGGTATCTTGCGATGCCCATTCCCTATATCCACTTACCCATTGGGGCATCTTATTATGCCCACTCTTATTATATAATACATAATACCAACCAAATTCAGCTTCTAAAAACCTTTTGAGACTTATAGGCTTGTATTTCACATGCTCATCTTTGATACAAACATTATCATAGGTTTACTTGTTATCTTATCTCATGTTTCTTTGTTTTTGTGCATTTTTATTTCCTTTCTTTACTTTCATTTTACTAACATCATTGTTTTTCTTTACATTCTTTGGTCTTCTTCTACATTACATTTGGCATTTATTTTCATTTTTATCTTTATATACCTATTTCATTTGTCTTTTTATGTCACTCTTTGCCTTAGTAGATTTATGATCATTTTCCCCCTTTCTTTAGCACTCACCTCTTGATATACCATAGTCTTCTTTATCTTTTGACATTTCTCTTATCATACCCATTGGGTTTTTCTTTTGTGAATTGATTTATAAGACCGTGGATAGGACCCAACCCTCCTCATAAAATTACCATATTTATTATTCTTCATCCTTGTTCCAAACTTTAGATTTGAATTCTTTTTATAGATAGAATTTGCACAACAATCTATGTTAGCATGTTTTGCTCCATTTCTCTCTTTCTTATGATAAGGAATCACACTTTACTATCTTTTTATACTTTTTCTCCCTTTGTCACATTTTTTATGATTTGAAGCAATTTAAATTATTCCATGTGTCATTACTCTTGATTTCCCCTTCCTTTCATCTCCATACTAGATAAAACAAGGTCAAAGTCAAGATAGCACTTTTATTTCACCTAGATTTATAAGACTCTTAGACCCCATGCTCTTTGAAGTTCTCTCTTTTATAAACTTAGTCTCAAGTATTCAAATGAAAGTCATATTTTGCACCCATGTTTGGTCTTCCAAATTTGGAGGAGGAATCAAAAAATCCATCAATAAATTTAAAATCTAAATCATTTGAAACAAAAGGCAATGATATTTAAAAGGCAACATAAATTTTTTGAAAGTCAACATCACACTAAAAGACATGATTAGAAGCACATCTCCTATCTCTAATCCAAGCTCAAACTCCATAGTTGGCCTCACATAGATCTGAGGTCCTTTGGAGTGAGGTAGGCCAGTAGATTGGAATAGGGGATATCAAAAAACTCTATGGTGCTACCTAATTTTTCATTCAAGTACCCAATCTTTGCATTAGACTGATGGCTCTATAAGGGTTCCTGAGGAATGAGGAACACGTCATGGAGAGGTGGTCCATTTTAATTTTCATACATATAGCCTTCATGGGATGATATATATAATCCATTTGTTGACCTAAGACTTGTGTGGCTAATAGAAGTTCTTCAGAGTCCTTAAGGTTGATAGTCCTCTTGTTTTGACAAACCTAATTTTAGTGTCTTGAATTTAATAAAGTTCTTCTACCTTAATTTTTCCTTTATTATCCCCTCCACCCATTTCATTTCCCCCCTTGATAGGCAAATTATGATTCCAAATTTATTTTCCCTCTTCTATAATTCATTTTTATTCACATCTTAAAAACATGCTAGCATTAATTTATTTTAGTTTTATCTATACTTAGAAGAAAACAACATGTTTGAGTAACTATGGATCACTCTTTTCTTTCATTTGTCATTATTATACTACCCTTCTACTAAGGATAGCTGAGTCCATGCCCTTTTTACATTATTACATGTTTCTCTTTATATATGCCTTCTTCATATTTGTCTCACATATTTAATTACATTTCATTTTCAGTCTTTCATGTTTTTTCTTTTTTCCTATCTTACATGAGCTTACTTTTCACTCTCTTAATTATATTTATTCAAGTTGTCTTACATGGACATTCCTTTTTATCATTCATGTTTGACATGCTTCCCAATGTGATTAGTATGTTCCACAATCCTTTTTGTCATTTCTATTTTACATGCTTTACAACATGATTTACTATGTTTTCCAATCATTTGTCATTCATTTGCTCATTATTTGTCATTCATTTGTCACTCATTTATCATTATTTTGTCATTTATTTTCCTTAAAATATTCTAAAACTTTCTTTACTAATCCTAATGTTCCAAAATTTTCTAAGATATTTGTCTCTACTGACCACTATATGCCTATTTTCTATTTTTTTTAATTTTTGGCTATTTTTTGCACTAACTTCTATAGGTTCATCTAGTGTTCTTCACGTTATATGCCTTCATTTATCTTGTAGTCTACTTATTTATATACAACACTAAGGTAAGTAAATGTATGTGTTTTTCAATTCTATCCTTTCATTTATCTTATTTACTGCTTATTGCACTTTACTTAGCATCAGTGTTGTGTGTTATCATGCTCTTTTCTTGAAGCACCATATCATGTTATACTTACATGCCACGTGATGAGCTTTGAGTGAGGCATATGTATACACATAATATTTTCAAACTTTTATGGATTACAAACACTTTGTATCTTATAAGAACCTATTGAGTCTCAATCTCTCTGAGTGCATGTCTTAAGGGGTGTACCAAAAAAGGGGTAGGCAGACCATCACCGCTTTATAAGATTTTTATTCCTTTTGCCACTTGCCATCTACACATTTATCTCCTAAAACCATTTAATCTAAATTCTCAGTCCTACATATTTTAGTCTTTTCTTCTTTCCATTCCTTTTTTTCTTGCCTTAATACCCTTTTGGTTAGTTGAATATACTAGGTCAACTGGGTTGACCCAATACAGTTTAGGGGTATTTCTCACTTTCTTAGCTTATTAGCCTTTTAGTAGACCTAGTGATTTATCCCGAAAAACACATTGGGTCAAATGGGTCAACCATGTAAAAATAACATTTTTGGGAGGATTAGGGCAAGGTCTACCCATATATACAAGTTCATTTCCCAACATTTCATAAGAGAAGAATTATTAGTGAAGAAGTGTGAGTAAACATTTTCTTATTGACCATTATAATTGAGGAATAAAGCTTAGGATATCATAATTTCCTTGGAAATATAGATCTTATCTTCTAAATAAGTCTTTTGTATGCTTAGATAGGTTGTGTAACCTAGAGATGATTTATCTTGGTTATCCTTACATACCATAATAATCTCTTGTGAAGCACCTTAGACAAGGGAGAGATTGAGGCTCGATGGGTTTATCTTCAAAGTTAAGTATTTGTAACTTTATTTCTCCTTTATAAGAGTAGAAAGATAATGAATTTGTATTCTTTTCCCATTATTAAGATTCCATATACATTGACTTGAGTATATGTATTCAAATACATATTTAGCTTAGTTATTTATTTTATTGTTTCTAACCCCCACTTTGTGCCACAAGCTTTGGTGTGCACTAGATTAGATTTATTTTATTGTTATTATAATAAGTGAATGTTTTAAACCTTAGGAATATATTAGGGTTGTTGTGAGATTGTATTAGTCTATGGGATTTGTAACTCTTCTTATCATAATATTTTGTAACAAGTGATCCCCTAATCGGGTCTCGTGAATCTCCATATTGGTCATGCTCTCACTTAACAAGTGTATCCCCAATCAAAAGTGTAGGTATGATCTATTTTTTGAGACAAGATTGATTTATAAACATGATGAATTTACAATTTCATATAATAATAATAATATAACACTTTTCATTTCTCAAATACAATTGGTGGTCTTAGAAACATTGAAAAACTTTTTCTAGGTTGGTAAGAATTTATTCGAATGTCTACCCATAGACGGTGAAATCATCCATGTAGATTTCAATACATTCATGGGAAAGATAAAAAAAAATGCTCAAAATAACCCTTTAAAAAGTGTATAGGGCATTTCAAAGACCAAATGATAATATGACATAGTCATACATTCCCTAAGGATAAGTAAAAGTGGTTTTGTCTTAGTCTTGTGGAGATATTCATATCTGATTATAACCACTATATCCATCTACGAAGTAAAAATAATTTTTTCCTACTAATGTATCTAACACTTGATCAATAAATGGAAGGGGAAAGTGATCCTTCCTGGTAACAACATTCAACTCTTGGTAGTCAACACAAATACTCCATTTGCCCCCTTTCTTAGGTACAATAACCAGGGGAGAGACCCACTAGCTATTTGAAATAGGATAAACAAATTATGCATCCAAGAGTTTTTACAACTTAGTTTTGACAATGTTTTTAACTATAGGATTCACTCATAATTAGGGTTGATGAATAGGTTTGCATTCTTCTTTAATGTAAATATGATGTGTGCATAAATCTGGGAGTATTCCTCTCATTTCATGATAGTCCCAAGTAAATGTTGTGTATTTTCCTAGCATTATAAATAACTAGATTTTTTGTTGGGGTGTTAAGGAAGTGATGATGTTGAGAGGTTTATTTGGAAAAATTTCCACTTGATTTGTTAAACAGAGAATGGTTTCTATGTTGGAAATTAAAGGAGCATAGATGCATTAATGGGGAATCAATTGATAGAATGTCCAAATGTACCTTGTATTTTTAGCAAGATCATTTTCAAGAAAATTATTTTGAAGGGGGCATGGTGTACATTCCAACATGTTTATGGCTATAGGATTTTGTAGATAGGTGTTTTGCAGGATACCAGTAAGGATAGTGTCTTCTTCTTGTGCTTGCAAAGCTAGACTCCAATCAATTATATAGAGAGTTTGTAAGGAGATAGCTTCCTAAAAGTCATCAATCCAAGGTGTTGGGCTATAATTATAGGAAGGTTGGTTTGGAAGATAAAGAACTAGTTTCTTGGTGTCATTTCCCTTGGAAATTAACATTTTTTTGACCTAAAACCAATAAAAGCATCAGTGGTGGCCAACCATTGGAAGTCATGGATGAGAATATAACCTCACAAGTTAATTTTTGGTTGTAAGAAAATAAAATTTGATAGATATTCCAAGAGTCCACATTGATAACTAGGTCTTCAACAATCCACTTAAGCTTAATAGTTGACCTATCAGCCATTTATAAGACAATGGGTGTTGGATGGATAGTTGTTAGTTTTAGTTGCTGCATGGTTTCCATGGTTATCATGTTGATAGATGCACCTAAGTCAATTAAATAATTGGATATGGGTTGGCCATAGATGGTAACATTAACTATAGGACTTATAGGATTAAAATATTTTGGGGGGACTATGTTTCCCAACATAATATCTGTTAGTTGGCTAAAAACTTGGATTGTTTTAGGATCCTTCTTTTTTCTCAAATTTTTCAAACATAGATCTTTAATAGCCTTATTATAGATAGGAACATATTTTATTACTTGAAAGAGTGGGATTTTTAATCACACATTCTTGAGCTATCCTAATATATCTAATTTGAGCTCTAGTTCAAGACGTGATATGTTTAATCTCTTCAAAAAAGGAGGATTGTCAGATTATTTTTGGTTTTTTGGTGGATTTGGCTCAGGATTGGCTATGGGTGGTTATGGATTAGTATGGAGTGTATCAGGTTCTTCAAAATGTTCTATGATTATGGGTGAGTTTGGTTATATAAGAACACATCTTGAGTGAAGTTGGACTTGATTGATATCTAACGTGTATGTTGGATATTGAATTATTACAGTGGATTGTGTTGGTTAAACCAATCTACTGGTAGGGTTGGGGATACACTGGGTGGGTAATTTAGTGGGTCTAGTAGGTTAATGAGTGTCTGGAATTAAGGCCTCATATTGTGGTTATTGTATTTGTTGAGGAAAGCCTTGATTACCTCTCCATTGTTTTTACCATGGATTAGAGGGAGAGATCTATTGCTAGTTTTAGAATTGTCTAAGTTGAGGTTGTTGTCCATTCTGTTGCATCCATAATTATTTCTGGGGTAGATTCCAATTTGTTTGAGGATAATTTTGGTTGGGCATATTCATCCAAGAACCATATTGAAGATTATTTGAGAACTAAAAATTAGAAAACATAGAGTTTGATGGCATACCTGATCTTTGCATCCATAGTTTTCATTGGGTCACATAAAATAATTGATTCTCATCTCCTCCTATGGCATGTGGTTCTAATGTTTTAGGATTATCCTCAATTATGTTAGCTAATTGAGTTTTCATAGAATGGAAAGTGTATTTCATCTTTTTTTTCTAAATTTAGGGTAATAGGTAGCTAAGGTGTTTTCAATTTCTTCCTACTTCTTCATGTATGTAATGTATCAAGCTGAGTAGTTAGGTGACTAATAATGTCCTACTTTATGTCCTATAGTATGTTGTTGACTTCACCTTTAGACAATCTTGTTGTAAATTCTACAGGAAGGGTTTTTCCCTTATTTTTATTCATGGTTGATCTAGAGTGGTTTGTACATAGAACTGTTAGTTCATTAAAGGATAGTATAGAAACACCACCACCAGACACTAAATCTAGTGCATCTAAACAATCATCTATAATTCATTTTAGGAATATCAGCTTGATCGGTTCTTTCTCCATTATTTTCTATTTAAATTTTTGTAAGCTAAACAAAAATATTTTCATATATTCTTCTAATGACTCATCATCAACTTATGTCATTCTGAATATGTCATCTCTCATGTAGTTTCTACCTCTACAATAGTCTTGGTATTTCATCATAAACCTCTCCTTGATTTCATCCCAAGTAGAAATGGCATCCTTTCCAAGTCCCATGAACCATCTAAGTGCTACATCTTTTAGTGTTTCTAGAAATAGTTTGAGTTTCTAAGTGTCTTTATTATAATCATAGCTATGACATAAGATGTCAAACTCAAAAATAAATGTGTCTAGATCCTCATATGCTTCTCCCCTAAAAGTTGGGAGGGTAGATTGAGGAATATTCTTCATGGATGAATTTCCATTAGGAGTAAGGATAGGAAATTTGTAGGTAGTGGACTCATTGGTAGTGTTTTTTTCTTGGGGATCCTCTATGAATAATCTTTGTGTTGGTAAATATAAGTTTCCACCCACTTCTCAAAATTTCTATTAATTCTTCTATTTCCTAGGGTGTAGAAGATGGAGACTTTATCTTTTTTCTTACGAATATATGGATTTTTATATAATGGGGATGGTTTAGAGGTTTTAGAAGATTAAAATTATGTCTCAGTAAAGAGTCTTCATAAATTAAAAGATTCTATTAGCCTGGTACTCCTTCTAGGAGCAAGAATAACCTTGAATGCCTCCTTAGAAAGAAATTTGGGTAATGGGGAGAGGTGAACTTCAGATTCCTAAGTATGAGGTGATAGGGTGGGAATTATCAAGGTTGGTATATGTGGGTATCTTCCATGGGTATGGACCTCTTCAAGGTCTTTATCTTGTGCTATAAATCCAACCAAAAATTCCTCCTTTTATACCTCTTCATTTGACAACTGTGAGTGATCTTCAAGAATTTCTCCATGCTCCTTAACTGTTGCAAGATGAATTTCTGATCTTGTATCAATATTTAATGACTCAAATGAAAATCTTCCTACATAATCCCCTTCACTTTGAATGTATGTCAACCACTTTTTCTCTTTTTTTTAAATTTTTTTTGCCCACCTTGCCTACACAGGGTTAATAATATGGGGTTTTTTGAAAATTTATACTATTCTATTTGTAAAAAGGAAAATTTAAAATATAAAAATATGAAAGATTTAATCTAAATAACAAAAATCTCTAGAAATGAAAATATCAATAAACATCTAGAAACAATCTCTATCAAGCTTGAAGATTATAAGTTTGTGACACCCTTCCCTAGCAATGATACCAAAAATGACTAGCAGTAGATTCACAATCAAATATAATTATCTTAATTCAAATGAACAAGGTGATTTAACATATAATTTTATGTTTTAATTTCATTTGGTTGTCATTCTAAGGATGTAAACTTGATAGGATGATGTCACTATATGTACACACTCAATCTTCTAATTTGACCTTCTAATGATTATAGTCTAAGATTCTAAAAACCATGCAAGAGATGGAATGACATAATTGAAAACTCATAAAATAATATAAATTAAATGATTACACTTATTTGATCTTTATAATCTTCCTTAAAATAATTCTATGCAAAATTGAAAATCACAAAATTTAGAAATAAAATGCACAACACACAAATAAACTAAATAACATGCTTAGCTATTTAATGGGTTAGATTATTTTTGAAAGACTTTAAAAGGGGGCCCTTACTCCTTCTAACTCTAACTCTAGCTTCAATCCTTCTTCTTAAAAAAAATAAATGGACTCAGAAATGATCATTCATATTAATCAACATGTATCAAAGAATAGTTGCAAGGAAATTACAATAACAATTGTCTTAAAAAATATAATTCTGATATATTTATATAATTTATCTCTACCTACCTCTTAACCCTATTGTTACCTATATATATACAACATGGGAGATTGTTTTATACACAACAATATGCATTCCAAACTAAGAAACATTTGGCTATAGGATATTAGAAATGGGTTCCTTCTACTAAGGTCACCTTTATGTGAATCTTGTAATATTGATTTAGGATAAACAAAGTTATTTCAGTCTTCAATCACATCCTTATTATGATCTATGGATGTTTTTATCATTTTTACGAGTTAGTTGACTTAGGAATCAATTTTTTTTTGTACATGGCTTTGGTTATGTAGTGGCTGTAGGATGTGTTCACATGATGAGATCCCTTTGCTATAAGATGGTCTATGTTATATACCTATTACTTCAAAACATATTTAAGACACATTATAGAGAAAAACATCCTATAGTATAAGATAACTATTATATACTTGATTCCAAGACAAAGTTTTAACTATTCAAAGATTATGAGAACATTAATTTATTTCCAGTATTATGGTTGTTTGAGGATGAAAACCTATGGGAAAGTAGTTCAAAAGCATGATAAACAATAATTATGAGTGTGATAGATGAGGACAAAAACATGAAAATTCTAGGGCTCATCAATAGACTTATCCATAGGAACTTAATCCAATTCATTCACCAACTATAAGATTTTCCCACATGATCTTATATTTTGACCAAAACTATTTTTTCTTGCAAATGCTTATATATCACTACCACCATTTCCTTAGTAATACCACCTTTGTATGCAAAATTTTGATTATCAATCCATGCCTTAAATAATAAATTTACAATATATTCCCATATTTTCATAGTACTTTATATTGTTGAGTATTTCTTAAACTTATTCCATAGACTATCCAGAGCTACAGAAATGTTGTCAATATAGACCATAAGTGATTTTAATAAAATGAAGATTTCATCAACCTACTTCAGTATATATCTTTGTGCCTAGGATATGCAAGTTTTATTTTTTATAATATGTTTTTAAGAATGGAATATATGATGAAATATCTGATAGAATTTCTCAAATCAAATCTTT
Source organism: Torreya grandis (assembly GCA_037957365.1). Lineage (NCBI taxonomy): Eukaryota > Viridiplantae > Streptophyta > Pinopsida > Cupressales > Taxaceae > Torreya > Torreya grandis. The sequence continues at coordinate 476,316 of JARHVA010000056.1, forward strand.
GCCCCTATGAACACCTGCTATCATTCATGAAACCATGTCTCTTTGAGATTAGAGCATTATGAGGACATTCAATTTGATTTCACACAAGTTTAAAATTACTTTGGTCAATTCTCCATCCATTTTTATTCTATGACCTATTTGAAAAAATGACTCAATCAAAATTTGTGCCTAGTTTGTTTGACCATAAGCTATTTCACTTGGCATATGGTTGGAGGATACCGGCAAGGTTGTGGAGATGATCTAAAATTATCAATTGCATTTATATTTTTTTCACATTTAATAAAAAACTTGTATCATATGAATTATTGTGCATATCATCCAACTAAATCATTAAAGCAGGAACATGTTGCACATCAGCTCATTTTCTACTTAAACCATGTTGAAGTCTTTGAACTTAAATTTCCAAATTTTATCAGACAACACTCAAATTTTGGTCATCAAAACATAATTGTATAACCTAAGCTCTTAAGGGATTGACTGCACATAACTCTACTTTCATATACATTTTTTTATTATATATGGACAAATCCTATAAGCCTTTGTTAACCACCTATGAATTACATAGATTGACATAATTTTTAGAATACAAACAATTGTTTGAGAAAATGTCTCATCAAAATTCATCACCAAATTAGCTTGGACATCACCCTTTTACATGGGTCATTGAATTGGATTCACACTTTCTAAAAACATTTATCTTGATGTGGCATATCATCCCATTCTCATTTGCCATGATTCCATTTAGACCTACCTTTTACATTCATTCTATCATTGTCTATCCTTTGCATGAAGTACCCACACACTAAGAATATTTTGATTTTTGGGTTTGAGAAGATAAAATTCCTCCTTTTTTAGGAACACTAGTGCCAATCTTCTATAAATTAGACTCTACCAAATGATAATTGGATGAAAATCCAATTCCCTTACTATCATGAGTGTTTTTCCATCATAATTAGCTTTAGATTATTCCTTATCTTTAATTGATATATTTGACTAATGATTTACCTCAGAACATGATTCTCTATTATCAGTGATACACAATTGAGTAACTCTTTTATCTATAGCTTTTGTGTCCCTCTCTTGTACATCAATCACTAGCAACAAATTCTCCTCAGGATCATCTATTTTGGCATTTCCTATAATTATTATAATCTATAAGACCACATTGCTTTGAATCATTTTGTCAAAAAGTTTGCATGCCTTGTGGATTCTTGCACATTTTCCATAAATATCTACTTGAGCACTTGAAAATATAACATTTGAAAAAATTATGCTTTCCATTATGCTTACATGAATATCAATATTTTATTCCAAAGGTATTGTTTTGGCATAGGATGAGAGTACAATGACAAAGATAAAATGATCAGGTTGGACACCTATTCATTGCATTTTAATGAAATATTATCAAAACCTAGCGAGGTTACCCACATCTTCTATAATATATAATCATCACATTCCATGAGAAATTGTCTTGTTGTGTCATTTTCTCAAACATTTCATGAGCATATGTAAAACCATCATACTTGATATACATATTGATAATCTTGTTTTGAACATGACTCAGGGAAATAATCACAACAGTTGGATAAGAGTGAAGAGATAAAATTGCAATTTGCCTAATCCAAAAAGTGGAAAGCTTATTTTCATGGCTAGGGAAAACTTAAAAAGTTTTTTCAAATTGCACGAGCATCAAAAACATTTTTACAATTTACACTAAAAATATTTTTTTACAATTTGCATCAGAAATGTTTTTGCACTTTACACAAAATTATTTTTTGCACGTTGCATGAGTTGTGAAAGGAAAATATGTTTACGTAATTTACAAAAAGCAAAATGGTTTGGAAAAATTATAGGGAACGCTAGTAAATTTTTACATAGAAGGTTCAAAATTATTTTTTAAACATTTTGGGGTAAAAATAAAATTGGTTGTAAATTAATTTTTTTGAATTTTTCAAAATTTCTAGCATTTTCGGGTGAAATTTCAAAAAAATTAGCCATTTAAAAAAAAAAAAAAATTCACCATTTTTTTGTCATTTTCAAAAATTGCAACAATAGGGTCATATCTATACATGCCCTATGGATAAAAACCATTCAAATATTGTCAATATATAGAGCTTTCACACAATTATTTTCATCACATGGATTTTGATACAACACCACTCTAATTTACTATTCAGAGCATGCATATCACTCCCTAGTTACTTCCATATCACATGATAATAAGTTCAATTCTCCTTTTGCATTGAGATACTTCCAAAAAATGGGTTATACATGATAGGGCCTTGGCAAACATGAGCAAGGAATATTTAATCCCATTGAATCATATGATTAATAGGGTAGATAAGGACTTAGATATAGAGATAACACTAATAGAGTATATTATTACTCATGCTTGCTAGGCTATATTTAGGTTATAAGTCTTTACTTAGTTTTCTCTTATGTGGAGATTTATCCCACATTGGCTAGTTTAACTTTCATTTTGTTTTGCCTTGCCTATATAAACAAGTTCTCTTCATTATAATATACATTCTTCTTTATGCTTTGTAATATTTTGCATATCTCATTTGTGAATAACAATTGTCTTATTTACAATTCGTTTTATTTCTTAGTGTGTATGCTGAAGCATCAATGGCTGTAGTAATGAGCCATAGGAGAGATATTGGTTGAAGAGTTTTGATAACTCTTTCATGGTATCAGAGCCACCCTTTAATAGCCATTACTCAGCTTATCTAAATTTTTTTTGGAAAAAATAACTATCCCACATCCTATGTTGGAGTTTTAATTGGTTTGAAACTTCCATAATTTTAGATATCAAGCCATCCTTTTAAGCCACTTTTTGAAGTCAATTATTTTCTAGTGTATTTTCAAGTATTCTAACCTATGCCATTAATTTCAAAAGGCCTTAAAATATTAGGATCACCTATTAATTTATCAAAAATAGAGGCTTTTTACAAAAACTCATTTTTAAAGGTTTTTTTAGTGTTTTAGGGACAAATTTACATAGATCTATACAATGAATTTATTTAAGTTTTTTCAAAAAACAATTTTGAGTTTTCTAAGTTCTGTGAAATATTTGGTGGGTCTTCAAAAATTTATATGCCCTGACACCCTTATGACAGATCTGCATCCCTATGGACTATGTGCTTTACATTCCCAAACACAGACTGTGGACAATCTGATACATGAAGGGAATGATTAATTTCCCATCATCACATAATGAGTGTCACCGATAACCATTCCAAGAGTGATAATGATATTTTTTAGTATGGCTTTGGCATGATCCTTCTGTTAACCAAAAATTTTCTACATGTTTGATTATATCAATTGAAATGCTCAAGTTTATAGTTTCTATCAAATAGCTAGGTGATGATGAGAGGGAGATGGTGTATTAGATCCACACCCTGGTAGATTTTATCATCACCTAGCTTGGCATTTGAATTTTGTGCCACACCCTAATAATTTATGGTTGCCTCTAGGCTCTCTAAAAATACTTCCTTATGACTTTCAATGTCCCTAGTTATATGCAATGTATGCTATCCACCTTTCAAGCTATTAAACTCAAGAGGCAGGCCATTGGAGATAGCTTGCCTTCATTTGTTAGCAATTTCTTTCATTTTTCTTGTCATTTGGTGATAATATTTAAACTATAATTGTTGGTACTATATGCTTTCCATCCAATCTCCCTATATCATGATCTCCTTTACTCACTGTTCACCAGTCACCCACCTCAGTTGTCCTCCTCAAGCTCAAAAACTCATATTAAATGCCATTCTTTTTTATGACATTATCATTATATTTTACAATGCTTTTAACCTATGAAATTCAATGGTGGTGTTTTTACGAGGGAGGAACCTTCAAATCAAGGGGGTAATTTTCTAATTTAGTGGGGAACATTTAAAGGTGTTGGTAATTTTTTTGGGAATGCTTTAATGGGGATAATTTAATGGTAGAATTTTTTTTTTAATTTTTTAAAAATAAAACAATACTTTGTTATGTGGGGTAATTTTTTTTTTATTATAAAAATAATATTATTAGGGGCCATTTTCTAAAGTAGAGGGGCATTTTATATGTGGTTATTTTTTTTAGTGGCCAATTTTATTATAGTGGTGGTGGACATATTAGATGGAGAGTTATTTGATTGTTGCCTTGTCACTTATTTTTTTGATCTCAATTATCAAAGACCGGTGGGTGAGGCCTGATTTGGTAGGTGGCCAAACTCCCTCATAAACAAACAAATTCATTCTCTCATCCTTTTATTTTTCTCTCTTATTGCAAATTTTTGGATGCATTTTCAACTGTGACCGACATCCTATTTACTTGAGCTTTGGCCCACATTGATTCTCTCTTGGCCCATATGGTACCAATTATGACACTATTGCACTTTGCACTATCTCAAATGCATTTTTGGTTGAGCCCAAAATCCTTTTGCATGTGCTTTATATATTGTTATTTTTGGTTTTTGATCCTTTTTAACTGTGTTTTTAAGTACATATCTCTTTTAACCATTTGCCACACTCTTCCATTAGGCCATGACATGCATTGGTACTTTGACACATTGATAGTTGTGTCATGTCTCCTCAAAGATTTTTTATTAGCACCTTGCCTTCTTCTATGGGGACACATTTCTACTCCCTTATTTTTGGAGCACCTCTCTTGGTGTCTTATTTGATAGGTTGACAGTCTTCTCATTTGGAGCTATTCTGGTGAAGCTCAGTGTCTTCCTTATTTTCATCTCGTGTTTTTTATGTATGGGTTATATTGTAATTATATTTATTTATAGAGAGCCATGGGGGGATTTTAATTCATCCTTGTCTACCTTCATGCATTTATGTGCTCTATTTTGATCACCTTTTCACTTCTTTAGTTGCTTATCTCTTCCATCACCAACATGGGTCATCATCTTTGAGAGACCTTTTCTATATTTTTTATGCCTTTTTGATAGTTGAAAGACTCCCATAGCGTGAATTATAGTTATTCTAATGAATCTGAATGCCACTTTTTTTTTGATAATTTGAAAATCTCTTTTAGCATGACATATAGTTATTCTGGTGCATACTTTGTTAGATTATTTAATGTTTAAGTAGTAGATTCAGACCACTCAAGTGGACCTTTTTTCTCCACTTCACCTAGTCAATAGTATGAAGGGATGTGATTTACATTATACTTCTTAGTGTTGATCATTTCTTGCACATGCAATACTCTTTTCTACTTTCATCACCACTAACAATCTTCTTGATTGAAGCTATTCTATTGAAGTATAGTGTCAGCTATTTTTGTGATTGATTAGTGGATTTAAACCACTTATACAAATTGAGTTCCTTTATGACTTGTGAATAATTAGAGTGTAGAATTATTTAGCATCATCTTTCAGAGTATTTTTTCTCTCTTTTCTTATTTTTTCTCTGTTTTTTTTTTTTTTTTTGTGGGGGTGGGGGGGTGGTTTCCTATGGTTTTTCTCTCTTTTTCTCCACTTTATGAGAGTTATATGTATATTTTGCACTTTTGAGTGTTTTCTAGATTACTCCTATATACATGGGTATCTTATTCAAGCACTTTGTTTTTCAGAACCCATATGAAGATTTTTACTTGACTTTATGACCTTGGTGATTTTTATAACAACACTAGTGTGGTAGCCCCACCAATCTTTGTGTTCAATTCTCACCATCATGTTGGAGGGTGTTCAAGCAATGCTTCCTCAAGTTCATCATTGTACCTAGTACTTTGGATCATAGTGTTTGTATTTAGGGATCCTTATATTCAACACCATTCCTACTTCACTTGGAAGTTACATGACTTGACATCCATATACTATGGCATGATGGATTGATGTCTATAGGGACACATGAATTTACACTACATCCTCTATTATTAGCCTCTAAATTCACTTGAGGGGGGTGTTAGAGTATATTATTACTCATGTTTTCTAGGTTCTAACTAGGTTATTAGTCTTTACCTAGTTTTATCTTATGTATGGATTTATCCCACATTGGCTAGTTTAGCTTGCATTTTATTTTGCCTTGCCTATATAAGAAATCACTCTTAATTTTAATATACATGCTTCTTTATGATTTGTAATATTTTACATATCTCATTTATGAATAACAATTGTCTTATTTATAATTGGTTTTATTTCTTAGTGTGTATGCTAAAACATCAATGGTTGTAGTAATGAGCCATTAGAGAGATCTTGGTTAAAGAATTTTGATAACTCTTTCACGCACATATAATGCCAAGTTATCTCACCATAATTATTAGAATATCATGTTTTGTCCAACTATTCCATGTGAAGATGATATGGTAAACCATGTTTCTACACTCTTAGTTGTTTACCTCGATCTTATTATTGATACAACTTCATTAGATCTACCTACTTTTGACTTGTTTGCTAATGATGAGTCTCTCTTATAATTCTTATGGGCATATGAGTATCTCCCTTCCTTCTATCATAATAATGATTTTCATCATTCTATAACTACCCAAGCATACTTTGGTGAGTGTTTATATGACTCAAATAATATTTTACCTGATACAAATGATACTATCTTTACAATACCATACACTATGGATCAATTTACATTACTTAATGAAGAGATAGTTGAATTCAACTATGACACAAATATTGATCCCTATATCATACTATTGGCTATTACCTTACATAAAGAAGAAGATACAAATATTCATCAAATTTTAAAATATTTTCCTAAAGTATTCATCTGGGCTTATTCTTATATTCCTAGCATTGATCCCTCAATTGTGGTATATAAGATTACACTCTATCCTAATGCCAAGCTAGTTAAATAATGTTTTTGAAAAATACACCCCAAAGTTGATCTTTTAGTCAAAGATGAGATCTAGTGGCTCATGGATGATGATTTCATTCAACTAGTTACTCATCCATAATGGGTTGATAATATTAGAGTGGTTTATCTTGAAAGTGTATGATCCCAAGGATGAAGTTAGACTATAAGAAAATTAGGTGGAAAATAATAGAGCCTCCAAATTATCCACGTATTCACTCTAAATTACTTCAAATGGTGAATGACATCGAGACATCTGATCCCTTCAAGGAAATGGTGAATGAAGCCCTCAAATGATAACAAGCATAGATGCTACAATAATTCACCCAAATTCTTTAACAAATCCTGATGGGAAATTTTGGCTCCTCATCTACACTTCCTAGCTCATCATCCATGGAACATCCATTTAGTGCCCCAACACCCTTCAAGGTTTAAGCGAATTTTTATATCCCTACATTTTAAGGCAAAATCAATGTTGATGCAGTAGAAAATTAGTTAGATCAATTGTCTTCCTACTTTTCTGTAAATAAATTCATCAATGGAGAAAATATCACTTTTACTCTTTTGAAAGCATCATTGCCCATGAAAAATTGGTGAGAAGTGTGTAAAAATAGGTTCAATATAGATGACATTGGCCTTGAAGTGGAACCTACCTGGGATGATTTCATGGAAGTGGTAAAGGAAGCATACTATCCCATTAGAGCATATGATGATCTGTAGATACAGTGGCAACAACTTTGCCAAGGTAAGGACCAATTTGTTCAAGATTACATTGACATTTTTCATTTTCTATCTATGAGATTGGGCATCTAAGAAAGTGAGAAACATAAGACTCTCATATAACATGGTGGACTACAATGGTATATATAGGGGGAAATAGAACTCATCAATTTGGAAACACTCGGTGAGGCATACAAGTTCATAGTGAAGATTGAGAAGAAGCATGGAAGAAAGAATATGAAGAGTTAGCCTTCAAAATGGAAAAGTGATAAGGAAGGTCAAACACAAGGCCAAAATTAGAAGTAAAAGGATTTTCAAGGTAAGAAACCCCAGAAGGGGAAGACTAGAAAATGGTGTAATTACCAAAAAATTATAACTCACTCCAAAGAAGAATGTTGAGCCATCAAGTCACTGCTTTCTGATTCATAATACTCAACATCTACTACTTTATCTCATACACACCCTATAGTCAAAAAGGATGAAAATACATTGTAGATGTTAAGCCTGAAACCATCATTGCTTCATCACAGACCTATGAGGAAAGGCTAGATGACAAGGAAAGGTTGTTTCACTCCAAATTATGGGTAAAAGATAAGCCTCTACATTTCATTCTTAATAGTGGGAGTCAAAAGAATTTAATCTCTACTAAATTTATGAAAATTATAAATCTATCCATGAAGCCTCACCCAAATCCATACAATATTGGATGGTTGAGCCTAGGGAGAGACCTCCGTGTCACCCATCAGTGTCTTCTTTCATATGCAATAAAACATTTCCAAGATGAATTTTTGTGTGATGTTGTCAATCTAGATGTTTATGATGTACTCCATGGTCAGCCATTCATGTATGATTGACATGGCGTCTATGAATTATGAACCGGAAGAATCACCCTCACTCTTGGATCGTGATGCTATAGGGTATCAGAGGTACTACCTCCCACATCTGTCTCCTTGATTAGTACCAAGAAATTCAAGATATTGGTGGAGAAGACAAAACAATTCATTTTCATGGTTTTCAAACCATATAAATCCAAGAAGGTCGATGTTGTAGTCTTGACTACATAATCAACACAATAATACAAAATTTAAGGAATTACTATTTTTAGAAACTTACTATTTTTAGACTAAACTATTCAAATTGAAATTTGGGGCACTTCCATTGGGTTTTT